>RDPX01000066.1:1607057-1627294 GCA_003991215.1 Morbakka virulenta
CCTTATTTCCCCTTAGTGGACTACGGTTACCTGGTTCCACCTGCTTTCCCCTAACTCCGGAGGCAAGGGTTGTCACCCCTTTCTATAGCAAGATTCTGCCATAGCCGTAGCCGTACGACAAGTACAGTAAGCGTATTGATAGCCTCTATTCTATTCTTTTGCGTTTAACTCTGTTTTAAGCACCATTCTCACGCGTCTCTAATATTCTTTACGGATCTTCTCTTTCATGGTGGCATGGTTGATGCTGTCACCTTCGATTATGCCTAGATATTTGTAAATCCCGTCTGGATCTATAGTGTCGATGTCAAGATTTATGGATGAAGTCTGAGAGAGTTTGCCTCTGAGGAAAGTCCTTTTGGCCCATTGGTCCAATCCAAAGCCCATGCCGATGTCATTACTGAATTCTTTAACAGCAGTAAGGAGACCTTCTAATTCACGATCATTTTTGGCAAAATAACTTTAAATCGTCCATACAAAAAAGGTGATTGATAGTTTTCTCAACGATCTTATACCCGTATCCAGTGTTATTCAATTCATTAGAAAGAGTAAGCAAAGACATACAAAATAGTAGGGGAGAAAGGGAGTCTTGCTGAGAAATTCCTCGTTTAATTCTGATGTTATTATACTGATTACTACCCGTTGAGTGTGAAAGAAGAAGACGCGTATTCCAACCTGCCATGCTGTTCTTGAGAAAGTTGGAGATTACCAGATAGATCTTATAAATGTCAAGACTTTTGAGTATCCAGTCGTGATGGGATGGGGGTGGGGGAGGGGGGTCACTATCCAAGCTGTGCTAAAGTTTTTGCTTTTATTTTTACAGTTTTCTAAAATCATTTTTTTGATTAAGAGCTGATCTTTACATCCATAGGAGTTTCACTTGCGTGCTTTTTGTTCATGGGGGAGAATGTCACTGTTTTCAAGGAAATTGTACACTCCATTAGTAATAATTGATGTTAAAATTTTGTCGGTAGTTCTAAGGCAGGTAATCAGACGATAATTTTTTGGATTTTGTGTATCCTCGGACTTGGTGAAAGGTACATAATTTCCTTAGTTAACCTATGTGAACTATGTTTTAAGGATTAATCATAATTTTATTAAAAGATTGTAGTAGTTTCATATGGGATTCAAATAGGGAATTCAGCCATACGTTTTGTGTCTTGTCTATACTTGGGGATTTCCACATATGGGACTTTGCAAGTGCTGTTGGCAATTCTTCAACCGTGATGTCAATCCATTCCTGACCTTCAGTCTCCTCCATTCACTTTAAATCCCTCCTGTCCTCTTATCATATCGTCGTAATTGCTGAGCTTCAGCCTGTATTCGCTGTTTCAGAGTTTCTTTGGTGGTGTCAATTGACACCTGGTCTGTGACATTGTATTTCTTTTTAACCGTCTACTTCTTCTGGTTTTTACTGTTCTACCGCTATTTAATTCCTCTGATATTGATATATCTGCCCGAGGAGAGTCAAGTTCCTTCTGTATTCTTACTTTCGATTTGGAGATTTGTTAGTGTGCTTTCTATTGTTCATTTTAATGTTAATACCGATGTCAAGAGTGGCAGCTTTTGCTGTGGAATATAAAATTTTGTTAAGGTAGGTCACACCATATTCTATATCTTTCAAGGTTTCTTTCCTTCAGGGCAACGTTAAAAAGTTTAACGTAGCCCTTCTTTTACAATCAATTGTTAATTTTGGGAGTGGTTCTCTTTCTTCAATGGGCATTTTCTTAATAAAACTGAGTTCTCGCTGTACATCCTCGCGTGCGGCTGCTAAGTTTTCGCTACTGCTTTCTATTAACTATCCTGATCTTCGATTTGTGGGTTGTTTTCAACAGTGTTTCGAGCTTCGCAGATCACATGATCGATTTCAGCCTCGTTCAGAAGAGGGACATTAATAACTAGCTCCAGCTCAAGGTGGTTACGATCATCTACCCCTACTACTATGTCAGTATTATCATCAGGTGGTACAACTACATAATCTCTACGAATTAGATCAATTTCAGCATCTGTCAGCCTATGGATATGCTTTATATCTCCACTTACATTTCCTAGTTTGTTGGGATCCATACATGGTCTAATTTCATTTTCCACGATTTTTCTTTATTGCATACAAGTTTGTTCAGTTATATCGATCGAGACTGTGCAATGAAAAATGCTCTAAAAACTTGTTTATACTCTGCTTTTGTCCATCTTATACGTTTTTCTTTATTAGACTTTTTGGGTTGTGTCACTACAGGGTCAGAGTTAGGGACATCCTGGTTCTCATTACCGGGTAGGTCATTCTCCGAAGAGTTCATTTCAGTAGCAGACTTTTCGATCTCAGCCTGGTTTCTCACTGAAGGATGAGATACTAGCTGACCCGCGCGACGGTCAATGTGGTATAATTTATTTCTAGTTTGGATTTGGAAAGAAAGTGCATTTTATTCTTACTGACAAGGGACTGAGCAGTCCGCGCCAGATACCACCTGGTATTTCAAGCCAACGCGGAATTTTATTATTATTGTTAGTATTATTGTTATCATCAATTTGCAACAAATGCACTGACAGATCTTAAGCCGTTCTGTGTGAGAGAGAGCCGGTTACAACTAGTTATTATTATTAATATTATTTTTATTATTGTTATTATTATTATCATCATCATTGTCATTATTATTCTAATAAGTTGTTCTGGGTATTGATATAAAACTGCGAAAGAGGTTAGCCTTCGCAACAACTATTTCCAGGTCACCCTTAGGTAAAATGTAATACCTGTTAGCCTACCCCGAGGACTTAAAATACCAGGTTGGCGTCTGGCAGGGTTAAGCCTGCCTCATGACAGGCAGGGCTTCTTTACTCATGATCAACAACCCTTTTTTTGACTGCATCTTAATAAAAATACCGGTGGTAGTATAACCTTAAAATTACTATTCTTAACTTAGAGCAATGAATTCTTCAACGTCTGAAAATAACGGCGTAAATGGCCTTGAAAGTTTACGTGCAGGGCCTGGCCCGGCAGGCGCCCCATGAATGAGCAGCATGGACTCGGTCGTCATTCTTTGACTGCTTGGAAGTATACTAGGAGTTCAAAAACAAACTGGGCCAAATAATTAAACAGGATTGTGATGAAGTGCTATCTGAAAAGTGAACCTTCTTGAAGGGGATATTTTGGGCAATCCCATGCCATAAAGAACTACAGTTGGCTATCTCAGCTTGAAATTGAAAAAATCTCTCAACAAATTGAGAAGGAAGGTAGCGAATTACATGGTAAGGAAGATATTTTGACTCTCATGCCCAACAATGCATTAATTAGTGATGGTAATGAGAACCCACGAAATCAAGAGAAAGTAAGATCGGACTGGTTTGAGGAAGAATGTTAGAAAATGAAGTTGGGTGGTTTCGGAGATGAAGAGGTTAAAGTATTTTAAAAATATATTAAAAGATTATTAACTGGGTACTGAAAAGCTATTGAATCTTCGGTTTGTAAATAGAAAGGCTATAAAATCTATAAGTGCTAAAATTAATAAGGTTCTTCATATTTTGAACCTAACACTCCTCCGGAATGCAATGACCTTTCAAAATCAGGAGCAAATGCTGCCAGGAAAATGCTTGGAATAAAGATTGAAGAAAAGTAAGAAAAACCCAAAGAACCTTGGTGAAAGAAGGACATAAATGGGCGCATAAGAGACTTAAGAAAGGATATGAGTAAACGTGACTCTACTCTTTGTAATACTGCTACGATAGAAAGGCTAGCAAATTGTGTGTGTGTGTGTTCGTCCGTCAGTGTTGACGATGGCCACGACGTTATTGTAAATTTTGCAGTTTCGTTGATTGCGGCCATGCCTAATCATTCAGATACTTGGTCGGAAGACTCTCCCGCAGGTCAGACATTGGTGATCTGATGTAATTGGTAAGACGTCGACCTTGGACTCTTGCTGCTCCCGCTTCCAGTGAGCTTTTGCGCACCTTCACGGTTCATGAGAGGTCGCACCATTATATATAAAACTGCACCAGGCAGTACAGTCAAGTGTTTGTATTTTCCATGTCTCGGGATAGACACCAAAGTTCTTCAGAAAGGTTTTCAGAATGTCTTTAAAGCGCTTTTTTCGGCCACCTTGATTACGCTTCCCTGCAGCCATTTCTCCATAGAACAACTTCTTTGGCAGTCGGGTATTGAGCATGCAACAAAGTGTCCTGCCCGTCTTAGTTGGGACATCCCTAGAAGACTGAAGATGCTGGGCAGCTTTGCTTGTGTGAGTATTGACCTTTCTGGCACAACGCGTCTAGATTGTCCAATTTTTGGCAGGCATGCAAAAGTGTTGGCAGCACAGCCGTCTTATAAACCTTGATCTTCGTGAGCCGCTGGAGGGCTCTCTTCTCCCCCACACTTCCAAGTAATCGCCTTCTGGACTGGCAGACCTACTCAGCGGGCTACCAAGGCATGTGCATTTATCCCCCNGCTGCTCCCGCTTCCAGTGAGCTTTTGCGCACCTTCACGGTTCATGAGAGGTCGCACCATTATATATAAAACTGCACCAGGCAGTACAGTCAAGTGTTTGTATTTTCCATGTCTCGGGATAGACACCAAAGTTCTTCAGAAAGGTTTTCAGAATGTCTTTAAAGCGCTTTTTTCGGCCACCTTGATTACGCTTCCCTGCAGCCATTTCTCCATAGAACAACTTCTTTGGCAGTCGGGTATTGAGCATGCAACAAAGTGTCCTGCCCGTCTTAGTTGGGACATCCCTAGAAGACTGAAGATGCTGGGCAGCTTTGCTTGTGTGAGTATTGACCTATCTGGCACAACGCGTCTAGATTGTCCAATTTTTGGCAGGCATGCAAAAGTGTTGGCAGCACAGCCGTCTTATAAACCTTGATCTTCGTGAGCCGCTGGAGGGCTCTCTTCTCCCACACACTTCCACGTAATCGTCTTCTGGACTTGCAGACCTACTCAGAGTGCTACTAAGGTATGTGCATTTATCCACTGCTTTCTAGATTTCTTCGTTGCTGTGATGGTTGATTCCATGTATGGCTTGAGTGATGCTGGCTGATGCAAAACTTCAGTCTTCTTAGTACTGATCGTCAACTCGAAGTTGTTGCAGGCCCTGGAAAAGCTGTCTATGCTTTGTGGCATTTCAGTGTCAGAGGCAGCCTTGAGCGAGAAGCAAACAGGAGGTCACACACAGAATCTTTCTTAACCTTTGTCTTGGCCTGAAGTCCTCCGAAATTCAAGAGTTTGTCGTCAGTTCTGTATCGGATTTTCATGAACGTTTCTTCATTTGCACCAAAGGCATCTGACAGCATAGCAGAAAACATTATACTAAACAGCGCCGATATCAAAAACACAGCCTTATTTAACTACAGTGGTAGCAGGTTAGGTATCGGAGGACTTCCCATCATCCAATACACGAGCCAGCATACTGTCTTGGAATTACCAGACTATATTTATGAACTTGCCGGGGCAGCCATACTTTCTCATGATATGCCAAAGACCCTCGCGACTGACGGTGTCAAAGGCCTTGATCAGGTCTACGAATGTGGTGTAGAGGTCTCTGTTCTACTTCTGACACTTTTCTTGGAGTTGACGCGCAACGAAAATCGTGTCTCCTATTCTTCTATCCTTCCTGAGTCCACATTTACTCTCCAGTAAATGTCCAACTTCCATGTACTGAATAAGATGATTGAGGAGAGCTCTTTTCAGGAGCGAAATTCCTCTGTGGTTGTCACAGGATTGCCCATTTCCTTTCTTGTTGTACAGATGGACAATGGAGGCATCCTTGAACTCCTGTAGGAAAACGTCCTGTAGATCTGAAAGAACTCAGTGAGCTTCTGAATCAGAACTCCTCTTCCTGAATGGGAATTTTCAGCCTTTTTAGTATCAGAGCCTGGTGCTTTACCATGTGATAGAAGCTTGATGGCTGCTTCGGGTTCTGACTCCCTTGGTGGCTCTGCCGTAAAGGTACTGATTGTGACCTGGGTCAGGCGGTCGATAGGTTCATGGTTGACGGAAGGTGGCTCTTACGATTATTGTTGAGATGCTTCCATCATCTCTCTAGGATGCTGTTCTTCTCAGTATGTAGAGTGGTTCTGTCGGTACTGAGCCATGGTGGTGATCTCGAAGACTGTGACCTGTATATCGTCTTCAAGGCATCAAATAGACACTAGGACTTGTTACTGCCTGCATAAGCCTGGATCTTTTCTGCTTTTCTTCGGCTGTGCCTGAAATTGCTCTCTGTGGCACTATAAACTGCTTTTTCAGAGAGCAACTTGCTGTCTTGCTGGTGAGCTCTGAAAGTGCGACGCTTTTTGTCTAGCAGTTTCTGGGTTTCCTCATCATTCTGGTCAAAACAGTCCTGGTGTCTGTGCTTGATCTGGCCCAGATGGGATAATGCAGTGCTGTGAACTATGCCTTTGTTTTCTTACCCTGTGGGAGTCGCTTCGGTTGTACATGCAACTTTAACTTGGAAATGATGAACCTATGATCTGTTTACCAGTCAGCACCACACATGGCCCTTATTACCTGGACATCCTGCTTGTCTGTTTTCTGGACAGCGACATAATCAATTAGATGCCAATGCTTGCTGCATGGATGCTTCCAGGGTGTCTTGTTGCGGTTGGGTAGGCGGAAGACCGTGTTGGTGATCAGAAGGATATGGGATGCACAGGTCTTTAAGAGTAAGTGACCATTGCTATTGAATTTGCCAACTCCGTTTTTTCCGGTGATTCTCTCTCAAGCCTAGTAGTCTGTACCAGCTCTGGTATTGACGCCGCCGAGAACAATACAGCTTATATTCACTGACCACGGAAGCTATGAGAGTCCCCAGGTCTTCAAAGAAAGCTGTCCTTCTTCTCCTGAGCGTTAGTCATAATTGGTTCATGCGCACTGATAAAGGTGTCGTGGTGCTTACCATTAGGAGGAAGTCACAAAGACATGAGTCGGTCGTTCATTTCCTTCAGGAGGCTTGTTAGCTTGTTTGTTTACTACTCTCTTCGTTGCTATGCCCACCCCAGGGTTGAGACTGCAGCTCCCAGTGCATTCATACCTGTTCCTTCGTCACTCACCCATCACCACAGGACATTTAGGAGTGATGTCGTGACTTGCACTTGAATTGGATTTAAGTGAGGAAGGGTTGCGCATATCGTCAGACTCACCCTCTCGTCCCAACGCATCTGGTTCCAGTTGCAAATCATGGTCAAGATGAATAGAGATGGGTCAGGATGCAGTGGATTGCCAGCAGTGTACTTAGTGTCACACTGTGCTCTAATTGCACTCCACAATGCTTTGCTAGGTCCTCCTTTCTACTCAAATCTGGTAGTTTAGCACGGTCCGTCGGATCTAGTCTTCACATGCTTAGGTAGACAAGACCTAACTCACCGTGGGTCAAATTCCCAAGAATTATTCTCAGCCTGGTTCGGCTTGTCTGTTAAAACCGTTGCCCGGTGTGTGGCTGTTGCGCTTGTTATAGCTTCTGGGAGCCACGGATGAGAGTTGGGTAGAGATAGGGACCAAAGGTGGCCGAACTAGTCCCGAAGGAGCACGAAAATCCTCCCCCCAGAGGTGCTATCCCTCCACTTGACACATCATAAAATAAGTACCAGATAAATAAGCAGGGAATCAAGAGAGTTTTGGAAGAATTGAGACAGCGAGACCTTTCTAAAAACGAAAAGATTAAAAACCACGAAAAAGAATAGTCAATCAACTTTTACCACCAGAACAGATTATTTGAAAACAATCAGAAATTGTTGTTTAAAATGTTAGAATGGAAGGATAAACTAGTTAATGTTAACTCAGTTAAACAAGAGACAAATGACTTCTGGAGGGGAGTTGATGAAAAAGGCATAGAACACAACTGTGAAGGCATGTGGATACACGATCCAGAAGAGGAGCTTAATGACACTCCAGCACAACCAGATATGAATCTCTAGAAATGTTTAAGATTCAGGCTAAAAAGTTACACAGCTAGAAATCCCCTGGGTCTGATGGGTCCAAGGGTTTTGGATAAAGAATCTCACGTCAATTCATCTAATCCTAGCTGCACTCCTAAACCAGTGTCTGATTACAAGTACAACCCTTACTTGGCTTACCAAAGGAACTACCTCCCTCATCATGAAAGTGTGGTTACCAATTACAGACCAATAACTTGTCTGTCAATGATGTAGAAGCCATTTACTGGCATTTTATTTGAAGAGATATATAAACATCTTGACGTTAATAATTAACTATGCTGGGAACAAAAAGGATATCTTAAAAATTATTTTTTGATAGGATGATCATTAAAAATTGCATACGGAGAAGATCTGATTTAGCAATGGGGTGGTTGGACTGCAAACAAGCCTTTCATATAGTCCCCCATTCCTGGACCAACCAATGCCTTGGGACTTTTAAAATTGCTAATAATGTCAAAAGACTTCTAAGATTAAGCTTGTCATTCTTGGGGACAGAATTAAAGTCTGGAAGTGAATCCTTAGGAATAGTGACAAGTAAAAGAGGTGTATTCCAAGGTGACAGACTTACCCCTTTACTCCTTGTTTTATGTCTAAAGACCCTAAAGTTGATCTTAAGAAATGTTAAAGCAGGCTACGGCTTGACAAAAAATGATATTACCATCAATTATCTCCTGTTCATTGAGGATTTGGATGTCTTTGGAAAGAATGAGAAGGAATTTTACATGCTGATGAAAACTGTTAGAATCGTTAGTAAAGACATTTGTGTGGAATTTGGGATCAGTAAATATGAAGTTTTTTTCATGGAGAAGGAAAGCTAGTTCTGAAGGTATTGAAATTCCATCAGTAATTGAGGAGATCGACACAGAAGCAGGATATCAGTACTTAGGAGTTCTCGAAACAGACTCAATAAGAGATGACCTTTTAAAAGAAAACATAAAATCTAAACACTTCAAAGGACCGATAAATCTAATTAAATCTCACCTAAATAGTAGAAATACAATCACAGCTATTCACTTTAGACCGGTCTCCCTTATTAGGTATTCAGAAAGTATACTACGCTGGAAGGCAGATGAATCATGGGAGAAGTGTCTATAGCAACACAGCTAAGAAAGTTTTATACATGGTAAATCTCCTTAATCTATGAAGCAGTCCACCTGTACTAAATGAAATAACGTTGAATGATTTGAAGGAGCAGTTTAAGGCAAATGATGTTATTATATACAAAATACTGTACCACGAATACCCTTCCTTCTTTTTTCTCTTTCTTTCTTTCTTTCTTTCATCCTCATTTTCTCCTCATCTCTTTTCATGTCATACTCAAAGCATCTCAGCCAAAATTCGCTCCTTTTAACTCCTTCCTTAAAATTAAAATCTTTTATTAAGGTAAAGACATTTAAAAGTGAAAAAGGTTAGAGAAGTGCTACGATGTTATGTTCCATCACTTCTTGCAACAAGAATTTACTCTTCTCTGCTGTAATTTAGTATCCTACAGCTATTACTTACATTGAACATTCTCAATTATATGTATATATATACATATATATATTGTTATATATATACACATATATATTGTTTTCAGTTTTGAAAGGTAACAATATACTTATTAAATTTCACAACTACTTCTATCACGTAATTAAATTAGCCATTGTTTGTGTTCGTATGGATCTGAAAAAGGAAATTTTATTTCTCTTTTCTCAAGAGGGCAAAATGGAAATAAGGTTTTGGAACCTGTTGCTTGTCATACCTGCCAGTTTGTATAGTCTGACTGACTATAGAGTTTTGAGAGAAATAATATGTATTGTCTAAATGACACTACAATGCCAGCAGTTATAAGGTAATAGCTTTTGAAGTTACTTTTTATTGTTGACCAAATGGAAATAATAATTTGACATCTCCTATGCTTGTTCTCTTACTACTGATATTGTTAAAGCTATATTTTCAGTTTATACCAACAGATAAGTGTTACAGAATGACTGCAGAAAATAAGATATTCAAGGAAATAAACATTGGAGGGTTTAATTGCACTACTCATCAGTTATCCTATGGTAGAACATGAGAACATTTTTCCTTAATAGCGAATAGTGGTGTCAGAGGTAGAAATAGAACAAGTAAAAGACGGCAACTGTTTTATTTTCTTAAATTGTCTATTAAAACCACAGTCTATATAATTAAACACTTTCAATAGAAATGGAGTTCATATTGTTGCCACAATTAAGCTGTTAGGACGAAATAAATAAATGGTGTAATGAGTGTAGGAAAAGCCGTATTGTTATACCATAAGGTTAGTCATTACAGTTGAAAATTGCACAGCTGGCCCAGTTTACCCACTTTTTGTCTCCAGAATTACTGTAAATTAACGAAGTCATTAAAATGATAAATGTGATTGTGTGAGTGTGTGAGTTTATATATATATTTGATTGGAGCATTGTCAAAGTGGAGTTTGTTATTCTTTCTTCCACTGTCTGATCTCAGCAGACAGTTTTCTATTGCTTGTCAGAGACCTGATGTAAGTGTGCAGTTGTATGTTGTAAATCAAGTAACAGTTGCCTTCATCATGAACATAATCGCCTAGTAAGAAATTCTTTGGAACTCCCACCACCCTTCATTACTGTTTGATGTTCGTTAGTGTTGCAAGTTGCTGTCTTAATTGTCATACGAACGTGTCGATTCAATAAAACCTATAAAATCAAATAAAAATACGTTTAATTGGAAGAGTCGGTCGATATACTAACCAGCTATATATCGTCCTGTGAAAAATTGTAAGCAAATGCTATTTATACTATATATATATATACATAATATGAGTATTCTATAAATATCAATATATATATATATATATATTTATCAGATATATTATATACATATAAAAGAGAGAGAAAGAGAGACAGAGTGAAAGTATGGAAGAAGAATGAAACACAAATGTATCAAGGCAAATGAAGGATTGGTGTTGACAGGGGTTTTTTCAACACTATTGTACAATATTGTATGTTCGTCATCATTAAACATTCTTCAGCAAAATAAAAGACATTATTAAACACTACAAAAATAATGGCTACAAAAAATAAAAATTGAAAATGAAACCACATTCTTCATGGCAGAAATGTTTTTTCATGCGCATTCTACTGCCTAACACGTCAGAATAAAAAGATACCAATTAAGTGATAATTTACCAATGAGAAAAACAAAGAGGGGATTGAAAGATCGCCAAGAAACACACTAGCATAAGAGCTAATAATAAAGAAAACTACTAATTTTGCCATATAATCCTATGCAATATTTAGTTACGCCAGTGCTGTTGATTTACCAAGAGTGATAATCTCAGGAATACAGGCGTGTAACTTGAATTGCTTAAGCGCATTTCGATAATTTATAAATATTTATTAACAATAAAGGTCTACAGATAGATATGAAGTGGGTTTTTTCTAATCTGTCAACAATTTTTACAGACAGACAGACAGACAGAGGCATATATATATGTATATATGTGTATATATATGTATATATGTGTATAAATGTATATATGTATATATGTGTATATATATGTGTGTATATATGCGTGTATACATATATATGTATATATATGGAAAACATTTAAACAATGAGCAAACGAACGTTAAACCAAGTTTATGCAAATGTAAACAGTTAGTTGAGTTAGTTTTATCAACTACATACAATGTTAACGACAAAATATTTTGATTAATTTTGTTTTCTATGAATTATTCAACTTTCTATGAGATCTGAAGAAGATATTCTGCAATGTGGTAATAACTTAAAAATCATTAAAACTTGTAAATCTTTAATTGCAATTGTGCACCTTGCAAACAGGTCATCCAAGTTGAGTTGTCAAGGGCTCATACGTTTTAAACCCCCTTCTCCCCTCTCCACCTTTCATATTACCAGAGTACATTTCACCATGCTAAAATTTCTCAGAATACACGACGAGAGCATTATTTTATATGGGAGTGCACATCCAAATTTACGAAGAAATAAATTACAAAAGTATATCTTTTAAATCCTATTTGGCCTCATTTCTTTAGTCTTGACAGCAAGTGGTTTCTCTGAAAGCACTTCCTGTTCAACGCTCGATTGGCCAATTAAACTTCTGCTGGATTCTTCTGTTCCTAGTTGCTAACAACGATCCTACTTTGGTCTGACGCAGATTCGCAATATGGCCACTGTTATAACTTGGGAAGCCACCAATCTACGAAACACTGTACAACGCAGTTGCTTTTGAATTTTTACACTGGTCACAATGTATGCATAACTTTTTAAACAGAGCAATCTTTCTACGTATTACTGACGAAGAAGTGTTATCTCAAAGAAAAGATATTGTTAAAATATTTGCTGTCTTCTCAAGTTACGTGACACACATTGGTATCTGGTCTTGATTTTATTTGTGCTTTAATGAAGACCATATATGTTTGCCTCCTGTTTTACTTTTTGGTAATGAGAAAAATGTGACCAAATACATAGAAAAAGCTGCTGGTTCCCACTGATGTTGATCGATTCAAAAGGTACATATATTGACAGTGATTTTGAAAACTTAGAAGCGTGGAGAATTTTCAGATAAACAAAATACTTGGTATTCTGGACCAAAATCTTGTTATCTCGCTGTTTTCTCGCATACGTTTTTTGAGACTGCGAGTTAGCAGTTACGTATTGGTTAAAAGATTTAGGATGTCTAGATTAGAACAGTCTTCAGGCATGGACACTGCCAGCTCTGCTCCAATTCTGAACAAATACAAGCAGGATCTTGCACGAAAAAGAATACTTCATACCCTCCTTGGTGGACTACGGCTTCGTCTTGGTTTTAGTGCACCATTCTATGTCTATTTCAATCAGATAATATTATGGATCATGCCGATGGTGCTTGCTAGTGTGTTTACTGTTATGGCAGAAACAGATAATAGCTTAGAAACAGTTGCATCTTACGCATATGGCGTTTCGATGTTTTTGTTTTTGGTAATTACATTTTTCATCTCAGCTTTAATTAGGCGGAGTTCTGCGGTGGGAAAAGGAATTCAACAACACAATGTTTTAGCAGAAGATGATGAAGTGCGCTTTACTTCATGCACTGATGTTGAGACTTTGGATTTTGTTATCCAGCAGAGAAGAAGTGTAGTCAATTTGCTGATACACTCTATTATCTCTGGTACCTTCTGTGGATTGTTATTTTTGTATTTATCACCGATAAGAACATTAAAACTCTTTGGCAATATAAGCCACAGTGTAATGTATTATATTTTAAGTTGGTTTATAGTTTGTACAGCTCATTACTCGGTTATTGGAAATAAAACACCAGAGCCAGCACAGTTTAAGAGCTCAAGTTTTCTGGATTTGGACGTAATCTCCAGATTGACTCACCTCGGAATATTTGGCATCTTTGGTGCTTTTGCCAGGTAAAGTAACGTATTTATTTTTTAAATATAAACTTTGTAGAGCACTACTGATACGAGATGTCATGGAGTGATTTTTTTAAATATTACTTCGTCTACCAGACAATTACAGTTCATCAGTGAACTGGTTTTAACCATTTCTTATCATGCCAACGAAATGTACGTATACTTTTTTGCATGATTTAACAGCTAATATTTTTATTGTATTCTTGTAGCTTTTTTTCTCAAAGACTGTCTAAACCTTGGCTTTCCCATACGGCCATATGCTTTTCTCTTGCTAACAAGAACCGGAGTAGCTTCAAATCTAATCTCAAAACATATTTACTACGTATTGTATTTCAGATAAACCACTCGCTCATACAATTAAAAACCCCACACCCGGTGATGCCAACGTTCACCAAACCCACAACCCACATAAATTGGTTTGTTTGATATTCTTCATGGTTACCAAGCCAAAGGTTATGTAAATTCCTTTTTTAATGGTTCGAGATGGTTTGTTTATTTATTTGTTAATGAAATATTGATCCTGGATAATCCCATATATATATATATGCCCAGAAAGTGCTAGAAACTTACCTGCCTGGTATAGTGTTTGTTCTTGCGTACCCTTTGCTTATGTCACATGTGTGTGTCTGTGTGGATTTACTTTTTAATTATTTATAATTAAAACATCAATTATGGAGATGAAGAATTTAGTGGCAGGTCACTTCAAAATTATTTTTAGAAGAATCTGCAAGTGTTTTGTTTTACAGTGAATACCTGGTATTTTTTATTCATCATATTACTGTTTCAATTTTTGTGAGACCCCTGAAACCCACTGAAATAAAAACAAGGCATGTTATCTTATTACTATTTCAATTATTTTGTAAACATATTTACAATAAAAGAGTAATGTAGTCTGGAGAGTTCATGCAAGAATAAAGGGAAGGAGTTCCATAATTTGACTGCCCTGGGAAGAGAAGTGTGTTGCGTGGAAGACCTTGTATATCATTGTTATGCTCCTAGTAAATATGTAACTGTAGATTATGTGGAGGCTTAAAGGCCCAAGGGAGTCTTTACTAGACAAGGATGAAAGGAAGAACAGAACAGTTATTAATTAAAATGAAACCTCTGTAAAAGCAAAAACTGTTTTTAAAGGAAGTGATTGGAGAGGGTGAAAATAGATTTGTTTTGGAATATTAAAAGACATTAAGATAGAACATTGACAAACAATTTAAAAAATGATAATATCCCATGTATTGTTTTATTGTAGATTTATGTAAAGATGCTAAAGTTGTTTTAGTGTCAAACAAGTTCTTGGACTTACAATTTCAAGTAACATTCTAATTAATTAGTCTTCCTCCATTAACTACCTACCAATGCTGAAAGGGAGTTTCAAGAGACTAGTTAACAAGATCTGTCTATGTCTTGTGAGCTTTTGAAATATTGCTCAAGTTTCTTTGAAGCCTACATGTGTAGGTTATTATCTGACAAGGCTAAAAATTTGACCCCTAACACAGTGACTAAAGCATTTCATTTCCAGTGCATTTAAAGTCTTTTATTGTCAAAGGACATCATCATCATCATCATCATCATCATATTCGGTTTAATGTCTATTTTACATGCTAGCATGTGTTGGATGCTTTCTTAAAATTGACTTACCAAGTTATCCTATCCTTCACCAGGTCTCTGCTGACACCTTTTTGTTTGAGATCCATCCTTATCACTTCCTCCCATGTTTTCTTCGGTCTTCCTCTGCCTGTGGTTCCTGTCACCTTGATTGTTCTGCATCTACTTGCCCAAGCATTTTTGTCCATTCTCTCCACATGACCAAACCAACAAAGCCTCCTATTCTGCACACAGCTGCCAATACTGTCCAGGCTCAATCTCCCGAGTACATTAGAAGTGAGCCTGTCCTTTAGATTTACATTGCACATCCATCTTATCATTCTCATGTCATTCTGCTCCATCCGGCTGACATCTTCAGCTTTCACTGGCCAAGTTTCACTGCCATACATCATTATGCTAAAACAATTGCACATAAGAAGTTTCCCAATTTTCACCGTGATGTGGCAGCTAAAGCATGACTGGTTTATATACTGTGGTTGCAGAACACTAACTGACCTGATTTTGAATTCAGTGTGATCTTTCTTCTCAGGTAACTATCAAGTAAAGTCAGTAAAGCCTCCTATTCCTTAGGACAGATACTTTTTAATGCACTACTAATCCACCTTTCCACCCCATACCTGTTAATTGCAACCAGTTACCCTACAAGAAGGTAAAGAACCAGCTCTAGATATTGAAGGGATTTTGAGGTGCCTCATATCTAAGTGTTCATTTTTTTTACTATTGTTAAACATCTTTTTCAGTCATTCTACCATTGACAACTGATGAAACTCTACTAGCACCCATTTTGATTAAATATTTATTTTTGTTTTCAGATTACATTCATCAATGGAATTTGCTGACTATTTGTTTCATTTTGTATTTTTGTTTGCCCCACTCCTTTGGTTGCTTGGAGTATTGCCACCATTTTCTTCACTTATACCATGGCTTGGTGATCAAGTTTTAGTTTTTCTGTTTGGTGGTTCAGCAATGGCAACAAATATGAGGTGTGTAACATAACAAAGATTGCTGTTATTTGGAAACAATTTGAAAAGGGTGGTATTAATTTAATTTGTTTTGTGATAAGGTTCCATGTTATGAAGCAGAAATACAAGTGACCCTTTTATTTTGTTTTTGTGAATTTGTATGATTTTTTGTGATCAAAGGAATAGGTCAACTTTGTTCAATTGTGCAAGTACTTATATCTGATGGTAAATTCTTTCAATTACTAACCCCTGTAGTGTGATTTGGGGTAGGACTAAGACATACATGAGCCCCAGTGAAGGTGGCTGCTAGTTTTATTTTGCCAACTGTTTGAATCTCAAAGAGCCATGGAAGAAAGGAGCAATTTTCAAACCAGGCAAAAATTGGTTGGCTTCTTAACTTAAACATGCCCTTTGATTAGAAAATTGATTTTGATTTTGTTTTAATTGTATTAAAATGCAATGCAAAGTTAAGTCTGGTATCATTGCAGGAAATGCTTTGTCCCATTTCTATTATGTCTTATAAGATAAAGGGTATTTTGAAATATGTTTGAAATTTTAATTAAAGAAAGTTAAAAACTTTAAGTTAGATTGGAAGGGGGTAAATACTAATTAGATTACAGAGCAAAAATTCTAGATTACAATTTTAATATTCGGTGGGACATTTTGTCAGAACATTTTATGCACTTTTTAATTGAGATATGAAACATCTCAAATAATTGGTATTTCTTTATCTGATCAGTATTTGAATAGCAATGAAGTGAAATGATTCTTCACTGCCAACCAAATCATACATTTTTGGGGCGAGAATGGTCAGTTGACTGGATAATATAGTTAAATAGTCTGTTAAGTCAAGTTGTTGAATTTCAGTGATCAGTCAGTGAGACAACAAATAATGGAGTAGGTTGACATATCAAATTGTGGATAGTGAATATTGAAAAATCAAATGAGACAGTGGGTTATAGACCAGAGAATGGTGGAGACAAGTACATTATCAAACGTTTGTGATGCATTGTGTTTTTCTGAATCTCTGCATTTTGATAGAAATTCAGTTTTTATCTGCAGTTGCCACAGGTCTTAAAACTGAAAGAGTTGTTGTTCTTGGAAAGTAGTTGTTGATGACAAAATGAAGCAGAGGCTCTATTGAGCCAGATAGACACTTGTTTTGATTTGGTCTTTTTGAATCCCCAAAATAGATGTTGTTTTATACAGGTTGTCAAGCAAGGGAAAGAACTTATCAATGAATAAACGGTTAGAAATAGACTTGATTGCAGTCCCTTGGACTCAGGACAATGAAATAATGTATACAATTAAAATAATCTTTAGTACTTTATTAAAAAAATAATTAAAATCAATCTTAAAACATTTCAGAATTTTTTTGGTTCGAAAGGAAACACCATTACCACCCAGGTCTCCACAGGTCATCATTTTTCCAATGCAAAAAAACAAACTGATCTTAATCCTTTACAAAGCCTCACTTTCCTAATGCATGCAACTCTAACCACTGTTGACTTAAGGGACCCTGTGTTATTGTATTTAGTTTATATGTTTTGGTTCTACTGCTTATTTCTGCTTCTGTTGAAATAGCTGATCAATTGTGTATTATGTATATATATATTATGCTCCCTTACAAAAGTTTGGTTGAGCACTCTGAGAATTGGGAACCCGTTGTTAGCGTAATGCAATGCTCACTGCGCATGCGTGGTTTGAGCACTCTGACAGGATCCCACAATAACTCTTTAAGCTGTGTTTGCTTTGGCAATATGGCCAGAGAGTTATGTCTCAGAAGCTCTGTGCTGCACTGATGAGCCCACAAAGGGCGAAACAGTACTGTCTGCAGATTGAGTATTACGCTCCCTTATGAAAGTTTGGTTGAGCACTCTATCTGAGATTTGGGAAGCTGTTGTTACCATAATGCAATGCTCACTACACATGCATGGTTTGAGCACTCTGCCAGGATCCCACAATAACTCTTTAAGCTGTGTTTGCTCTGGCAATATGGCCAGAGAGTTATGTCTCAGAAGCTGTGTGCTGCACTGATGAGCCCACAAAGGGCAAAACAGTATTGTCTGCAGATTGAGTATATATATATATATATATATATTATATATATATTATATTATATATATATATTATATTATATATATTATATTATATATATATATATATATATATATATATATATATATATATATATTCACTGGTTCTAATTTGTTGGTCAAACATGGCTACTATCAAAGAAAGCAATCTTGAGATTTTTTTATTTTTCCAAGCTGAATCATACAAACTATCTTTTATGGAAACAACACATAAAGTGGTTTCATATGGGTGAAGACCTTTGGAGATTTGTAAATGGATCAGAACCAAAATCTGATGAGAATGAGTCTCCAAGTATCAAGGCAAAATGGAGAAAAGAGAACCAAAAGATATTTTATTTTATTGGAACATGTAGGCTGTTGTGCCAGGACTGCAAATTCATTTAGATAAAATGAATGATGCATGAACAGTTTTAAAAAATGAATTTCTAATGGAAAAGGTTAGACTAGGGTAACAATACTATTAGCCAGAATTGCAGTTTGAAGGCAACATACATGAACACATTCCAAAGTTATGTGAACTGCATAATGACATAAAAGAGCTTGGTGAACCAGTCAGTGAAAAGGAACTTGCTTTGACTTTGTTAGCCAGTTGGCCATTTAAGAGATATCAATCATTGTTTGTTTCTTTGGATGTAGCTGGTTATGCAAATCTTAATTTCAACCATGTTAAGATATTGTTGTTGTATGAAGCTGATCATGTGGCTGACAGTGCTCTTCACAAGGAAAAAATTGTTGGTTACGTTTTCTGTTCACTCAAAGATTAAATCAAGTGGCCCTAAATGGTGTGTATTTGATTTGCTTACCATTTATAGCTTTAACCACAATGATATAACTGCTAATTTTTAATCACTGCTATATCATAACCAATATTATAGGACATGCACCATATATGGTGTAGACACATGATAGTAAGGTGATTGACAATGTTCTTATGAGCTGTACACATAGAGTTTAGAATAAAATTTGTTGTCTTTAAATCATTTTGTATTTCCTTTGTCACTGGCTAATAAAAATAACAACCACTGTGGCAGGAGAGGGTATTTAGGAAAGAATTGTCAGGTGCAAAAGAAAAAAGGAGTGGAGAAAAATGGAAGGTGAGGGTAAAAAATCCAGTGTCCAGGTTACTTTTAAGATTGTCAGTGAATCTCAAGAAGTAACTTCATTTACTCATTCAATGGGTCATAATCACACTGAAGAAGCTTGAGTTTAGTTTATTGATTCTGGGGCTACACAGCATAGGGTTCTCAATAAAAACTTGGGGGATTTTTTTACCTTTGAGAAGCCACATGAATTCAGACTAGTTGCAAATCCCAAGCTTACTTATGAGGTAGATGAAGGCAAACTTTGAAAATTTTAATTGGGGAATGGACAAGTTCTTGTTTATTTAGAAAAGATTCTTTGTGTTCTTGACATTGTAGATCATTTGTTTTCTATCAATTCTATAATGCAACATGGTGCACATGTATCATTTAGCAAGGGACAAAGTGTCATAAGTGCAATAATACTTTAATTCAGCTGATGCAAAAAAAGATGTAGGGAAAAGTTTGTTTTGGGTAGAGGTGACTCAAGAGCCTGGAAAGCTAAAAGATGTGGAGAGGACTGGTTGTGAGGACTTTGTTGCCCCAACATATGAAAAAACATTTATGCAGCAGGTGTGATCTTTGGCAGAGAAAAGCCCATCAATAGTGCCTCCAATTAGGCAGCTGGAGAAGGCTGATTGAAGACTGGGAAGACTTGCCGTGCTTTCCTCATGCCCTCCAATTAGTTGTGAATGCTGGGTTTGTACTAAGTGAAATAAAGAGCTTGATAAAAAAATGTAGCAAACTCTTTAGTTTCTTTAAGAAACAAACTTTGGTATCATCAGCATTGGAATCTATGCAAGAGTGTCTCAATGTCTCAAGTTAGTGAAGCACATCTTGATTCAATCATGCAAGACAAGGTGGAACAGTGTATACCACATGTTTTCCAACAGACAATGTGTTATTAAAAGCCATCAAGCACACAGTTTACCTAGATCTCAGCAAGAAATTTTTGATACATCTTCAATCAGATTCTGCCATTGCATTGGCTGGCTGTATAGGTCAACACCTCAAGAGCCTAAATTTGCCTCTGAGGCATTAGGAATTTAATTTCATGAGCAGGGAAGGTGGTTGATGGGTATACGGGTTCAACATGAACCTCAGGGAATGGATAACGCTGCCCTGCACAATCCCTGGGGCACCCTTTGGCAAGGTGTACCACCTGGTTTAGCCACCCCT
>RDPX01000066.1:1637238-1662052 GCA_003991215.1 Morbakka virulenta
GTGCTTTCTTCAATGCCCAGGTTTCAGCTCCATAAAGCATAGCAGGTCTGATGCCTGTCTTATAGAAATAGCTCTTGAGATGGAGTGGCACCTTTTTGTCACAGACAACTGCACTACTCTCAGACCATTTCCTCCAGGCACTCCCAATTCCTGCCTTGACTTCTTCCTCACAACTTCCTTTCTTTTCAATGATCGAACCTAAGTACTTGAGCATATCCCCTGCCTTTATCTTCTCTCCATGGATATCCACTATCTTACTTGATAACATTACTTTCGTCTTCTTTGCATTCACTTTTAGGCCCCTCTTCTCCAGAGCTTCTTGCCACTCTCCCATTCTCTCCCGCAACTCCCTTCCATCGTTGGCTGTAATGGCTAAGTCATCGGCAAAAAGGAGTTCCTTTGGAGTACCTCTGCGTATTTCCTCCGAGATTGTGTCCATGATGATGATAAACAGCAGAGGGCGCAAGGCTGATCCATGGTGCAATCCTACCCTGAATTCAGAAGGAAATGTCTCTCCTGCACCCATTCTTATGAAGGTTTCACAGCATGTGTAAAGGCTTCTGACTACTCTCACGAGCTTTTCGCTGACTCCCCTTTTTTAAAGGCACCAATAGGCCAATTCCCTAGGGACTCTATCATAAGCCTTTTCCAGGTCCACAAAGCCCGTGTAGAGGCTCATGTTGCCCTCTATAGCCGTCTCTTGCCTCTCCCTTCCATAAATGTAAACTTCATGTTGTCTATCTCAACTACCCTTCTTAATCTCTTGTCCAGGATCTTCATTACATGTTCCAGAAGCTTTATTCCTCTGTAGTTCGTGCAGTTCAAATTGTCTCCCTTTTTCTTGTAGATAGGAATCAACAAGCTTTTGGTCCAGTCACTCGGAATCATTTCTTCATCCCATATCTCTCGCAGCACCTCTGTCAGCCATGTTACACCTTCCTCCCCTAAGGCCACCAGCATCTCACTTGAAATACCTAATGTACCAGGCGCTTTGCCTCCTTTCACGCTTTTCAATGTACTTCTCACTTCCTCTTCGGTGATCTGGGATTCTGGACCTTCAACTGAGCATACCTCTTCCAGCTTATCCCGTGGATTCCCTGTATTCATAAGCTGCGAGAAATATTCTTTTCATCTGTCTGTTATCTGCTTGTCTTGGTTAAAAAAATTTCCCTGGTTATCCTTAATAAGAATCATATCTCCTTTGTCAGACTTTGCTCGTTCCTTTGCCTTTGCTGTCCTGAAAATATATCCTTTGACCATGTCGGCTATCCAAATGTTCGCACCAGATCCTGTAATGCACTGTTTTTGGTCTGACTACTGCTGTCTTTGCCAATCTCTTGCAATGCTTATATCTCTTGACAGCTACGACGCTTCCATCGTCCTTGAGGTTCCTAAAGGCTGCTCGTTTTTCCATGACGGTCTTTTGAACATGTTCAGACCACCACCACGTCTACTTGTCCCTTGGTCGTGCTCTCTTGGTTTCTCCACAAACTTCCCATGCTGCCTCTATGATACTATTCTTGAGTTTTATCCATTTTTCCTCTGCTCCATGAAGAATTCCGCTCCTTTCAGGTCTTTTACTTTTTCCTTGAAAACTTTAGCTTTTTCTGTTTGCTTTAGATTCCAAACCTTAGTGCACTTTTCCCTTTTCCGCTGCCTTTTCTTTTGCCTTTTCTTTTGTCTTTTCATCCTCAGATCTACCACAAGCAACCTGGGTTGTTTGACCACTGCTTCGCCTGGTATCAGTTTGCAGTCAATCGCGCATTTCCTAAAGCTTCTTCTTGCGCAAAAAGTCAACCTGGCCGTCAGCTCCACCACTGCGGNTTTATCCATTTTTCCTCTGCTCCATGAAGAATTCCGCTCCTTTCAGGTCTTTTACTTTTTCCTTGAAAACTTTAGCTTTTTCTGTTTGCTTTAGATTCCAAACCTTAGTGCACTTTTCCCTTTTCCGCTGCCTTTTCTTTTGCCTTTTCTTTTGTCTTTTCATCCTCAGATCTACCACAAGCAACCTGGGTTGTTTGACCACTGCTTCGCCTGGTATCAGTTTGCAGTCAATCGCGCATTTCCTAAAGCTTCTTCTTGTGAGCAAAAAGTCAACCTGGCTGTCAGCTCCACCACTGCGGTAGGTTACCTTATGCTCATCCTTCTTCATGAACCATGTCTTGATGGTCGTGATCTCGAGTGATTGTGCCATGCCTAGTATTTCTGTGCCTTCCTGGTTTCTAACTCCATAACCAGCTCCCTCATGCTGTTTCTCAAAACCACCTCTGTCACAACATGCGATGGCCCATGTTGTACATCGGTTACGGGGTATGCCCTAGCCATGTACGAGGATGAAATGCTGAGATCCATGTTCATTTAATGCCCAATTTTTACACTCGGCTGGCAAGGCCTGACAGCAACACCTGTATAGGGAGTGTGTGCCCTCCACTATTTAACCCATAGAGTTTCCTTCTCCTAGGCGGATTGCCTTCCAAGACTAACGAGCTCTCCCTGCCTGTAATTGCGCACCACTGACCGGTGACCTCATACGAATTTCCTACGCCCAAAGTTCCCATATCCACTCAGGCAGGATGGCCAACAAAAAAAAGGACTCCGTGACCCTGTGAGGGGTGGCTGATCGGGTAGCACACCTTACCAAAGGGTGACCCGGGGACTATGCAGGGGAGGGCTGCCCAAAACCCTGAGGCTCAAACTGGCCCGCATACCCTTATTTACTTGGCTCATTTATCTAAATATATTTTTTATTTTTTTATTCCTTTTACTGTCATAGAAGATCAAAGGGCATGTACTGAATTGTGACATGACAAAAATGTTAATAATTAGTGCTGTTGTGTTATAACGTTGTTTTTCATTCAGTAAGTCATGACTATACTGATAGCACCTCCCCCGTGAACTTGGACCTGAGTTTGCCTCTCTAATTACTAACTTCCCTAAGATGGCCGGAGGGTAAGAAACTCCAGTAGTTCTGTAGCATCACCATATTTCATTTTCACTTGTTTTCTGTATTTATTATTTCCCCTGTACAAAACTGACCTTGTGTTAGAGAATTTTATACCCAAATCCAGTCCCCAATCCATTTTGGCAGCGGTACCCCTATAAAAATTGTCTAGAAAGAAAAAATAAAGATGGGGTCAATCTCAAAAGTTGAGGCTGTTATAAACAGAGTTTTCTGTGTCACATTTATATAATAACTTACCAGAGGGTTTGAACTTTGAGTACTCTCCAGTATAATTACCCACTCCATATTAATTTTTCTAGTCCCCTCACTCTTATTCCAACCACCCTTGTTTATTATAATTTGTTACGCAATCACTAGAAATTTTCTATTTCGTGTGGTAGCATACATGCAACTCTTAATTTCTTTCTGAACTGCTGATTAATTCATAATTCTGATGCCCAAACATGAAATGAGGCAAAAGAAATGAATTGATAAAGAGACTAACTGTGAAGGCAGGCCGTTATTCTTACAAATTATTGAAAGACATTTATTGGATGAACTGTGTGCCCATTTATTTGGCACAAGTGTGCTATGGAAAATGAGTAATAATTGTAGTATTTTTCGTTTCCTTTCTTTCTAAGATATGTAGGTCGCCCCAATATCCAGTGAACGGTAAAGTAATTTCATTTCTGGTAGAACTGTACAGATAAAACGTCTGCTTGAAACTACTTAAAGCTCCATTGCTTACAGCCTAAATTGTTTTCCTGCCACTGACGTAAAATTGCTAATTGCAGTTGTCTGTTTAATTAAATTGAAGAAATATGTAGAATGACCTTATTTATGAAGTCATCTCATAGCATGAAGAAACTGGCAAGAGGGACCATGATTCAGAAGTTCTTAAACAAGTTGTTGTTGCAGATCAGGGGAAAATAGCTACAACTCTGAAAACAATGCAACTGGATACAGCTTTGGAAGCCAGCTAACAAATAAAAGCAGGGAAGATAGCTTCTGGACCCTAGCGTCTGGACCTTGCAAGTGTCAAATGTAGTCCTTTACAGCTCATGTTGGCCTCATTCCCAAAAGACTTAAAAAACACTACTTTAAAGTTACCTGTGTGAAAGCTTTAGATGGGTTGAATATAGTCTCAAAGAGGATAGGACATTTTGGTTTCCGTATAGAAACTTAAGCACATTCATGGAAAATTCCGACATAGCATTCATGAAAACTGACTGGAATGCCTGGGTGAAAGATATGAGCTCAGAAAATACGATGCATGCCGGAACCATCTTCTTTCTTTCTCAGGTGCAATGGGAGTCGTATGTTAGCCAAGGAGAACAAGAAGCAGCAGGCATAAAAAATGTTGGATCCAGATCTATTTCGACTTAATTTTTCTTGGTACATTGCAATCTCCGATGCTTGAAATCCATGTGAAGGTTGGCTGCGAATGCATGTTTCAAGAATTTTGCACAAAGTGGATATCAATATTCTTCTGATAATGACAATCTTTTTTTTTCAGCGACCACATTTTGTTAATATTAATTTTAAGGTCTTTATATTTTGGCATATTTTGAAGTAAAAATGTATACAATGTAAACATAATCTCTACTGACCATCTTACCTGTTTGCACATTGTAGCTAGGGATTGAGGAGGGTATTCCAAGCAACCGTAAACTTTTAAATTCAATTTTACCTATATTCCATTATTTTCCTCTAGAAACTCTTGTTAAAGTAAAAAGCTCTCTACATTTTGCAGACATACTCAAACTGATGCAGTTGTGAGCGCGAAAACTCAGTGACTGAGGTCAAAATCAGCCTGGATTCACCCTAGATTTTGAGTGTAATATACTGTACATAGTTTGGAACTCATTTGTCAGTCATCAGCTTTGAATTAATTTTTAGTTTGAGAACATTTTCATTAAAATGATTGTTGTCACAATCTGTATGATAATAAACTGTCCATTGTACAAACATATTTATTTGCTTCTGACACATACTCATTATTTTACAGGTTTGGCAAGACATTTCACATTGCTGCATGGATATGATCATTGTATTTATTATTCAAGAGGCATCTGTAGCACCTGCTTGGTGGAATTCACAGTTTTACTTTATGCAGTTATTCTTTGTTGGTTTATTCCGTGATCGAGCTGGAAACTTTATTAGTAAAAGTTATTTTATTCTTGTATTTTATGGGAGGTTTTACTTCAGTTCAAAGCAAAGACATGATAGTTGGAAATTAATTCTTCTGACCAGTTGCCTGTTATTTCCATTGTTGTTTGCATTGTTTCTTATTTCAGTTGTATTCTCTTGCCCTCTTCTGCCAATTTTTACTTTGCCTTTGATATTTATTGGATTTCCACGGCCAAATCGATATTGGCCCGATGCTTCTGTTTCATCGAAATCTTCATCATTGGATTGGATTTATTACGAATCACTTACCCTAGATCTACATGCTGAAATTAGTAAAATGTTGCAATTTGGTTCTTTACCACAGGTGAGGAATGGCAGTTTTTACCTTGCAAGATTTCAGGATAGAATTATTGTAATAAGTGTTCTTGAAAAAGGACTCTTTCATATTGGCTACACTCTAAAAGGCTTGGAACTCCAGGAAACTTCTTGTCACACTATAGAAGCTGGAGCCATTGACGATCTTTTTGAGTCTTCATTTTCGTCCAGTACTGCAAAGGAAAATTACTGGCTTAATATGTCCCTTAATCATGTCTTAACACCTTGTGACATTGTATCGTTGTTTGCTTACTCGGATGCTAAAAGTGTTCTTACTGGTGTTATAGACCAAAAATCTACTCTTAAAAAAACTCATGATACATTTATTAATACTTTGATATGGGTAATTGTGAGGCATTGTTGGCGACGGCGAAAGGAGAATGTGCCAATGCTCTATCAGCAAAATGAGAAAAGAACTCATACAAGGTCTTCAGTTTCAACCAAAGCTACCTTCATTGATGGAATAGAGGACTCCAAAGTACAAGCCTGGGCCCATGGTACTAGTGAGGTAACAATAGGTAACAATTCAGGCAACAGCTCTTGGTCAAAAGAGTCTTACACTTCACAGAATAGTGGCCAGAGTTTGATTCAACAGTTATCGACTCAGCATGGGCATTCTTTTAAACATTTTGATGGGAAGGAAAAAGAAAATACTCCAGAAGGCTCTCAAATGCCGGAACCGAATATAAACCTGAAACCAATAACCCATGGGGTTTCACAAGTGGCACCTAGGTTGCTGGATGACGATGATGACTTTGATGACTTTGGCTTTGGTGACGAAGAATTTGATATTCCACAAAAAATATCCATTGGTGGAAATATTCAACCAACTAAAGAAAAGGGTAGTCACCATTTTCAGACTAGAGATGCCTCCCAGCACGATGCCTTGAATGAAATGAAGAGTTCTGGTATGCCACAGGTTTCATCTACAGTTGAAAAAAAAGAAACTTTGTCTTCAATATCTCCACTTTCCTCATCCCATTCAAAACAATTGGAACCACCGTCTCATTGGTTTTCAGGGTGTCCCATAGAAAAAAGTGACTTAAACATGCACTCAAATGATTTCAATGAAGATTGGTACAGCACCGTCGTTTCGACAGTTCTGTTGGATTATGATGCAGTAAATGCATCAAAGAGTATTTGTAGTGATCATGGACTTCTTTATCAATTTAAGAAGATAATTTTGAGTTGTTACCACATTGTGGAAGTTGCTGGACTATTTGGTGCCCCTCCTGGACCATCGCATGTCTTAGATACTTTTCTTGGTAAAATTGCATGGTCACATTACTCATCTTGGCTTGAGGAAGATCTAGAACTTAAAGAACTTGTTATCCGTGCTTATAGGTAAGGTAATTTCTTAATCTTCAATATAGATTTCTACCATAATGTTTCTAAGTCAGCAATTTATCGAATGGCTTTTTGAATGTTCATTACCCCATTGGCTTGAAGTCAGTGACCCATTTTACTTTACTGAGGAATTATACCTGTTTACTGTTTTTTCATATTATTCACTGTGGTACAATTTTTCATACCCTTTCAAAACCTTTAGCTTCTTCTGCAGCTTCCATTTCTTTTTATTTCTTCCAACCAATGTGTGTGCTCTTCTATGCTGTTACCTTTGTTTGGCTAATTGTAGGTCAGCAAAGATTATTTCACATCATATGTAAATTTTATCGTCAAATTTATTTCCATGTGAAACACAATACATGGATTCCAAAGATACTTACTCTAGCTTATCGACTTTATTTCACGCCTGAAATTCAATTGGTTTTTAAGGTGGAATACATATTTTTGTTTTCATCATGTTTATTGCGAAATTCCCCATTTTGAAGGGAGCAAACAATTTTGTTTGGCCATTTTTATAAAGTTTCGTTGTTTATGGTGATTCGTGTTTCACACAGGTACGCTTTTAAACTAGCCTATGATGAACATGTGGTGGGAGAAATCGAGAGTAATGAGGAACTGCTGGACAATTTGATGGCATTTGAACAAAACTGGTACATGGGCCCAGACAACAAGGATGGATGGACTCAAGCTGTTTTGGAGAAAAAGCCATTTTTGTTTAATATTGGGCATGACAGGGAAAATGTACGTTTTTGAATTGTTTTCTATATTGATTATGATAGAAATTTAGGTAATAAATTGAATATTGTAATAAAAGTGATTATTGGAGAAGTTAATTTTAAGTAGAAATAGTATCTGTTTAGAGAAAACAGGGGAGAAGATGATGAAAAAGATGCAGTTAACTAACCTGTTTTAATTGATATTTGTGACAGGACCTTAAATAACAGCAGCATCAGTGCAAGCTGACCAAGTTTTACCCGTATAAATCGTACAAACGTTGGCTTATATGTTTTCGTCATCAACATTATTATCATTATTATTATTATTTGTTAAGTAATACAGTATTTTAGATGGTTAAACACAGGAATTTTTTGGGTTAAATATCAAGTTACGACCTGCAGTCTTAGATAGCAAACATATATCTTAAAATTCTAGCTGCCCCTAACAAACAAGCATTCTACATTATTCCGAAATGAATATTAGGGCTTACATTCTCTAACCAATGAAAAAGAAGCTGTGGTAGTCAGGTACACCGATATCCTGTAAAGCTCATCACACACTACCCGACAATTTTAAAACTTATTCAAAAATCTTTTTGGTATGTATCGAACTGTTTTAAAACTGTTAAAAAAGAAATTTTAAATTTATTAAGTAAAGAAAAGTTAAGTACCTTCTTAAGACATTTCCTAAGAAATTATTTTCATACTACCGAAATGAAATTTTAACAAAGGGAATGTGTTCTCATGGAATATAAGATGCCGGAAGAAATATCAATAACAGTAAATAAAAGTTGCGCATTGGAGCATTTGAGGTCAGACAGCTTTATTGCGCGACCGTTTTATTGAATGCTGGGGAATAAAATGGAATAGGAGTGAGTGTGCTTTTAAAGAACTGCTGTTTGTCATCTTAACCTCCATTGAGCGTAGTGAAAAGGTGCGGTTTCGGTTTGGTATGAAGAAACTAGGGTAAATTTGGAAATGACACTATTTAAAAGACAACAGACGTTTCTCTTCTTAAAGAATCCGAGCTTGTATGCTGGTGACGTTTAAGGAAGGCAGTAAAATATTTTAAATTTACCCCTTAAAGAGAGTTGTCACATCCCGTTAAAAGTTATCAGTAAAACTCCATACAAAGACCATTCCAAATTATTTTTTATTAATTTTTTTGTTGTGTAAAATAAAGCAAACCTCAGTTTACGACTTACACCTAAACTTAGTAACCAGAATGGATTATTCCTTCTATTGTTTTGGGTATAGTAATTGCGGCTGTCATAAAGAGGATTTTTTTTGGAGGTTAAAAACTGTTTTCTCTAACATGGCTTTGATAAGTTCATTTTATACACTAAATTTGAATATTTATTAATATATTGTGGCGTGGGACCTCTTTGCTAATTTCGTAAAGTTAAAAAATGAAAAGCTCGGGCAGATGTCTTTAAAGTAATTTCTCTCGCGTGATTATGCGATGCGTGTCTGGGATAAAGGCAGCTAGATTCACCTTAAGTATCCATAAATATGTTAGATAAGTGGGAAATGACAATAACTATATTTACAACATTTGAGATATTGGTCGTCGATTTTGAGTTAGCCTAAAGTCAAAGGATTAAATGTGATGATAATTGTTCTGTAAGGAGCGTCATTCGGTTTTCTAGAAACAAGAACATGCGTCACGTTTGGATTATTGTCAGAAATCTTTACAGTTAACTCGCTATGTTGACCTACAAGTTCAAGTACAGATAGAACAAGTGCATACATGTTACAGCAACATTTAATTAAGACAGCATCTCCTATATATATATATAATATGTGTATGTGTGTTTGTGTTGTTTATTTCTGTAATGAAAAACAAATAAAAAGAAAGCTACGGTTCCAGGCAGACTTTCACAACTCTTCCTACTGTTTGACTGCCTCAGTGACCCCCCAGATCCCAATTAAACCGTGTATCTAAGTCTGTCCGTGTGACGAAGACCTTATGTATGAAACGACGACTGTTTTCTGGCGACGAAAACCAATCTCAAGAAACAGTGTCAGAATGGACGTGAAAGATTGTGAAATCGTATTGAATGATTTTATTTGGAAAATGTATATAACATGTTAAGCTACAAAAATAGACTAATTTAGAATATAACTTTATGATGTGGCATGTGACCATGAAAGCCATAGACATGGGTGGCCCGATCCGGAATAACTCGGTTTTTACCAATTGTTGCTGTTTATACTAAGATATGTATTTTTTTCCAGCTAGGACTTCAATATGATTGCACAATTCAGGTATACATTGGTATATTGCTTGGAAATGTGAAGTATGACCGACAGATCTGAGTGGTTATTTGATCCGTTAACATTTAGCATTTAGGGATTATTTTTATTTCTATTTCTGGTCGAAACTGTGGATTCAAATATATGCTGTGTAATAATTTGTTGACGATCAATATTTTTTCAAATAGTAATTACTTTCCCTAAAAATTTGTGTTTTATGGGGGGGTTTTTGTTGGGGTTTTTTGGGAAGGATTAGCAACACTTGTATGACGCTGGTGACTAGCTATATGATTATTGTGTGGCCATACTTGTGCTACCAACAATTAAAAAAGAGAAGCAAGTCGTTCACAATTGCTCGCAAAACTTACTTCGTTTTCACAAGCCTGTGGGCTTGTGATAAAAATATGAGACCAGAAACCCAGGTAATCTCGTCAAAATTGTTTTTTCTGGACTAGTCTGCGTAAATACTGACTATATTATGTTGTTTGTTCCAACTGAGCAATGACATTTTTGACCAACTTGGCTGATTTAGAGAGAGGGAAGTAAAAAAAGTAGGTTTGGCTCAGAGAAATAGTATTTACTATTTCTTTTATTTTATAAGGAAAAGGAATATATGAGAAGTAAATTTTAATAATTTTGTGGGCTGGAGAGGTGTTTGCAAGGGGAGGCCCTTGAACATATTTGTAGTAGGTAATACCTGCCCAGCCGATAATATCGGATCGATATTGATTTAATAATTTACTGTAATTTCTTGGAATCGACAGGTTGGTATTACATGATTTTACATTTTTTCCCATAGGGTACTTTTACAAGCCGTACATTGACACTGCAGAAGATCAATGTTCCAGTTGGTGTTTTAAACAAAGAGTGTGTCCAGAGTATATGGGCATCACTGTCACTGGAGTTGCTTTACTTTACTAATGATGATGAAGAAAGATACAGTATACAGGCACACCCTAACCTTTTACGAAATATCATTATCCAAGCCGCAGATCCACCTCTGGGTTATCCAGTTTATTCCTCTGGTCTTCTTAAAGGATGGGGACTGTGACAGTTGTGTACTGTTGACTTTGATATTTTGAGACTGACGGTACTCGTACAATATTCTGGCAAAGAAGTGTTCAATTTTTAGGTTGCCCTAAGTTTTAAATAAGCACTTTCATTTCGTTTGTAATTAGTTTTTGTAAAGGTTTCACCATTATATCCCAGAAACTGGACCAGATTAAGACTTTTCGTAGCAAATCGTATTTTGAACGTATCTTGTTATTTGGAAAATCGAGCTGTTGCATTTAACTGTACCAGTTTTTGGCATGGCTGCTTTCGTTTTTGGGTTACTAATGCTGTGATATCTAAATTAGAAATAAAGTGCAATTTTTTTTTCACGACCGTATGAAATAGTAAAGAAACCTCCATTCTTTGACAAGAAGCTCATCTGGCACGAGTGGAGGGTAATGAAGATATCACCAAATATAACAAATTGTTGTTGAGTCCGTTTTGACTTTATTTTATTTAGTACCTTGCGATAATCGGTTATGGAACACGAATCTTTTGACAGTATCTGATAAGAATATTAAAGCACAAATTTTTCAAAATCAGAATCAATTAGGAATAAAATCCGGGCGGAACTCAGCAAGTTGCTGTGACAAAATATATATTGTTTTGTCATTTGGTTCCCAATAAATAAAAAAGTGTACTCACAGCTGCTTTTTAAGTACGTTTTAGTTAGACTTTCTACTAATTCTTTGCATTATTTGTTTGGTGTGTGTTTCAAACAACGCCAGTTTAATGCAGTATGTTTCAACAATACGTTACTTTCTTAAAAATTGATTTATTCTTCACTTGAACCAGATGGTGCGAGTCATCTTGTAGCTGGGCCTACCCTATTCCCAATTTCTCTCACGGGGCTTTCCAGCTTTCCACTGGGGTCGATTTTTGGCTACCACATGTGTCCCGGAAAGTGATGGCTTCCGTCTGGTGTTGACGATCTTCCCGGGGGCTAGCTCCTTTTCGAATATAGTGATTTATGAAAGGCGGGATTGGTTTAGGTTGGTTCTCCAGCCCTATGGCCGTTGGCTAAAAAGGATCTTCTTAAGGATGCTTTTGCTTTCTATGCGGCAAATATGAGTTAGCCAGCATAGGTGCACTGAGTAGATGCGTTGCTGTAGTAGCGGCTGTGACGAATATCGGGCATTCCGTCTTGTCGCTGCCAGATATACCAAATTGTCAGAGTATTTTTGTCATAGATAGCCAGATTGTACCTAAACAGAACACCACCAACCCTTGCGATTGCGGAGAACATAATTGGACTATTCAGTCTCATGCATAAAACATACATAACGAAATCAGGCCCTCCTGTCCCACACTGGTATAAGGAAGATGATCCAGATTCAAATAAAAATGGTTCGTGGTTCACTGATCGTGACCTAAATAATGAGATTAATAATAAGACTGAGAGAGCATTCGTTGTTTTTGTCGAGAAAACAATTGTAAAATTTACCAGTTTTTGAGATGATAGCTAAAATTGTATTCTTGATTACTTTAATCAGTTGTACCCATGCGTTACACAAGCTATAAATAACTTTTTGTGATAAAATGACTATGTTAGATGTAGGTTGAAACTATTCTGCATTCAGGTTAATGTATGGATTTTACGTAGATTTGTATATATGTGTACATATGTTTTCAATATGCTTATAAGATAGAGTATACATTTTATTTGGGCAGGGTTATAGAAAATGCTTGCTGGTCAATAAGTATCTTAGTGTCTTGACGTGTGGTGTTAGGTTTGTTTTAACAAAATTGTGGTGTTTTTATTTTCTGAGAAAAACTTTTCATGTAAATATTTAGTTTTTAAGGGTTTTGAAGGTTTTTTACATTTTCAGACTAATAGATCAAATTGAAAATTGTTCCCCCTTATTAGGTTGAATTAGTGTTTCTGTGTACAGGAGCAGCGTTCAGTTTCACAAAAAATAGAAACCGGAATTCGAGTCAGCGTTTGTGAAATAAAAGTTAAAAGGGATGCTTCTGGGAGATAAGAATGGCTACTGAATTTTATTTTGAAACTAAGATAGTGAGCAATGATTAAACAAGTTAGCAGCTTTTCAAGAAAAACAAACCAACATTCACTGACTGGTTAATCATGAAAGAAAAAAATACCTTTCTTGTGATTTAAGTTTTACGTCCGTATCATGTCATTATAGTTACAGAGTAAACATTAGAGTGATTGATGGCATCGTAGAAATTGGGGGTTTTTTTGTGTTTGTCAGGAGAATTTTTTTTGATTACGATGAAAGATTTACTTTATTTTTTATTGTAGTTATTTTTTCTATTTTAGAATAATTTTATTTTACAGATTAAAGAGCTTGTACATGCTTTGGGAGATAAAGTTTGCAGAGAAATGGAGCTGATCAGTAGAAAAAAATCCTAAAATTACGAAGAAACTAATTAGTTGTGCAAAAACTACCGATTTTAATTCAAAAGTAGCTACTAGCCTTGCTAATGATGAGCCTCAAACTTCTTTTTTTTCAAAACCTGGATTCAGAACATGCCTTTCTCCCCCATTTTTTTCCTTTCATTTTTATATTTACGATACAGAATTTAATATTTGTTTAAGAAAATCGGCTGGGACGAGTTTTGCATGAATATTGATTTTTTTTTCTTGACAAGATTTAAATATGTGAGAGAATTTTATAGCCAAAAGGTTCCCTAGAGAGTCTGGTAATGCTTTATTTCACATAGAATATTGGATCGCTTTGATTCCTTACTTTATGTTTAAACCAAGTTAATGGTATTTCCATATCTTTGTGCAAATGTTTGCATTTGAAAAATTTATTTATTATTCTACAATAAGAAAAAACTCCATCATCGTCGTCATGATTATCATCATCTTATCATCGTCATCTTATTATCGCTATCTGCTTTACAATATTTGGAATTCTTTTTTCCCCTTTATTTCTCTCCAAACTTTGATTTTGTATTTCTGTAAATATTCTTAAATTACTTTGCCAGTGCTTCATTGATCATATTTGGTCATCAAACTCTTACCCAAGCTGAGTGCCATTTTTCCTAATAATTAGGCTATTTTAATTTGTTTGCATTTTTGGCCATGTTATTGTATACTTAAAAGTTAAGAAGCACAAATAATTTTTCTTNCTCCATCATCGTCGTCATGATTATCATCGTCTTATCATCGTCATCTTATTATCGCTATCTGCTTTACAATATTTGGAATTCTTTTTTCCCCTTTATTTCTCTCCAAACTTTGATTTTGTATTTCTGTAAATATTCTTAAATTACTTTGCCAGTGCTTCATTGATCATATTTGGTCATCAAACTCTTACCCAAGCTGAGTGCCATTTTTCCGAATAATTAGGCTATTTTAATTTGTTTGCATTTTTGGCCATGTTATTGTATACTTAAAAGTTAAGACGCAAAAATAATTTTTCTCTTTTTCGGTCTAGAGTGTATTTTCTCTTGCTTATAGACAAACCATACTCAAAAGTACCGGTACACCCCTTTTCCTAAAGTTAAATACCCTCCCAATCCGACTAGTACATTACTTCAATTGTAATATTGATAAAGGTATACCGAATGTCATTATGGGAGAAGGATGTCTATGGAATTTTTACGTGCCAGTGCTCACTATCCGCCTCACATTTACTTTCGCTAAGCGATCGTTGTCTGTGACTCAAAAACCACACGCTATCCGTTTTGATGCCGTGTTAGGCAGTACGCGATATATGCGAAAGTATATATTTTTCAGATTTTGATACGATGGTTTGTTCTCGGCCAAAGGCATAATTTGCAGTGTAAACACCGAAAAACGTCAACATTTTTCAAAGCTATGTACTGTCATTGTTTGGTACATAAGGATTTTTTGGTTTAACTTCCCTGTATCATAAATCTTCGATAGAGTCTTGACCCTCGATTAAATACTAAAGCAAATTATTGTTACCCTGGTTAAACCTCAGCCCTTTGATATAAATTAATATTCTTCCTTATACACTGTAAACCAAGTGCTCATGAGATGGCACAGCTGTTTTGTTTTCAAGTTCAGGGATGAAATTGATGATCATGGATATTTAGAATAAAAACATGGTTTAGTGGAGAAACCAATTATTTACTTTTGGGATACTCCTTTCATGATGAAGCCTGCTTTGATAAATTTCCCAGTTTTCAAGTAATTTTTGCATTGACATGAATGTCATTTGATGGAAGATTCAGAGGAAATAGCATTTGTTTTGTTTTTAATGCCCTCATACCTCAGTGTTGTATTTCGTTTCCGTTTGAAGTATGACAAACAGTTTAATTCCTGAAAACTCTTGAAATTTGGTTTCATATTTAAGCCGTTGTAAAACATTTATTTACGGTGTTCGGTTGGCTTTCAGTCATTTCAAAATTATTTATTGGAAGTAGTCTTGTTATACAAGTGTTAAACCGTTGTTTTTTTAATTAGTTGCCTATAGCTGTCACTGGGATGATGCTGTTAATATATTTAAAGGGAAAATAATTTTTTATCTGTCATTCGGTTTTTTTCTTTACTTAAGCATGGTTTTACAGACGTCAAACTAGAGCCTAATGTTTTCTGTTTAGAGGATACATTCCCGTCTACGTTCGTGGGACCACGTTTCCATACGTTGACAGTTGAAATATCCACAGCAGATGCGATTTCCATTAGATATCATGATACGAAATTGCCTTTCTCTTCCTTGCTTTCCAATGCAACGCAGTGAAACCTAGACCTTCGCAGTGAAACCTAGACCACGAAATTTTCACCGTGGTGACCGGTAGCAGCTTTCTTCTTTAACCGACGAGTAGCAGAATGTTTTCTCAGGCCATTTTACCTATATACAATGTTCAGAACATTCTCGTAAACCACATTTTTGCTAGCTCAATATTTTCTTAAGCTCTGTATTTGAGGTCCATTTTCCCCTAAGTAGTAATATTCCTTGACACTTCTAGCGATGTTAGAATTAACTACCAAGGGTTTAAAATGAATAGTTTGCCCCAGTGGTTTAAAAATTGAAATATACCTTTAAGACCTTTATTTCATCAAAGAAATACAGCCCCTCTTTGTCTTCTCAACAGGTACTTTAATGGGTAGTGTTCTCATAAGCTTTCTTCCCTTGTACTAGCCGAGTTTGTTGCATCTTACGTGACACGTTTCTCTAAAAGTTTCCATTTTCCTGCTTATGTTTTCCCACGTAATAAATTTTCTATGATTGTACTTCATTTAAAATAGGAAGAGTGCATTGTGGAACTCTAACTTCCGTGTGCTTTCCTTTATTATGTAATTTGAATAATCTAAAGTCAACTTCTATTCCTTGGCTTACCCCGTTGTGTTTTTTTTTGTCTTCATATTTCCATGGACTTTGTGGCTTAATGTCTTGTGTGGCCTTTAACCATTAAAAATTTGAAAAAATGTTTAAAATTTAATATTTTTTGTTGTGTCTTGGTCTTACTTAATGCGCTACCTCGATTGCAAATACAATCTTGAATTTTATAGATTTTTATAGTGTTTGCTGCTACCGCTTTCAAATATGTGCTAATATATTCTAAATTACATTTGCAGCTTCTTTCTCGGTATCTTACTTTCTGGTTTTCAAGGCCTATTTCGTTGGTGCCCATGGTAGCAATATCACGCTATTTTCTTATGAATTTTGTATCTTGCTTCGTAGAGGCTATTTACTAAGCCTTTAAATTTCATAGGAGCTCAAGGGTTTCTACAATTAGTTTTAATAGAAGAAACACTTCCAATACAACAGCAAAAAAATGCCCTGTATGAAGGAGCTGAAACCCCCCTTGGTAAAATTATCCCTTCAATTTTACCAAAGAAAAAACCCTGTAAATTCGTGTTATGTGCACAGACGTTTCAAACGTTGAAAACACTAAAAATGTTCGGGGCCATCTAAAAATTGCGTAACGCCACAGAGGCGGAGGATATGGTCATGTTACGAGCTGTTACGAAAATGTAGGGGTGTAAGTCTCATAATTTTTTTCTTACGTAACAAAGAATTTTCCCTTTAATTTACAATTTTTCACCATTCCAATACAAAAAGGGAATTACTCGTTCTCAAAGAACTGTATTCTTTTGCTGCATTAAGTCAGACATATTTTCGCGTTGTGTTGTGATTGATAAATACATTTTTTATTGCACTGGCTTCCCAGGCAATATATCTTTAATCGAGTCGAGCGAAATGTGACGCCAGGGGTACCTCGGCAAAAAGTAGATTGAATGTCTGAATAATGTCGAATACGATAATATGAAAGATATACCTGTTGTAAAGAAAACTGAGGTCAGAACCCCTTTATTTTATCCCACAACGAAGAATGTTGATGGCGGAAGTTATAGTGAAAATAATAGTTTATAACGGTAGTGATACTAGATTTTTTTATGTGTTACAAGGGGTAGGGATTGGTTAAAAATGGCGAATTTATACGTTACATAATCTTTGGAAAACAAGGGGTCTTGTTTTGCAGGAACATGTACATTCATCATGTTCACAGTTCTGGAAACAGTGTCGAAACAACAATATCTAAACATTTGAACGATGTCCTGGCAAAAGTGTTAAGCACCAAAATTCTGAAGAGATATGCCATCACGCTAAAGTTTGTCAATCAAAAAATGTAAACCGAGTTTAAGAGGACCCAATCTTAAATAAAAACTTACTTAGAATCAAATCATTGTTGAAATTCATTATATCCAGGCTTGGTTCCAAAGTCAATTATTACAAGGTTCAGATTAACAAGAATTATAGAAATGCCTCATTAGATACTGGTGGCAAAATAAGCGTTTGCGAATCATTACAGGCAAAACAATGGAGTACATCTCCCTGAGGATATGCTTCGTAGCCCTACCAAAATCACTGGAATGCTCGACTGCGAAAACAATCGAACTATAAGCCAAATAAGCCATGCACTTTAAAACTAACGAAAGTAGTCCGTCGGAGAGTATGGCGCAAACTGCCACCTGAAATTTCAGAGCATCAGTATGATTTCATGAAAGACAGAGGCACACAAAACGCAAACTTCGACCTCAAATTGCTCTGTGAAATGGCAATAGAACACCTGCAGGACCTATATATATATATGGTATTCATTGATTAAAGGAATGCCTTTGACAAGGTTAGCACAACGACTTACTCACTATTCTACAGAACAGCTAGATTGATGATAAAGACCTCAAAATCATAAAAACCTTTATACCAAGCAGAGTGGCCTTTCGCCTCTCTGACACGACTCTCATTAAATGGGTCCCAATCTGGAGAGTACTAAGGCAAGGATGTGGTATGTTACCAGATTTTTTCAACCTCTATAGCAATACCACCCTCAGAGAAATTCACAAAACTCCTAAATATCTGCTTGTTAATGCTTGTTAATGGCTTCCAGATCAATTACATTTGTTACGCTGACGACACAGTCGTCATCACCATGTCCAAGGAGAGGGTCCAGAATCTGAATCGTGTTCCAATAGCCTCCAGTATTCACCGTGGCTTTTGTATTAACTGCAAAGGTAATGTGCATCTTAAAACAAGCCACAGCCAAAATGTGAACTTAAGATGGATGGTAAAACCACAGGACAAGTGCCAGTCTTTAATTATCTTGGACCTTACATCAAGGGAAGTTGTGATAGTACGAGAGAAATCAAACGAAGAATAGACTCGGCCAAGATGCATTCAACAACACGAGAGTCATCTTTTCCGATCGAAAACTTTCACTAACCATCAAACTCTGTCTCCTCAAACCTTTGTCTGGTCGGTATTCTTGTATGAAACAGAACCATGGATACTCAATGCAGTAACACGGGAAAAATAAGAAGGCGCATATATGTAGTTTTACCGCCGCATCCTCCAAATTTCCTATGTTGATAAAGTAACAAATATCGAAGTCCTACACCGTGTTGGGAAAGAAGAGAATTACGTAAAGTGATGACTCACATCAACTGAAATTTCTTGCATCAGAAAACAGAAGCTGGAGAACCTTTGCCTCAGTGGCTGAATTAAAGGAAAGCACACTCGTGGTAGACAGAAGAAAACGCATCTGTAGAACTTTCAGCACCAATTCAAGACAAGCAGAGAGCTACGGGATGCCGCCCGAGACTGAGAACAATTGTGGGTCATTTCAATGCAATAGTAGTTTGTCAAGGCTTGCTTCATGTCGGCAACATTGGAAGAAGAACGTTCAGTATGTTATTGTTATTTAGTGTTTCTTTATAACAAGAACAAATTTTTTAAAGAAGTTTTCAACTTACGAGCATCACAGTTGATCCACTTGAACCCTGTTAAACTGATCTTTCTTTCGTACAAATTGTAAATTAATGGTATGCTTTTATTTGTCAGTTTACTGACATGATATTCCAACATTAAAAGCAACGCTCTACGACAAGTACGGTGATAACGTTTGTCAGAGGGTAGTAGATAACCATACAGACTAAAAGAGCTTGGTAGATTCGTAGAGTAGCAAGGTGAGTCTCAATCTTTTCAACTAACGTGAACGAGTAGAGACCTTGTTATATATGTTGTTGAAGTGTTAGTCCATGTTAAACCTTATATTAAGTCAGGCTACTATTTATTTTTAGCTCCTTGTAGTGTTGATAACGGGTGAGCAGCAATACAACCCGCAGAGAATTGTGAAACGCTTCTTCCCTAAGTAGTGTTGGGGTAGACCTTAAGCAACCCGAGTAGCCCAGAAGCTCCCCTACCAGGGTTACGGTCAAGGCAAGGAGAGCAGCTCACCCAATGATACATTCAGACGGAAGAATCAGTCTGGTGCCACTAAGGGCTGATGCATCGCTGATGCATATCAGAAAACCACTTAATATTGGAACATGGAACGTCAGACAAATGAAGAAGCTTGGAAAGCCCAAGACTGTATATGACTAAATGAATAGATGTAATATTCACATCCTGGGCATTTTGCGAGACCAACTGGAGTGGGGAAGGAAGTTTTAAATCAGAAAAGAAAATTGTTTGTTTCGTGGGAAAGGAAGAGGGCGAAGGATACAATCATGTGGTGGGGCTAATGTAGCAGAGACTATGGCAAATTCTATCATAGCTTTTAGCCCAATCAGTGACCGAATAATGTACATCAAATTCAATTAAAGCCCTTACAGTCTTTCNGCGGCTAGGTAGAAAACCCGATAAACTGGACGCACCACCCTAGTATAGGGTCTGTGATGGTGGAAAGAATGTTGGGAGACCTACCACCACTATCCACACCTCAAGGTTACTTCGTTCATCATGACTACAAAACATAGAATACCATACCACAACGTCCGCCGCATGGATCAACAAGGAACACGTTGCACAGTGAGCGACCAGGCTGATAATAAAAAGTGGCCTTCTGGATGAACTCAACTCAGAAAACCACTTAATATTGGAACATGGAACGTCAGACAAATGAAGAAGCTTGGAAAGCCCAAGACTGTATATGACTAAATGAATAGATGTAATATTCACATCCTGGGCATTTTGCGAGACCAACTGGAGTGGGGAAGGAAGTTTTAAATCAGAAAAGAAAATTGTTTGTTTCGTGGGAAAGGAAGAGGGCGAAGGATACAATCATGTGGTGGGGCTAATGTAGCAGAGACTATGGCAAATTCTATCATAGCTTTTAGCCCAATCAGTGACCGAATAATGTACATCAAATTCAATTAAAGCCCTTACAGTCTTTCTCTTATTGTCACATTTGTACCAAAAAGTGCTGGAGATGATCAAGAGCTGGAACAATTCTAGGAGATACTCCAAGAAACGATCGATTCCATATTAAGCAGGGACATATTACTTGTGATAGCAGACTTCAATGCAAAACCTGGGATAGCATGTACTTCATAAGCTGCATAAGGTAAATGGGGCCTTGGGGAGAAGCGAGAGAGGCAGTGTCCAAATCGAATTTTTCAACACGGACAATGTGATAATTGCAAACACATTGTTTAAACACCTGCTCAGACATCAGTACAGATGGAGATCACCTGATGACAAAACTAGAAATCAAATTGACTATTTCATCATAAAACAAAAGTGGAGAAGCAGTGTAAAGGATCTGAAAAGACGCCCAGGAACTGATTGCAATACCAACCAATAGATATTAGTAGCCAAGATTCAGCTAAAGATTGCAAAGGTACATGAGGCAAAATAAATACCAATGAGATTGGACCACAGTTACTTGAATGATCGCTACAGAGTGTCAGTCGCTAACAGATTCGAACCCCTTCTGAAACATGAAGTCGAGAAAACAACTGGTAAATTATGGTCGGAAGAGAAGGAATACATACCCACATCTGCTAAAGAAAACAGTACAAAGAAACGGAAGAAGGCTCCCTGGATCTCCGACTAGATACTGGTAGAAGTAGGGAAGAGGAGTAAACTAAAACCAAATAGACTGAAGACCACAGAATATGAAGGAAAGTATGACAACCTGCACAAGAAAAAGCAAAGACTAATGAAATGCGACATGGAAAAATACATTAATGACCAATGCTCACAGATAGAGGAAAACTCTATCACCAATTCCACCATAGACTTGTAGTAAGGGGTAAAGAACCTAACAAAGAATTTCAAAGCACACGTTGATATAATCAGAGATAAAGAGAGCAACATTATCTGTGATAGAGAAAAGTTATGTGAGAGGTGGAAAGAATACAGAAAAAGCCTATACGAAAAGAATAACAACTAGGTTGCAGTCCCCGGATCTTCCCATCCCCCCATTCCTCGGGGAATTTAGCGAAAAACTGCTCCTTATTCCCTGAGATTTTTCCGAAATTTCCCCGGGAAATTAAGTATAATATAAAAATTGGCTTTTTCCAAAAGTGAATAAATTGTAATGTAAATGATCTGGAAACGCTGTTTGTGCATGACAAAAATCATAAACAAAACAAAAGCATGTCAAGTCACGTCGATAACATTGTGAGATTAATTAAAAAACAAGACGTTTAAACAATAAATACTTAGTTGAAAATGACGGACATTGAAAATATTAGTGCCCAAAGGAAATCGCATGTGTGGAATTAATTTCTCTACAGCCGAGAGCAAGAAAAAGCCCAGTGTAAAATTGATTTAAGCAAATCAAAGTTGGCGGCTCGGGTACCAAAGGGATTGTAGAATATAAAAACATTTTATTTCCTACAATCCCTTTAGAAATTAAAACACAAAATTGAAGTCAAATCTTGTGTCGAAGAAATCTCTGAACCAAAAACAAAACTGCCAAAGTTGACTCTTTCTTTAAGCCCAAACATAAAAATCCCTCGGTTAAGTCATCGCATAACTTGTGGCTGTGGATGGACTGACATTTAATCAAATTGCTCCCAGTTATACGATGATAAGAGCATTCACATCAACTGCTATCCTATTTCGAAATGTCAAAAGGATGTCCCCACACTCTTCATGAAGAAATGTGAATAACAAAGTATGTGATGATATTAAGCAAAACGAGGCTGATGTTCGATTTTCAATCAGTTTTGATGAGTCAACTTCAAACAGAAACTGGAGGTATATCAACTTAAGCCTTAATCTTCCAAAGGTCTTTTAATCTTTAGGAATGGTTCGTGTCAAAAAAGAAATGAACACTGACCAAACAGTCAATTTCGTTCAGGATTGAGTCAAGCCATTTGAAATGGACTCAAAAACTGATGGTATAGCTATAATGACAGACGGAGTAAGCCTGGTGACGAAATTTGGTCGCGATACTGCACCTATTCATTTTGCATGTCTGGTCCATGCTATATACTTGTGTGTTTGTGACGTATTGTACAAGAAAACAAAAACCAAGTGAATCATTTGCTGATGTTCCTGAGACCAAAGAGAATGATTAAAGTGAAGATGATGAAAGTGATTTTGAAGACTCAGATGATGACANGACCAAACAGTCAATTTCGTTCAGGATTGAGTCAAGCCATTTGAAATGGACTCAAAAACTGATGGTATAGCTATAATGACAGACGGAGTAAGCCTGGTGACGAAATTTGGTCGCGATACTGCACCTATTCATTTTGCATGTCTGGTCCATGCTATATACTTGTGTGTTTGTGACGTATTGTACAAGAAAACAAAAACCAAGTGAATCATTTGCTGATGTTCCTGAGACCAAAGAGAATGATTAAAGTGAAGATGATGAAAGTGATTTTGAAGACTCAGATGATGACAATGATATCACCGATTGTCCTGACCTGGTTCTTGATTTGAACAAAATTGTTGTGAAAGTTCGTAGAATGGTCAACTTTGGACCAAGCAGGGTTTCGACCAGACAGAGAAACAAGAAACCAAACCTTAACTTAAAGTTGGTAATAAAAAGAAAAGAAACAGAGAGGAAAAAAAGTATACCTTTGCTTTATCGACTAGTCAAAGTCTTTTAATATAGTGGTGCATCGTAGACTATGGGCAGACATAAAGAGGATTGAATCACCCATTTACATTATCCACGTACTGATGGGAATATAAAGGGATCAAAACGCTAAAGTACCCACAGGGTACGGGGATACTGAATGATTCTCAATTGAAAAGGGGATTAGACAGGACTGTATCATCTCCCCACACCTATTCAACATGTAGTCGGAATCCATATGGAGAAAAACGCTAGAAGGCTTGGAAGGAAACTTGAGAGTAGGGGGAAGATCTGTCACAAACCGTAGGTACACTGACGATTTAGTTTTGATAGTGAGTACATTTGAGAAATCACAAGGCCCTGTGGACAGAATGAAAAGTGCTGGACTCCCATTTTATGCAAAGAAGACTAAGGAGTTTACGTTTCTATGCAAAGAAAGCAATGATGAGCGCAGATTACTTGCAAATGGTCAACCATTGGAAAATGTCAGACTATCCGCCTATTTGGGAATTCTCTTTACTGGTGATTATGACAATACCCCTAAAATAAAGATGCGGGTTTATGTCGCAAAAAATGCATCATCACCGCTCACAACAGTCTGGAAAGACAAAACAATATCAAGAAAAACGAAAGTGATGTTGCTAAATGCACTAGTCTTTCCTATTGCAACATGTGGCAGTGAGAAATAGGTTCCCGGGTAGCCTGATAGAAGACGACTCCGCCGTTTTGAGCTGTGGTGTTACAGGAGAGATTTAAGGATAGATAGTCGGCCATGGCTATTGATTTTGGATTACAAAGGTTCATAAATTACTTGGTTACGCCATATTTAATAAAAAGCGTTAAGGACAGTGGAACAAATGGTGGACCAGATTTCTGGCTAAAAAAATTTGCAACAATGCATAAATATTGAGAGAAAAATTTGATTGCATGCTTCGAGAGATGAACAACAGCTTGGATGACAAAGGGCCGAACTGTTCTGTTACAGAAAGACAAGACAAAAGAGGGAAAATACAACCCGATATGATTTTAGCAAACAAGAGGACAACAAATGCCAGATTATAGACTTCGCCGTTTCTCACCATACCTGGATTGATGAAAAAGAAGGAGAAAAAAAATTGAAATACCAAGACTTAGGAAGGGAACTAAAAAAATTGTGGAACAAAAATTTAAAAATAATCCCACTTATAATAGGAGCGCTAAGAACAACCCCAAAAGCATTGACAAAAAGACTGAAGGAGATTGGGATAGCTATCAGAATTGTAGAATTGCAAAAGACTGTGTTGCTACACTCCCCCAGAATCATCCACTGAGTGCTTGGGATTTGAGGAAACTTGTTGTTACCAAAACTCAGGAACCTGAATGATCAATTTTTAACAAACAACAACAACAACATTATGTGAAATCAGTGTGTAACAGAGATGATGATGATGATGATGATGATGATGATAATAAAAATAATATTCTAAATGATATATATACTTATGGGTACATCACACATCTTGCATAAACTTCTTTCTATGCAGATTGCAGCCTCATTATTCTTTCTGTTACTTGAGGTCCCAGGGTGGGACTTGGTACTGATCTTATTTAAACAAAGCAAATTCAAAACATAAAATAATAATAATAATAATAATAAAATAATAATTATAATAATAATAAAATGTCCTGGGTATTGACATTAAACTGCATCCGGTTGTGGAGTTTCGACGTGGGCGAATGAGGTTACCCTTTG
>RDPX01000066.1:1665032-1681390 GCA_003991215.1 Morbakka virulenta
AGGTACACTGACGATTTAGTTTTGATAGTGAGTACATTTGAGAAATCACAAGGCCCTGTGGACAGAATGAAAAGTGCTGGACTCCCATTTTATGCAAAGAAGACTAAGGAGTTTACGTTTCTATGCAAAGAAAGCAATGATGAGCGCAGATTACTTGCAAATGGTCAACCATTGGAAAATGTCAGACTATCCGCCTATTTGGGAATTCTCTTTACTGGTGATTATGACAATACCCCTAAAATAAAGATGCGGGTTTATGTCGCAAAAAATGCATCATCACCGCTCACAACAGTCTGGAAAGACAAAACAATATCAAGAAAAACGAAAGTGATGTTGCTAAATGCACTAGTCTTTCCTATTGCAACATGTGGCAGTGAGAAATAGGTTCCCGGGTAGCCTGATAGAAGACGACTCCGCCGTTTTGAGCTGTGGTGTTACAGGAGAGATTTAAGGATAGATAGTCGGCCATGGCTATTGATTTTGGATTACAAAGGTTCATAAATTACTTGGTTACGCCATATTTAATAAAAAGCGTTAAGGACAGTGGAACAAATGGTGGACCAGATTTCTGGCTAAAAAAATTTGCAACAATGCATAAATATTGAGAGAAAAATTTGATTGCATGCTTCGAGAGATGAACAACAGCTTGGATGACAAAGGGCCGAACTGTTCTGTTACAGTAAGACAAGACAAAAGAGGGAAAATACAACCCGATATGATTTTAGTAAATAAGAGGACAACAAATGCCAGATTATAGACTTCGCCGCTTCTCACCATACCTGGATTGATGAAAAAGAAGGAGAAAAAAAATTGAAATACCAAGACTTAGGAAGGAAACTAAAAAAATTGTGGAACAAAAATTTAAAAATAATCCCACTTATAATAGGAGCGCTAAGAATAACCCCAAAAGCATTGACAAAAAGACTGAAGGAGATTGGGATAGCTATCAGAATTGTAGAATTGCAAAAGACTGTGTTGCTACACTCTCCCAGAATCATCCGCTGAGTGCTTGGGATTTGAGGAAACTTGTTGTTACTAAAACTCAGGAACCTGAATGATCAATTTTTAACAAACAACAACAACAACATTATGTGAAATCAGTGTGTAACAGAGATGATGATGATGATGATGATGATGATGATAATAAAAATAATATTCTAAATGATATATATACTTATGGGTACATCACACATCTTGCATAAACTTCTTTCTATGCAGATTGCAGCCTCATTATTCTTTCTGTTACTTGAGGTCCCAGGGTGGGACTTGGTACTGATCTTATATAAACAAAGCAAATTCAAAACATAAAATAATAATAATAATAATAATAATAATAATAACAATAATAATAATAAATAAAACCATAGAAAAATTGAAAAGGATGTTGAAAGAAATAAAAAAGTACAAATTGAGATTCGCTGGCTGCTTTACAAAAAACTACAGAAGCCCTTAATCGGAAAATGGGCACAAGATGATATTCTAATAGATGGAACTTCAGACAATGAACTTGAGTTGAACATTCCGAGGAGAAACAACGTCCGATATGCTGACTTTGATCATGTTAGTTTTGGCGTTGTTAATAAAGTACGTACTGAAGCTTTTCAAAGTAAGGATGGTAACACTCCTGAAGCTACAAATGACTAGAAAGGAATTGAAGAAATAAATAAGGATAGTGATTTTCATCAATTTTTGGCACTCAAAGAAGACATTATTTCCTGTATTGAGATGATTGAACGTATAGTCATGTAAGAACAGGATACTCTCATGAACGTTACTTTGACAAAAATACAAGGAAAAGCTAGCAAACTTTGCCATTGTTGAAAATCAACACTTTAAAGTGATATCGGATTTACAGTACAGACGGATCTCGAAATTCATGAGAGAAAGCCAGAAACGAAACGATCACAATAGACGTGGCCATACCGGTGGTCGGAATGTAAGAAACAAGTAGCAGAAAAAAATCATGATATACCAAGAGCTTGCCAGAGAAATAAAAAAGATATGGAATGCATCAACGAAGGTTATCCCAATAGTTATTGGTGTCTTTGGTACTCTAACAGGCAGACTTAAACAGTTCCTGAAGGAAATAGGAGTAGCCAAGAGAATTGATTTAACCCAAAAATCAACTCTACTAGGCACGGTGAGAATCATCTGACAGGTCCTAAGAAAACCAGATGTGACCCGATACCTTGGACTTTAATTCCAAATGTTCGTTCATTTACGTGTAGTATTTTTATTTATAATAATAATAATAATAATAATAATAATAATAATAATAATAATAATAATAATAATAGAAATACTATCAAAGAATTACGATGACCTTGAAAAGTGAGCTGAATTCATCCAATAAAATCACTGCCATTAACCCTTTGGCAATCTCAGTGGCAACATACAGTTTTAATGCAATTAAATCAGGTCTGTCTCTAGATTTGCTTGCCTGTTTTCTCTATTAAATTATCGATGCTCTGCATTACACCTGAATCATTTATTGGGTCGACATGATTATCTATTTGTTCCTCTTCTGTCTCTATTTGAGTAGGTTCATTGATTTTTCTCCTTATCTCCTCGATTTCTAATTCCATAAGATATTTTCCATTTCTGATATACAAAAATTGGCCAGCAAGTTGTTGTTCAGGCAAGCTCAACATACCGATTTCATTCCAGGTTTTAAGGATTCTCTTCCTGAATCCTCTTCTCTTCAGCTCACTTCCTAAATAACATTCCATGGCAATTTTGTTGATTTCTTTCTTCCATTCCACGTTAGCATTAGCAGTAGCAAGATAACGGCCGAGTCTACGCTGCTGCTCCATAGAACACCTGCCGGGCGAGGAGCCTTCAACATCTGTTCCAGCCCCATTCACGCCGTCATTTGTAATATTTTCATTATTCTTCATAACTCATTAAGAGGGCAGCGGGATTAAGGTTGTGCCACCACCAGTATTTTATCGAGACACCATCTTCTGGGGGTGGGGATGTGCCGACCAAAGCTGAAGAGTCCCCCTACCCATGAGACAGATTAGCCCCCGCCGGACGCCAACCAGTATTTCGAGGTGCTGGGGAGAGCTGAAAGGTACTACACCTTACTCAAGGGTGACTTGGAGGTAGTTGTGGCAAAGGAAAACCTCATTCTCCCACGTCGAAAGTCCACAACCGGATGCAGTTTAATGTCAATACCCAGGACAAAGTAATACTATCGAAGAATTAAGTTGATCCTGAAAAGTGAGCTGAATTCATCCAATAAAACCACTGCCATTAACACTTTGGCAATCCCAGTGGCAACATACAGTTTTAATGCAATTAACTGGCATATGAAAGAAATCAGAAAAATGGATGCCAAGACGAGAAAGATAATGACAATGCATAGATTGAATGATCCTTAAGCAGATGTGGAAAGGATAAATCTGCCAAGAAAGGAAGGAGGCAGAGGGCTGATTCAGTTGGAATGTGCTTACAAAACAAGTACTATAGGTTTAGAAATGTACCTGAAAGAAACAAAAGACAAGCTGTTGAAACAAGTATTAAAACATGAATGCGACAAGAAGTTATATTCGATTCAAAAAGAGGCTATAAGTTTCAAAGGGAAACGGGCTTACAAATGGAGAGTACTAAAAATGAAAAAGCCATGCCAATTACAAAGAAAGTGAAATCTCTGAAAGAAAGAGAAAAGAAAAAGATTATGATCAGCATTAAAGAGAGATGGAAAGAGAAACCGCTACATATACAGTACCCAGAGAGAACTGACAGAGCAGATGTTGACTAACGATTGACACATAAATGGTTGCAAAACTCAGGATTGAAAGCGAAGATAGAAGAAGGTCTGGTGATAGCTGTACAAGATCAAAGTTTAGCAGCACGATACTATCGGCACAATATTATTAAAAATGGTGCTGACCCGAAATGTAAATTATGCCATGAATTTGATGAAAGTGTGGAGCACATTATATCTGGCTGTCCTGTTCTAGCCAAAAAGGAAATTTAGAAAGACATGATAAGGCACCCACGTAAATTCACTGGAAGATTTGTAAATACTACCAGATTCCATAAACCAACCAAAGTTGCTGAAGGAAATGATGTTACATTATTGTGGGATATGCCTATCAACACACACAAAGAAAAGCAAGCCCCAGGATCATAGGTTGATCCCGGCATATTCAAAAGGCTGAAGTACACAAAAGCTGTCAAGCATATTTTTTACTAATGATAATAAAAGTAATAATAATAATAATAATATAATAATAATAATAATAATAATAATAATAATAATAATAATAATAATGGACGATTTGAAACTGTACGCGAAAAATGATAAAGAACTTGAAGGGTTATTAACCACAGCGAAGGCGTTCAGTAATGATATATGCATGGACTTCGGCCTTGATAAATGTGCGAAAGCTACATTTGTTAAGGGCAGACTTAGAGAGACCTCGTCCATTAATGTCGATGTAGATACTATAATTAAGGAACTAGATCAAGAAGTCACCTATAAGTATTTAGGTGTTGAGGAAGGTGATGGTATTAGCCACGCAACTATGAAAGAGAAAATCCGCAAAGAGTATTATCGTCGGACAAGGCTAGTGTTGAAGACAGAATTAAACTCGAAAAATCGCATGGAAGCGATCAACACTCTCGCGATCCCTGTTGTACAATATAGTTTCAGTATAATCAATTGGAATCTCCCAGATCTCCAAAGAATGGACAGGAAGACTAGAAAATTACTAACATCCAATCGCATGCTCCACCCTAAAGCTGACGTTGATCGTCTCTACTTGCCTAGAAGCAATGGGGGTCGGGGGCTCATACAACTAGAACTGTCGTTTAAAACTACTATTATTGGTATGAAACAGTATCTAGAATGTACAAATGACTGGATGTTGTCCCTAGTCCATCGACATGAAATTAGTAAGAAACTACATTCTATTATCAAGGAATCTAATGCGTTTGAACGTGAGCTAAAGGTAGATCCAATGGTCGAAGCAAAACAAGTACCTGTCACCAAATTGGCCAAAAAGGCAAAAGAAGCTGCCAAGAAAAATGGACAGGACCAACTTTACCAACGATGGAGCCAGAAAGCTCTGCATGGGCAGTACGTTCTCCGAAGTCAAAACGCTGATGTAGATCAAGTTGCAACCCATCAGTGGCTGAGGAGTTCGGGACTGAAGGCAGAGACTGAAGGCTTCATAGTTGCAGCACAAGATCAATCTCTCTTTACGCGGAACTATCAAGCTAACATCTTGAGGAACGGAGCCGATCCTAAGTGCAGATTTTGCGATCAGTTTGTTGAAACCATCGACCACTTAGTCTCGGGATGCCCAGTATTGACACCGAGTGAATATGTGAAACGTCATGATAGGGTTGGACAGTATTTGCACTGGGGAATATGTCAGCATTATCACGTAGAAACACCTACCAAGTGGTACGAACACCATCCTCTGCCAGTGATTAATGGTCCAAATGTTACCATCTTATGGGACTTTCCGGTTAATACTGATAGAACCATTCAAGCTAACCGCCCAGATATCATTATTAAAGACCACCTAACGAAAACATGTACATTGGTCGATATAAGCATCCCGAATGATAAAAATATCTCCGTCAAACAGTTTGATAAGTTGAGCAAGTATAAGGATCTTGAAATCGAGATTGCTAAAATGTGGAATCTTAAAACAACAACGGTTCCAGTAATAATAGGAGCTTTGGGGATGATTAAAAAGGGAACAGATAAACATCTTGCGAAAATTCCGGGCAACCATAACCTACAGGAGATAAAAAAGATTGTCCTTACCAGCACCGCAAATATACTAAGAAAATCTTTGTCCACATAAAGAAACAATTTATTACAAAAACTTTTATACTTTTTGATACAATTTTTAATCCTATTTGTATTATACTTTCTTTTGTACTCCACATTTGTTGAACAATTAAGTTGCTCGTAGAAACCTTTGCTTGCCTCAGGTCACTGGGTGTGACCCGGTAAGTAATTGTAAATAAACAGCATTCATAAGAAAACCGTACATAATAATAATAATAATAATAATAATAATAATAATAATAATCTCCCATGAAACTACAAAAAAATTAAGCTTGACAATCAAATATGTAAGAGTGGAAATAGGATACTGAAATTGCAATTAAGAGATACGAATAGTATATTAGAAGTGATATAGTGTATGGAATGGGAAAAGTTATTGCTTCCAAGTTGGGAGTGCTTGTTGACAAAGATAAATCTGGTAAAAAGAAAAGGAATTTAGAAGGGGGTAATCATCGAGAATGTACTATCAAGAAAGAGATAAAAGAACTTGGACAGAACATTGGCAAGACAAACATTGAGCTGTTTGGAAAAAAGAGGCGGAGAAGACCCACAATTACAAAGAGAGGCATCCTTGAAGAATTAGGGACCAAAAGTCTGAAAGATGCAACAAATTCCAACCAGAAAAGTATGAAAGAACTCTGGTTAGGGTAAATGAGATACAAAAAGATTAAGTTGGCAAAATACGTTGACGAGCAGAAAACAAAGCAGGATAACATCAGGCCCCAGTGTGATCTCAAAGGATTCTTTAGGACTTTGGTAAAAGATAACGCACGTGAAGGAGAGATACCAGATATGGATAGGTTCGTTGACTTTTGGGAGGTATATGGACAAGGAAAAAAAGAAAGAAAGACAGCTAAATCAAAAGCTTAACAGGGTCAATGACTTTTTTAATCTATGATAAAATGAAAAAGGAAGTCGTGAAGAGGAAAGGATTAACAGCCCAAGGAATCGACGGTATACAGAATTTTGGTTGGAAAAAGTTTGAGCCTGCTCAAAGAGCATTCCCCAGAGCATTTACCTCTCCGAAGGAAAATTACTCTATGAAGCCGACTTGGTGGCCAACTGGAACAACACTTTTACTCCCCAAAACCAAGAAGCTAGAAGATGAAAAGAATTATAGACCAATGACTTGCGTAAATATTTCATATGAAATGATGACAGAAGTTGTAGCAAAGTATAGGAGAAAATACACCATGGAAAATGAAATATAGGATAAGGATCAATTAAGAGCGATAAAAGGTGTTCTGGGAACCGTGGATCAGTTAATTATTGATAGATGTACCATGGAAGAGGTAAAGCAATATCATAGGAATCTTGCAGTTGTATTTTACGATCACAAAAAGGCCTATGATAATGTACACCATGACTGGATGTTGAGAGTTTACGAGTGAATCGACATACCAAAAGAAGTGATAACACTGATATCGCAGTCAATGGAAAAGTGAAAACAAGTTATTGAAAAGCAAAGTAGAAGAAAGGTGTTAAAGCTAGAAGAATTGAAAATTATGAAGCAAGAGAATAGCAAAGCAGAGTTTATAAAGATTAAGAACAGGAATGTCATTTGTGGTTTTCTTAGAGCATCAGTCCGAGAAAGACGATGTTGGAGCAGATGTTTGAGACTAGATATTGGAAACAAAAAAGAGGACTAGTTGAGGATGGGAGATGTAGAGAATGATACCAACTTAGTGAAAAAGGAGAACATCTAGTAGCTGGATGTCTGAAGCTAGCCAATTGTGAATACTTATTCAGACACAACTGAGGGTTGATGAGTCTAGCGGTGGCATGGGCAAAGGAGTACGATTTAATTGGCCAAGCTGTTGTTTGGTGTGAACAGCAATGGAACGAGCTACAACTCTTGAAAATGAAAGGGTAAAGCTGATGTAGGACTTTGGTTTCCCCCTCTGCAAGACGATGTCCTCGAGATGACCAAGTTTGTTTCTTCCCTGAAATGAAGTAAGAGAAAAAGATATTGATATGCGATATGACATGCATGCAGTAACAGAATATTGATGCGAAGAGAGGGGAAAAATTAACCAAATACAGACAATTGGCATAGGACTCTGTACAAACAAGAGTGAGGTGTCCTGCTTAACAATATTACTGTGATATAATACTACTAATAGTAATACTAATATTAATACTAATACTAATACTCATACTCATACTCATACTCATACTCATACTCATACTCATACTCATACTCATACTCATACTCATACTCATACTCATACTCATACTCATACTCATACTTATACTAATACTGTTGCTTATGAGGTTTTGAAGGGTTATCATTATTTGTAGAAATGGTAAGAGACTGCAAAATTAGGTGTTTAGTTATTCGTTTACGCTATCAACGTTTTGCATGGACAAATTTGTAAAACTGTATTTCTAAAACAAAGGAGATTTTATTAATCACATCAAGTTATGCTTCGTAATGTTATCTTTTGGCAAGTTTTAAGGCATTTTATTTCTTGATGGATTGATTGTTTGTGTTCCTCAGTGATGTCCAGTTCCTCTCACCACAAGTCTGACTCGAAAAACGGGTTTTGTTTTTCTCCCGTCTTTTCTGGATATACGTTGTGCAAAGAGCTGGTCATGTCCATGTTTTGATTGTGACTGCGCAGAGAAGAAGTGGAGCCAATTTAGGCATCTGGAGCATTTTTGACACATGCAAGAATGTTTCAGTATAATAGCGATACAAATACACTTGTTTAACTTGTGAGCTTGCTATGTGACTTATGGTGAAGGAAAACTCGAATGTTTTGCCAAATTGTACGCCATACCTGCTATTTATTGGAAATTTCTTGGATCAGTGGTCCTGTATAAGATATGGGGATGTTTTCAGAATGGATCTCTTTACGCCCACAGATAGAAAATTGCTTTGGGCCATACAGTGTGTTACATTCATACCCCTACTCAGTTGGGAAAGAAGTTACAAGTTCCATCTTACGGAGCCTTATTTCATTACCAGCCGAAAAGAAACCAAATCTTGATGCGAGGGAAGAGCTGGACTGGACAATGGAAGTAATTTGTTATGGTCTTACATTACCACTAACCGAAGCTGATATGATAAAACATTGTGTCAGCCTTTATTTGGATTGGACAACCTGTATAACTATGTCTCCAAAATCCTCTGTTCCCCAAGCAATACTAGAAGGAAAGAAGCCATATTTTAAGAAAATGTTGTGTCATTTAACGAATTTGTTTAAACTTAAAGACAGCACATCGATTGGAAATCAAGCAAGTTTATGTAGCCAGGTTTTATATCATATAAAGGTGATAGCATGTGACAACCCGTTAGATAAAGAAACTTGGGATGCTGTATTACAGTTTTATCTTGGAGTATCGGGTCATTTACTGTCGCCGCCTACACAAAATGGTTGTTTGGCAGAATTGCTTTGTGAGCAGCTTATATATACCCTTTTCCAGGTATGGATTGTAGCTTGTTCTTCAGAGTTTCCTTCACCACCATTGTGGTGCACTTTGCAGGATTTATGTTTGATGTGGAGACACCACCACATTTTAATTCTGCAATGGAATGGGTTGATGTATGTTCTTTTGTCAAAGATTTTGGAGAATATGTATGGCCCACATATACAATCGCTTTCGCTTCGCAGAATCGAAAATTCGTTTATTTTACCCCGTGGACTTAATTGTGAAGTAGCAGTACAGTGTTGGTTTCGCTTTTTTCATATTTTGGGAAACCCTCTGGCGTTAAGCAAAAAGTCTGAAATAGCCCACTGCATAACAGACCTGCCTATCGAACTTTCTTCAGAGGAAGAATTGCCTACATCTCACCCTTTATTGCGATCGTTACCGGATAGCTTCTTAAAAGCCATGAAAGGCATATCAGCTCTTGTCCACATGCTTGTAACAATAACGTCTAAAGGTCTAATTTGCTATGATGAAGTCGGAAAAACAGCAGAGGCTTTACGAGTGCAACTTACAGATATGACAAAATCTGCCAGTCTAAGTACTTTAGATGTAAGTAGTGAAAGACCAAAGCCAACAAAGTTACCATCAATGCCAGTATTGTATTCAGGTGTACCAGAAAACGAGCCTGTAGAAAAAACGAGTGGAAGTGATCCATCTAGCCCTACCCATAGGACAAAGTCAAGTGCATTGTATTCAGTTATAGGTCCAGAGACAAACAGTATCTTACATATTTTTGGAGCTTGGCTCTTTGACGTTTGCTTGAATCAAAAAAACCTTGCATCCATTTTGAAAAGTGTAGAGCAGATAAGCAAAAGTCTGCATAGTATCATACCCGCACAACAAAGGTAAGCTGGAGGGTACTCTTGTTCTCACTAGCAAGTATTTTAAAAATATTGTACACAATATCAAATAGAAGCATTTATTTATTGTCAAAGCCATTTTCTCATTTCCTTACTTAAAGTTTGTTTCTGGAATGTGGTCATTGGTTTTTGAGGCATCATTTTTATCAATGTTTATTTTTTCATATAGCAACATTTCCAGCTTTCCTGTACAATACAGGCAGTACTTCATGTACTCAGTAAGGCATATCACAAATTGACTTTTGGAATGAAAAGGCATTTTGTAGTTGTACATTGAAATATTTCATATATTTGCCCAATTCTATAGCAGTAAAACTTGTGGGTCATGTTTCCTTTACAAGATTCCTTTTTGCCATTAGCTTGTTGATATATATACTCAGTCTGCAGACAGTACTGTTTCGCCCTTTGTGGGCTCATCAGTGCAGCACAGAGCTTCTGAGACATAACTCTCTGACCATGTTGCCGGAGCAAACACAGCCTAAAGAGTTACTGTGGGATCCTACCAGAGTGCTCAAACTACGCAAGTACAGTGAGCTTTGCATTACGGAAGCAACAGGTCCCCGAATCTCAGTGAGAGTGCTAAACCAAACTTTCGTAAGGGAGCAAAATACTCAATCTGCAGACAGTACTGTTTTGCCCTTTGTGGGCTCATCAGTGCAGCACAGAGCTTCTGAGACATAACCCTCTAACTATATATATATAAAAATAATTTTTTTTTTTTTTTTTTGTTTGACACAGGAAATGACTAAAGAAAGTATGCCAACATTTACTTGAGTAAATCAAATTTTTATTTATTACTATCACTATTTCAAATTTTCGTCTGTCTGCAACAGACTATATATATATATATATATATATATATATATATATATATATATATAGAGAGAGAGAGAGAGAGAGAGAGAGAAATATGGAGCTCAAAATGAAAGTTGCAGCTGAATGGAAGTAGAAGTTTAGTATGTATATAGTCTCAAATTGATGGCATAGAGGTGGCGATTATCCTGAGAATTTGCTCTGACTGGCCCTCCTGAACCCCAGGACTACATGGGACACTACCTTATGATCCTCTGTAATCACCAAGCTTTTGCACTTGCAACTCCACCCGCCATCTTTAGTTTTTTATTTTTGTACTTTCACTTCTCATAGCACTTTGTAGCATCAAGATTAATTTATATAAAAGCCCAAAGCTGAAGCTGTCTGGAAATTTATGAGAAAACTCTAACAACTTTGAATTAAGATTTATTGATTATTTCATCCAGTCTTCAGATGTCAGAAATTTAGAGAAAGACCAAGACCATGAAACAGAGGGACACTGCAAAAAAGTTCTACTTGAAATTTCAGGCTTCAGATCTGTGATGCCAGATGAGCCTCTCCAAGTTATCAGATACACTACTGAACCATCAGTCCCTCAGTCTGACAAGAAGAAACCATGGATCTGGATGGAGAAACTTTGAACACATTTTACTGGAACCACAAGTTCCACACTCTTGACTGATCAATTTCAGTTTTGGCACACTTCCAGAGTCCAAATAAGACAATACTAGATTGGAAAGTTAGAATCTCCAAGGAGACAGCCTGTGAGTATGGAGAAATTACTGACATTATGTTGTGATAAATTTCTTGTTGTTCCTTGTGACAACACAATATGCACAGAGTTGCTCAGAAATTACCCTAGACTTGAGAGGACACCTATACCCTTGGCTGATGTTACTGCTGAGGCTAAATCAATAAAATCTGCTCAAAAGACCAACAATCTCATTGGTGATACACCCAAGGGAATCAATGAAACTTTTAACTGGACAGTAAAATTGAAACAATTCTGAAAAAAGCATCATGATATGAAGCTGAAGTGTTAGCCTATTACATGGGACTGGTGTGGGAATACACAAAGATCACAGAAATGGGCAGAAAGAGGCATTAGTTGAACATTGCAGAGATGTTTTTCCTTGTGTTGGATGCCTCCAACTGCCAGTATGCTTTAAAGTTAATAGTGATATTGTATCAGTCCAAATGCCAATACACCATGTACCGCTGACCAAGTTAGAGAAGGAGAAAACTGCCAATGACCAAAATGTTAGTGAAAGGATATTAGAAGAATGAATAAACCAATCCCCTGGTTCTCCAATATCATTTGCTGAGAAACTCCAATCAAATTTTGGGTTTGTGTAGATCCTAGCCAGACAAAGCAATTAAACACCACATCTTTAGGTATCAGCAGAGACCTGGTAAAGGATAGGATAACTTGGAAGTCAATTTCAAGAAATCGTCCAACACATGCTAGCATGTAAAATGGACGTTAAACTGAATATGATGATGATGATGATGATCTTTCAATGAACACTTAAATAAACTTAAGAATGCTAAGTGCTTTACTGTAATTGATGTGAAGAATTTTTTTTCACATACTGTTAGATAAAACGTCATCAGAAATTACCACAATACACACAGCCTACAGATGTTATCATTGGCATAGACTACCACTGGGTATCAGTGGGGCACCTAAAGGATTTCAGATGCAATTCTTGATTGTATTAGAAGAGCTTGGTGGTATTGCACCCATTGCTGATGATTTATTAGTGTATAGATGTGGTGGCACTTTTGAGTTGATGCAAGGCAACCATGATGAAAACCTAATGGCACTAATGAAAAGAGCCTTAATACAGACCATCAAATTTAATCTTGTAAAACATAAGTTCAAAAAGAATGAGTAGAAATTTGTTGAACATATTTTGATGCAAAGTGTTATTAAGGTAACCCTGAGAAAACCAGTGTAATCTTCAACATGCATCTTATGACAAAAAAAAGCTTGGTTTAATTTATTGGTATGAGCAAATACCTGTCACCATATCACCCAAATTTGAGAACTATCATTAAGCTTTTACCGGAAAAGATGTGATATTCAATTGGTCAACAATGCAAGTCTGCATTTGAGAAAGTGATACCACTCAAAGCTCCAACCTTGTTCTGCAACAAGTCATACTTAAAGTTGATGCCAGTAAAAAAATACCTGGGGCACATTGCTACAAAAAAGAGATAATAATCTCGTCCAAATAGTCACTTTTACATTGTGTACAATTGAATATGCAGTAATAAAAAGATTTTTTAATTGCTTTATCACACCTAGTCCTTTGATTTATAATTAGCTAACAGGGATTTATTTAAGTGTCTACATTTTGCTTTGAGTTCACTACCCTTGTTTAACTATTTGTCTTTGTTAATGTAATTAAGGATCTCAAATTTTTCCCACAAACAAAGGTTGCACTTTTTCGATTTGTCTGAATAGGGCTGTGTGTGAGTTATTATCAACCATTTCATGGTGGGGGTGATGTTCTTTTCTTTCAGGTCCCATATGTATGACAAAAGGGTTGTGCTGTTTCTATACTTCTCATTTCTTAATGATTGTTTATGTCTGTTGTATCTCGTCTTTTAATCTTTTTCAGTCAATCCAATATAAACTTTCTTCTGGACTTCTGGTGCAGTAACTTCACATACATATATGACTGATTTTTCTCTACAGTCACCGTCCAAAGGACATTCATCTTTTTTCTTGCAGTTACATGGTAACTTTGCTGATGGGTTAGGCGATGCTATCTTTTTATTGTGGGAGTTGATGATTTTTCCAACATTATCAGTGCCGTTGTAGCTCACTTTTGTGTTGTTGCGATTGAAGAGCTTATGTAGATGGCTCAATGGTAGAAAATGTTTATCAACTAGGTTCAGAAATCTTTGTGTGATGTTGGAAGATACATTTTTGCTAAATGGTGGGTTAAACCATATGATGTTTTCTCCTTCTGGTGTGTACAGGGTCTGGATGATAATTTAGCTTGGCTATATATATGGTCAAAATAGGTAATCTTACATAGTCAAAGTACTTGATACCTTACAATGTAGCTATAAAATTGGACTAGAAGTAAACAAACTAGGACAACATACAGTAAATTTCACTATAGCACTGTTGTGAAAGAGCTGTGGACCATCTCCTCAGATGTATAGATAGTTTATTAAGCAACACACCTTATAAAGTTATGGGGAAATTACAAGTTACTTAGTATATATTTCTGAGAGTGCTGGCATAGACTGGCTTATTGAACCTTTTTGGTAAGTGTACCAACACTTGTTTTGTAACATAACTTATTCATAGCATTATATACATTTGTGAGTGATAACACAGAGACAGAAAATATATATACAATATGGTAGACTAAATGCATATTGCTGACATCCCTAACAACACATGGTAAGTGTACAGAGTAAGTTGTAATTATGCAATATGTATATAAGGCTCATTGCTCAATAAACCATCTATACAGTGGATGAGAGGAAGCAGTGTTGTAGTGAAATTTACTATATACAAATTTACTTTATATATATATATATATATATAGTGTTATTATCTGTTGAATTTATAACAAAAAGTGCTCAGTGTATACAGCAGAGCTTTATGCAAAAAGTGAAACAAGAAAAAATAAGACTTGTAAATAGTAGCTAATAGTTTCATTATATTACAATTACCAGGCAGTAATGTCATAGAGACTTGACCAGCTTATTAAATCTCACAGGTGAAAATCCATTACAATATTTTTTGGACAGTAAATATTTTAATTGAACTTTTATTTCAACATATAAACAAATTGTTTTGACTTCCACAACTTACTGTAGGCTCTTCCCCTACGTTGATCCCTGGACTTACATTAGAGAGGGTATTTTTTTGTAGGGATAGTAGCATCTGGTAACAGAGAGCTTACATTTGTGGAGGATTAGTTTCAGGATTGTATGGTTCATAAAAAGCAGTTCAAATATCATTTTGGATTTGAAGGTGTTTGTGTTTGATTAAAGCATTTAAAATATTTTGTATAGTATCTACATGACAATTATTATGGTGTGTTATCAATTAGTAATTTTTTTTGTATCCAACTTGGTCTTCCTAGTATAATTCCAGTCAAAGATGGATTTGAGCCTGGTAGAGCAGAGGCATTTGGAATACTTTGTCAAATATTTTGTTCACAAAAGTCAGGACAGACAGTTCTTCCAGTTTACCTTGGGNTATATATATATATATAAATAAATAAATAAATATATATATATAAATTTACTTTATATATATATATATATATATATATATATATATATATATATATAGTGTTATTATCTGTTGAATTTATAACAAAAAGTGCTCAGTGTATACAGCAGAGCTTTATGCAAAAAGTGAAACAAGAAAAAATAAGACTTGTAAATAGTAGCTAATAGTTTCATTATATTACAATTACCAGGCAGTAATGTCATAGAGACTTGACCAGCTTATTAAATCTCACAGGTGAAAATCCATTACAATATTTTTTGGACAGTAAATATTTTAATTGAACTTTTATTTCAACATATAAACAAATTGTTTTAACTTCCATAACTTACTGTAGGCTCTTCCCCTACGTTGATCCCTGGACTTACATTAGAGAGGGTATTTTTTTGTAGGGATAGTAGCATCTGGTAACAGAGAGCTTACATTTGTGGAGGATTAGTTTCAGGATTGTATGGTTCATAAAAAGCAGTTCAAATATCATTTTAGATTTGAAGGTGTTTGTGTTTGATTAAAGCATTTAAAATATTTTGTATAGTATCTACATGACAATTATTATGGTGTGTTATCAATTAGTAATTTTTTTTGTATCCAACTTGGTCTTCCCAGTATAATTCCAGTCAAAGATGGATTTGAGCCTGGTAGAGCAGAGGCATTTGGAATACTTTGTCAAATATTTTGTTCACAAAAGTCAGGACAGACAGTTCTTCCAGTTTACCTTGGGAGATTTTATTTGAGTCTTGCTGTTGGCTTATGCTACCAGCAGGTAGGTAGTTCATGGCTAATATTGTAAGTTGCAATACATTTAGATCCATTTTGACCTCTACAGATCACAGTTTTACTTACAAAATATGATTAATCTTTATTTTTTGATGACATTGATGAAATTTAAAGAATTTTTAGTGTATGTATTGTGTATATCTTTAGTCCTGGGTATGACGTTAAACTGCACCCGGCAGCAGGACCCTAGTTCGGGAGTTCTGGGGTTTTGAGGAGAATGTCACTACCTCTTAACTGCTGTTGTGCTGGGTCACCCTTGGGCAAGGTGTAGCACCCAAATGCCTCCCTCACTGGGTTACGTTGTCCCAAGAGGCCACCGGCCTAGGAGTTTAGCTTTCGCTGCCTTGCGAATAGGTATTGGGTTACCAAAGAGAACTGTGCTGCCCTCCGGCCTTGC
>RDPX01000066.1:1709219-1757969 GCA_003991215.1 Morbakka virulenta
AGAAACTCCACTCTGTTGTCAAAGAATCCCACAAATTTTCTCGGGAACTCAATCTTGAAATTGAAAACGACAATCTTACAGCACCGACAAAGATTGCCTGTGAAGCAAAGTAAAAAGCTAAAAATTTAAGGTTAAAACTTCTCACGGTGGCAAGAAAAGCCTCTCCATGGACAGTTCGCAGCTCGGGTCAATAATGCTGATGTAGATACCATTGCAACTCACTAGTGGCTCCGAAACTCTTGACTGAAAGCGGAAACGGAAGGCTTTATTCTTGCTGCCCAGGATCAGAGCTTATTAACAAGAAATTATCAGGCAAATGTCTTGCACAATGGTGCAGATCCAAAATGTAGATTTTGCGAAGAAAAAGTGGAAACAATTGACCACCTAGTCTCTGGTTGTTCTATTTTAACCCCGGGTGAGTATAAAACAGACACGACAGAATTGGACAATACTTGCATTGGAAAATCTGCAACCACTTTTCTATAAACACTAACACTAACTAGTATGAACACCATCCCGAACCTGTTACAGAGGGACAAAATTTTACAATTCTCTGGGACTTCCCAATCCATACTGATCGCACGATACAGGCCAACCGCCCTGATATTGTCATTAAGGATAGGAAAAACAACACCTACCTCCTCGTGGACATGAGCGTACAATCAGATAGAACTGTCTCCGCCAAAGTGTTTGAAAAACTTGCAAAATACAAGGGTCTTGAAATTGAAATTGAAAAGATGTGGCACCTAAAAACTAGAACTGTTCCTGCAGTGATAGGTGCTTTGGGCCTGATAAAGAAAGGGACTAGTGAATACCTTAAGAAAATTCCAGGAAACCCTTCTCTTCATGAAATTCAAAAAATAGTATTAAATAGCACAGCGCATGTACTAGGAAGGGCGCTCACTATATAGAAATTGACGTCTTCACCACCTTCTCACCTTTTTTGTATATATTTGTGTCTTGTAATTCATTGTGTAGCTGATGTTCGTGAATTGTCCTGAATAATACCTATATACCCTTTTATACTTCATTTATAGATTTTTTAAATTGAATATTTTATTATTATTCTTTCTTTTCACCAAAAACCCCTTCCTATTTCACTCACCCTAGGTCACTGGCAGTGACCCGGTGTTTGATTTTACACAACAATTCAAAGAGAAAATTTTTTCATAATAATAATAATAATTGTCTTTGATTCTACGAAAGGTAACTTTAGGATACGAATGGGGGAAGAATGAGTATAAAGTAAATCACCATCTATTCAAATTGACTCACTCTTTCAGACTGTTCAACTATATAGCGAGGATATTGGAATGGAATTTGGCTTAAAGAAATGCGGGATTCTGATATTGAAAAGAGGGAAGCTTATTAGGACGATGGAATTTCAACTTCCAAACGGAAAAACCACAAAAGAGGTGCAACCAGATGGATACACGTACCTGGGTGTTGTTGAGGTAGATAAAATCGAAGAAGAAGAGATGAAAGCAAAAACGATCAGAGGATACAAGAGGCGTCTAAAACTGATTCTGAAGTCACACCTTAATGGGAAGAATAAAATCACTGCGATAAACACATGGACATTGGCAATATTCAGATATGGCGCAGGAGTGATCAGCTGGAAAGAAAGTGAATTGAAAAGAATAGACAGAAAGTTAAGGAAAACAATGACTTGTGGAGTGTTCCATCCGAAAAGTGACGTAGCTAGGTTATACATAAAGAGGATTGAGGGAGGGAGAGGACTATGTAGTGTAGAAAACATTGCGTACAGACAGAAGAGAACAGCCTTGCGTTTTATGTTGGAAATTCTACTGAAGATTTAATCAAAGGAGTAGCGGCAGCTAAGACCGTGGATACTGACACAGCGATACCAAGCCGTGAATTTGAGAATCAGACGACACAGGATCTTAAGGAGAAATGGACTGAGAAGAGGGCAATTTGGGCAATTTGCGAAGGATATGTCTGAGAAAGTCGACAAGGAACGTACATGGTTGTCAAAATGTGACCTAAAGGTTGGTACAGAATCATTAATTTGCGCTACACAGGAGCAGGCCCTTAGGACAAACTACGTGAAATACCATTCTGTAGACTATGTGGTGAGAAAGGGGAAAATGTGCATCATATTGTGAGTGGTTATGATAAACTCGCACAAAGAGAATATAAAAGACGGCATGACAATGTTGCAAGAAAAATCCATTGGGATATATGTAAAGTGAGAGGATTAAAACACCATGAAAAGTGGTATGAATACTCACCCGAAGGCGTTATAGAAAACGATGATGTAAAGGTTCTGTGGAATATCAATATCCAATGTGACAATGTAATACAGGCTAGAAGACCAGATATCATCGTAGTTGATAAGAGAGCGAAGACTGGAATCGTTGTAGATATTGCTATACCCGCAGATGGAAGAGTTGAAGAGATAGAAAAGAAAAGGTAGAAAATTACCAAGATCTAAAGAGAGAAATTGGAAGGCTGTGGGGATTGAAGTCGATAAAGGTTGTCCTTGTGGTTATAGGTGTTTTAGGGAGTATTTCCTGAGGGTTTGATTCATGGGTGCAAAAGATTGAAATACCATATGAGATAGGTGTAATGCAGAAAACGGCTCTACTAGGAACTGTAAGGAAACTGAGGAAGGTGCTGGAAATGTGAAGTCATATAATATCTGCTAACCCTTGGTCATTTGTTATGACTCGCCTAGCAGAAGTAAATGGCAATAACAACAGCCAGAGCAAAAGCTATGAAAATAAGATAATAATAATAGAATTTGGTAGGAGAGAAATCCAAATGCAAGGTCAGATTTACATGAAAACAAGATTGGCAGTCAAAGGCGATACATTAAAAAGAGAACAAAAGGTAAGAACAGTGAAGATAGATCCATTAAAAGTACAGATAGAGCAAGAAAGGCACCACGCACATGATGATGGTGAAGCTTTAATCTTATGTAAAGGTAACCAGACCGAAAGACAATACGAAATACGGTCCCAAGGGGAGCCTCATAAGAGTCTACTAGTAAATTTAAGACCTCTTCATCCTTCTTTAGCAATAATATTTAAGGTGATGCAAATGTGTTTTTTGTTCTTGGCGTTTCTAATTAATATGTAAAGAAATGATTTACATGTATTATTTGTAATGTTTTTTTCTTTACTTTATCCTAAAGGGTCATTCTGAGGGCAGTACAGTTTTGAAAGGTGGGTGCGACAGTTATAATAGTTTCATTTGATAGATAAACGGGATTGGGTTTTTTTTAATGCCATGGGGTTGTCAGACTTGTCAGCTCGAAGCTAAGAAATATTGTATAATACGAAGCTTTATTCACTGTAGATGACCAAATGGCTGTGAAAGATTCTGTTCATTGGGAGCTTTGTTTTTTTCCATTGCTTTGTGTTTGTATTTTTTCAAGTTCTTTTCTTCAATATGATTTTAACTCTGTTTCACCAAGACAAAAAAAATGTTACCATTTTTGCTTGAAACTGTTGGAATTTTTTATTCCTACGGAAGAGCAGAAATGCGAATCGACACTAGATTGTTTAAAAACATAGCCACGGCATGCCTCGATGAAACAATGCTACAAAACGTCTACATGTTAAGCGAATAAACCGCTAATTTTGACAGGTCATAAGCAGTCAAATATAAAACGCAATGTTTTATTTAGATGCCACATATTGACAAAAGTCAACATCATGATGGGGGACATTTGAGGTTCTTATGACAGTCGGACACAATATGATCATGTTAGAAGTATGTTTCTTGAAAGAAAAAAGAAGAGGAGGAAAATAATGAGGGTAAGGAGAAAGCGGAAGAGGAGAAGGAGAAGGAAAATAGTGAGTCTCCTGGCTGAACACACAAGAGGCCGATTGCAGGCAGAATACTGCCGTTTTAAAGACAGTTTAGGTTTTTTTAAAGGAAAACTTAGTTTTTTAGAAGAAATTCAGCTTCCAATTTTTTAATAATTAACTGTACGTTTTCCAGTAGAATTGCAGAGACCAAGAAGTTCTCTGTTAGTAGAATTTCCCCAAGACCTGCAAAACTTTGGGACTCCGGTCGACTGACTGCTTTTCTGTAAGCAATCTGAACAAATTAGGATCTGATGTGATTAGGACAGTTGTATATGATCATTAATTTATTTCCTTTTTCCGACCACCGTTTTTTTTCGGATTCAGCTTTGTTATGTCCAAACATTAATATTTCTTACTGTGACAGAGAGTTTTTTGTCAGAATAAAAAGAAAATTAAAAATAAAAATAAATAAAAAGAAAATTAAGGTTTTCTGATGAAAATATTAGTCCTGGGTATGACGTTAAACTGCACCCGGCAGCAGGACCCTAGTTCGGGAGTTCCGGGGTTTTGAGGAGAATGTCACTACCTCTTAACTGCTGTTGTGCTGGGTCACCCTTGGGCAAGGTGTAGCACCCAAATGCCTCCCTCACTGGGTTACGTTGTCCCAAGAGCACTGTTCCTTGTGGCTGGTGACAATAAATACTGACCAGAGAGAGATAGCTTTTGCTCCCACTGCCTTGTGGGTGGTCTTGGCTGACCAAAGGCTGATGATGGCTAGCAACCAGAGAAGGCGGAAGAACCCTGTACGGGTCAACGGCAGCTAGCTAGAGCTGGTGTTCTCAAGAAACACACCCGGCAGAAGGCAAAGGCAAACCACTGCTGTATCATGCCTAGTAAAATCATGGTCAAATCTGTTTATGAAAGAAAATCTAACGACGTGAATGGGGTCCCCTCTATATCCAGTGGAGACACCTCGTCCGGTAGGGATGGTCATATGCAACAGGTGACCCCAGACCGTAATCAAACTACTGTTTGCAAAAAACGACATCTAAAAATAGGAACATGGAATGTGAGAACATTGTATGAAAAAGGAAAGCTACAAAATGTAAAGCAAGAAATGGATCGACTGAAAGTAAACATTTTGGGAATAAGTGAAATGAGATGGTCAGGAGCAGGAAAAATGGTTAGTGATGAGACAACTGTAATCTACTCATGTGGAGAAAAACATCAGCATGGTGTTGGAATAGTGCTGGACAAAGACAGGGCAAAGAGTGTGATCGGATTCTGGGCTATTTCTGAAAGAGTATTGTTAGTCAAGCTAAAGGGGCAGCCTTTTAATTTATCTATCATTCAGGTATATGCTCCAACATCAGAGCATACAGATGAGGAGGTTGAGACTTTTTATGAGGAAATAGAAAAAGCAAAAAAGCAGTGTAAGTCACAGGAGATAGTGTTGATTATGGGTGACTTGAATGCCAAAGTGGGAAAAGGAAGAGAAAGAAATACAGTTGGACCACATGGGCTTGGTGAAAGAAATGAAAGAGGTGAAAGGTGGATCCAATGGTGTCAGGAAAATAGTCAGGTCATTATGAACACTTGGTTTCAACACCATCGAAGACGACTGTATACATGGATAAGTCCAGGAGACAGAGCAAGAAATCAAATTGATTACATAACAATCAACCAGAGGTTCAGAAATGCAGTTCAGCAGGTGAAATGTTACCCAGGAGCAGATTGTGGCAGCGATCATGCGTTGTTAATGTGCCACCTGAAGATTAAGTTGAGGAAACTGAAAAAATCCAAAATAACACCAAAGTTGGAGGTATCCCTTTTAAGTAGGAATAGGGTATTAAAACAGCAGTTTAAAGTGGAGGTTCAAAATCGTTACAACGCTTTGAAAGATGAAGGTGAAACACTCGATGAATGGACTATTTTTCGGGATGCCATAGTACAAGGAGCTGAAAGTGTCATTCCTAAAATCAAGAAAAGGGCAAAACAAAAGTGGATGACTGATGAAATACTCGAATTGATGGATAAGAGAAGGGCTGCAAAGCAGAAAATTGATAAGTACAAAGAACTGAATAACAACATCAGAAAGAAATGTAATGAGGAAAAGGAAAACTGGCTCAATAGCAAGTGTAAGAAAATTGAAGAACTGAAAAATAAAGATGCAAGGAACATATATCACGAAATTAAGGAGATAACTGGAAAGAAAAACTGTAGTTCTAGTGGATGCATAAGAGCCAAAGATGGCAGTATTATTCTGGAAAAAGAAAAGATCCTTGGCAGGTGGACAGAATATATAGAGGAATTATTTGAAGATGAAAGAGGAGAGAAGACAGTGATAAGAAAAGAAAAGGAAGGCCCAACTATAATGAAAGCAGAAGTTCAGTTTGCTATTCAAAAAATGAGGAAAGGAAGAGCAGCAGGACCTGACAACATTGTCATAGAATTGGTGAAAGAGCTAGACGAGTTTGGAGTAGAAAAAATAACTGATATTGCAAACAAAATATACAACACAGGGTACATTCCAGCTGACCTCAGCAAATCAGTGTTTATAGCTTTGCCAAAACGACCTGGTGCAACTGAATGCGAACTACACCGGACCATCAGCCTAATGAGCCACATGATGAAACTGATCCTGAAAATTCTGTTGAACAGAATGAAGATCAAAATAAGGCACGAGATCTCACAAGAGCAAAATGCATATATAGAGGGAAAAGGTACCAGAAATGCTATTTTTATCATAAGAATGATGGCTGAAAGAGCAGTGGAAGTCCAGAAGGATTTGTATTTGTGCTTTATTGATTACAGCAAAGCATTTGATAAAGTGAGGCACCATGAATTGTTTAAAATGTTGAAGGACTTAGAAATTGATGGAAAAGATTTGCAATTAATTCAGAACTTATACTGGGAACAGATGGCAGCTATCAGGATTGATGGAGAAATGAGCAAGTGGTCTTCAATCAAACGAGGAGTAAGACAAGGATGTGTTCTATCACCGGATCTGTTCAATCTGTATAGTGAAATCATCTTAAGAGGTATCAAGAACATGCCTGGAGTGAAAATCGGAGGTGTAAACATAAATAACTTAAGATATGCTGATGACACTGTATTGATAGCTGAAAGTGAAGTGGATTTGCAGAACATCTTAAATAAAGTAGTGTTAGAAAGTGAAAAGAAAGGACTCCAGATTAACATCAAGAAAACAGAATGTATGGTGATATCAAAGAAAAGTGTATCCCCAAAGTGTACTTTAACTATCAATGGAGAATTTGTAAAGAATGTTAAAAAGTTTACTTATCTTGGTAGTTTGATAACATCAGATGGAAGATGTGTGAACGAAATAAAGAAACGAATCACTTTGGCCAAGGATGCTTTTAGTAAAATGAGTTTAGTTTTCAAGAACAGGCAGCTGCAAGTAAAAACTAAGATTCGAGTCCTAGAATGTTATGTGTGGTCTGTTTTGCTTTATGGGTGTGATGCTTGGACCATCAATGAAAGCATGAAGAAACGAATAGAAGCAGTGGAAATGTGGTTCCTGAGAAGAATTCTTAGAATATCTTGGACTGACAAAGTGAGCAATGAAGTGGTATTAGAGAGAGCAGGAATGAAAAGAAAGCTGATGAAGGTAATTAGAAAAAGACAACTGCACTTTCTGGGTCATGCAATGAGATGTGAAGGAATGGAAAACTTGGTGTTAACAGGGAAGATTGAAGGAAAGAAAAGTAGAGGAAGACAGAGACTGAAATTCATTACCAGCTTGAACAAGGATCTCCAGTTCAAGAGGAGTGATTGTGAAATTTTAGCACTGACAAAAGAGAGAAATAGATGGAAGACCATGATCTCCAACGTTCTGAAAGGATAAGGAACTCAGAAGAAGAAGAAGAAGAAAGATGAAAATATGGTCGGAAAGAGCAAAGGTTTTCCATGTCCTTGATAATAGCTACGAAAAGATCTTATTGTCATTATATGAGAATTTTCATCGAGAAACCATCATCATCATCAAATACGCCTTCCGTCGTTTGTCGACATTGCGCTAAAATCCATATATTTAAGAGTTTGTAAGATCAGTTTTTCGTTATCTTCCTCCATCTTATTCTGTCTCTAGCTTGTTGTTCTAGTTTTGTACCTCCAATTTTAGGCAGGCCTTTCTCTGCTAATTGTGCATTAGTCATTGAGATCCAGGTGGTTTCTCGTCTGCCTCTTGGGTTCTTTAAAGTTTTCAGAGCCTCTGCAAGGGCCTGTTTTGCCGGAGTTGTTTCTGGCAGGCGTAACATGTGTCCTAGCCATCTGAGTCTTCTTTCTCTTATCTTTTCGGTCCATTTCTTTACTTTCGATCTTTCATATAGCTCTTCATTCCTTATTTTATTTGGCCATTTTATATTTAGCACTTTTCTTATGAGACTTCTTTGGAAAGCATCAATCTTTTTCTCGAGAAACCGCAGCGACTTAAATAATCCGTAGAAAAGCCGGATTTTCCAAACATTTAAGGTGGGCTTTTTCGTCAGGAAAATCCTGATTTCTTAAAAAGTTTTAAAAAGCCTAAACTAAAAATTGTACACAGAACAATTTACTTCAAAGTAAACCTTGCAAATTTTGACAGAGTTTTGAATTATTTATTAATCTTTTAATTAATCAACATTTAAAAGTATTTTTTGCCTCTCCGATATACTGTACATTATGTTGTCCACTGTTTTTTATTTTTACTCCATTTCCATATGTACGAGCGTGTGCGAGTTTGCCCCACTTTCTGTTTTTCTGTGTTTCTGTTTGCCTCTCTTTGCTTCCCTGATGTATCCCTGTCCCTGTCTGTGTTCCTGTCCGTCTGCCTTTATCTCTTTTTCTGCCCAAAATTCAGGTATCTTTTAAAGACACAAGAAATTACTGGGATTCTATAATCTCAACTGTCTGGTAGCTAAAGCAAGGATTTCATTTCATTTTACACGTTAATCTTGGCCATAAAAGTCACGGAAATTAGTGTCTCTGCGTTTAACATTTTTTTTCACAGCAGTATGTTGGAACCTTTGTTATGGAAATATTATTTCTAAATGTTATGATTCCCCTTTCATCTGCTCAATACCTCTGCTGCTGACGGTTGGGCTCAGAGGTGCAAATTTTCAGCTTCCAGCATCGTCTGCCCAGTTCTTCCTCAATACGTCTCCAATCTGCTTTTTCTAGTTATTGTATTCAGTGGAAGTTAGGGTCATTAACTATTGACATTTAAAAGCAGACAAAACATGTCGGTGATAACAAAAACATTTCCATTGACATATGTTGTATTCTCAAGAATATTTCACACAGAAGCCACTGTTATGCCCAATTACATTGTTATAATAATATTCAAAGGGTCTGTACTTTGGAGGAGTATTATGTGAAAAAAAGAAAAATAGTCTTTTTCGGCAGAACTGACCAATCAAGGCCTACTATGTTTAACAAAATATAACCTTTTTGATTCCTCGTTTGAAAAAATATGCGGAAAAATAGTTGAAACTTTTTTTCTGAATTTAAGCGGCTTCTCGTTACCCCTAAGTTAATCGAAAATGGAATCCTTAACGCAACCCCATTCATTATATCGTTGTGCACATTACTATAACTTGTATTTTATGCGTCCATAATCTAATGAAATGTTCTTTTTCTTGAATTGTCTCTTAGTTGTTTTTTTGTATTTTATCCTATGCTGTGATTGAACATGCACTTGCATTAATTACCGTTTTGACATTCTGGTTTCCTTATTAATATTTCCAGTTGCCATGTAATAAGTACCTTTAGGCGTATTCCACAACGCATCAAGGAAAAAGGTTATTCTGTTAGATATGGAGCATGTTCTTCAGATATATACAAATTAGGGAGTTGGGGAATGTTACCTCCGCACCCACTCTTTCATGGTTTTTGCTTTAAAGTCTTTTCCCTAGTTTATTCACTAGTTTGAAGTTGCTGTAAGGGAAAACTTTATTTGAGCATAACGGAATGCGAGGCCAAATGCCCCACTCGTCATTACTCAATGCTCTTTTGTAAAGTTAAAAAGTTTTACTACCTATTGATTCGAAATATATAACTCTTGGTTACTATGCAACTGTGGTGCTTCCCTGCTCTCATAACTTTTATATATTTGTAGAAATAATGTTACTTGCAGAGTTTTGGACGCCTACAGCGAAATAGGAAAGGTTGAGATCTGGAGGGAGGGAAGAGTATTTCGATCTTTTAACCAGTGTTCGTTTGGCTTTAGTTCTCTTCTTTACATGCGATCGTACCACAAAAACAGGGTTATCATGGTTGAACTAAGCTAATAAACGTAACAGAGATCCGGTGATGATGCTTGACTTTTTGGATGAATGTTGTGTTCCCATTGATAAACCATGTAATGCCATCCCTTTCGTTGAATGAATGAAAGTGAATTGGGTTAATTAGATAAATCGGACGATTGAATGGTGAAACTCCCCAGTCTCTGAGTGCTTTACTCATGCTTGTGACTCAAATACTTTTATAACCTATATTTAATTTTTCTCTTGGCATAACTATATATATTCTGTCTTTTAACAGTTCCATACACTTTGTGGCATTTTGCCTTTTGTGGCGCCACATTTCGAAATATAAACCTTAACGTTATTACATGTATTGCCTCTGGCTTAGTATACAAATAATAGGTACAGGTTCCTTCTTTTACTGGACGGTATACACTGGATTATCCTAACCACAGTTATTTGGGCCTCGATTCTCCAGTTACTAAGTAAATTAGGTTCAACTATTTGCGTAATCGCGGTTGCACTGTATACAAATATTTCAAACAGTTGGATATAAAATTTTAAGAACAAGAGCGTAATCAAATATAAATGGTTTTTATTTTGTGCTTATCGTTCAGGATTTTCTTTGGTTTTCAAAGTATTAAATAGATGACCTTGATACACTTTTATCTCTTTACTGCTTACTGCTGTAATCGACAAACAGAACCTCAGGCTAGTGATTAGTTTCGACGGCTACGGTAGTTTGAACTACCCAACGAAACATAAAGCGATACAACAGTTGCAATTATCTTTTTTTTCTCTATTTTTTCATCAGGCAACAAAGAATTAAAACCAGCGTCGTTTCGTGTTAGAGAGGCTGCGGAGGGTGTCTTGTCACACATCATGGAGCAGCTGGTAAACATTTCCTTCATTGCTTCATGCCTAAAAAGCTCCTTGTAATTCCAGATCCAATACGCTAACAACGCATTTTTACGCTTGAATATTATATTGTGTGTTACATTAAAATAGATGGTTAATTTCAAAAAGAGCAATTATTCAACATGAGAATTACTAAGATATAAATAATAAATAATAGTTTTATGCAAAATAGAACTCAAAGAAATAATGTGTTCATCACAGTTTTAATTGACAGAATTTATTAAAAAGGTAATACCCATGATAAACATCAAAAGTTTATGAATTACAATTAACATTTTACTTACGCTTATGGTATTTTGGTTATGAGGTTTGGTGGTCGGTGCAGGTACGAAGCAAAGAGGTAATTTTTAGGCCGACTCATTGACTAAGCAAAATTTGAGTATCTTAAGAAATCCTCTGTTTTGAGCCAGCAAAGGAATTCATCCTAAGCACAGATCCGACAAAACCCCGTTAGACAAACCGGTCTAACTTTTAGAGCTCAACGCTGAATGGGAATAAAGATAAAAGAGGTTTAAACTAAGCAGCTTAAATTCCTTAAGGTTACAGTTAGGAGGAAGTGATGATGTTGGTAGTGGATATATGGTTACATTTAAGTGTACATTTACATTGGGAACTTAGGAAAACCTTTCAAACCTCAAGCTTTACGGCATTGTATAAGCTGTATTTTAATCAGACACCTTTGATTGTTTTTGTTGATCATACAAGCAGCTACACGTGCAACAAAAATTAAATATTTTTACCGCTGAAAACTTTTCTTGCTATTACAAAAGCAGCAAAACCTCACACAAGAAAGAATTACTTGTCTGTCAATTACGTAGTTGAAAAAGATTCGCAAAACTTTCTCATTGGGCTGTTGCTTGGTGACATTTATTTGGAACGAAAGCCACCTTATTGTGAAGTTTGACCATTTCAATATCTGGCATATATTTCTCTTTACATTTGTATGCCTGTGGTATTATAATTATATGTATTGTGTATGCAGTACGTAGCATACATGAATGCATTTTGTGTTTACACCAAAACATATTTACACAAGAGGTATACTTGTAATGGCACTTACTTGATTTGGACACGGTCTTGATTAATCGAAAGAGTCAACGTAGGAAGGCATTCTATTTGACCATACGAAATGGATACATAATGAAAACACCAACCCAGTATACATCCAGGCACATCTTGATATATTAGCACGATTACTTCTAGTGTTTTTTCCTTCAAACAAAAACTTGGTTTAGTTTCTTTGCGATTTCTATTAAGATTTGGTCTAATTGAACGTACTCAATAACTAGGGTTTTGAAAAACGCTTCAAAGTTTTATTTCAGTCGGCCCTGTGTTTTTTTCCTGTTTTTATACGATATGCCATGTTCTCTGAAAGTAGTATTCAACTTTTTTGCTTGTGCAAGGATTCCTCAATTTTGTCAGGGGAATAGATAAAAAAAATTAAATCCGGTGTTTGAACAATATCCACGCTAGTAAATTAACCGTTTAAAGATATTGTGTACAATGCTCCAATGATTTGATTTTGGGTAGTATAGATATTGCAATTATTACAGAGTTTAAAAGATTTCTTTGTTAAAGTAATTTTATCTGCCCTGGCCTTAGAACTCAGATGTAATTTTGTATTTTTAAACTAATCTCATTTGGACCAGTATGTTCTTAGATTCCATAGTTTTTGTTCAATTTGTGGATTTGTGACCGGATTCTTTTTCATTGATTCTGTTTTTGCAGGATTTCTTCCCTGGGCCGTCAGGTCCAGCATCATTGTCCACTCTTCTGACAGAGGAATCGTTGTTGAAAGCTTCTGGAAATGCTTATTCTAAAAAGGCAAGTTGTTTAAGGCGTTTTAATCATGGATTAATACTGTATTACCACAATTGGGCGATCAGCCAGAAATGAGCCACATACGAACAAAATAAGTTTATGGGAGTTTTGTGACAGCGAGTGCCACTACAAAGAAGCACCACCCCTGTAAAACATTATTTGAAAAGAATGAACGGAGAAATAAGAAAGAAATATTTTTAATACTTATTTAACGTCTATAGACCACTCCGATATTTTGAATTTTTGAAATATATATTTCATTAAAGTTTGTGTCAAAATCTTTACTGTTTTTGTTGTTTTGCAAATGCTTGGTATCTTTCAGGAAGCAAAAGAATGCATTTCTTGACCTCAATTTCCTCATAAGAAAAACCTGCAACAGATTGCCTTTGTCTTTGTTGCTAGCAGAAAAATGTAATGGTCAAAAAGATAGTTTAGTTGAGACATAACTAATGATTGCTGATCATTCATATTTCGTCAGTGTGCGTCAGTTGCATTGCTATAATATTCTATTCCTATTTGGTAGTGAATGAAGATCTTTCATTCAAAATTGGTGGGTACTTGCTATTGTGTGTAGTAAGGTAAGGCGTTGGAATGCCATTACAAGGTAATAGAATACCAATGTTTCTGGCCATGGACTTAACCAATGCTGTCAAACATGATCAGTTTCTAGACCAGTTCTAGCCCTATTTAATGTCCTATGCTACTTTGTCAGACAATGTTCATTAATTGGAAGGTTACTGATGTATAAAAAGTGGACGAGGTAAGGTGGACCAAAGATATAAGTAAGCAGATTTAAGACTTGTCTGAAGTTGAAAAAGCAAAGGCCCTAAAAATAGGGTGAGTACCGCAGACACTGTTGATCTTGCATATGATTTGCTGAATCCATGTAAACAAGAGGAGAATATTAAGGAACAACAAGTTTATCATTACCTCTGCTGTATCAATATTATTTAGAATTGAAGAGAAGAGCCAATATTGTAGGGAAAGTTGTAAAAATACAAATAACAGAAATTACTTTGTTCCTAACCCACTTATATTAATGAAAATCATGTTGGAAAACTTCCCTTTTAAATAGAATCACTTTTATATTATCTATAAGTTAAACACAGCTAAAGCTGCTATAGAGTCTTTGTAAAGAAATAATTAGTAAGCCCTTCAAAGCATGTGCATTAAACCGTAGCGTCGACAAAAGGTTGAAAAAGTCCATAATGGTGTTCTATCTTGTGTTGAGGTGTTTTGTCAAGTCTTAGTGGTTTTAAATCAGATAAATTTTTCGTATAACTAGGATTGTTCTTATTTACACACATATTTTGTATTACATTATATTATATTATATATTATATTATATTATATTATATTATATTATATTATATTATATTATATTATATTATATTATATTATATTATATTATATTATATTATATTATATTATTATATTATTATATTATGTTATATTATATTATATTTCATTTTATTATATTATATTATATTATATTATATATTTTATTATATTATGTTATATTATATTATATCATATTATGTTATATTATATATGATACGAGAAACATGTTCCGTGCCTGAGGTTGATTATTTTTTCCTGATAAGAGATCAGACCTTCAACCACACAACTGGAAACTTTCTTTTAACACTCAAAAATTTGACGGATTATTTATGAGGAGCTCTTTGTTTTTTAAATCTGTTGTTTAGCAAGGATCAAGTGAGAAAGCGGTAATTTTTTAAACCCTTGTATAAGTTTATATCTGACCTCAGTTACATAAGGGAAAGAAACAGTATTAGAACAGAAGAGAAAGTGGTAATGCCATGTACCAGAAAGAAACTTTTGTTATTCGGTATTAGTTGTGTATCCAAGAAAATATTTTTTATGATGCCTGTACTCGCTGAGTGTAAGAGGATTTACATTGTATTTTGTATATTTTACTACCCGCAGTTTCGTTATTTTGCACTGGATTCAACCAGCATCATTGGAATTCTTGAGGACACACTTGTGAAATCAGATGGTAACCATTAACATTCAGCTGTTCTTTTGTTTTCTTTACTATTCGGCTGTCAGTTTTTGTCACTAGTTACTTCCCTCCACCGAGCACTTAACAGACGTAGAATTCGTAGTTTTATAACAAAAATTATTTGGGAACCCTTTCTTTAAACTCTGACACTCTGGTAACTTTGAGAGGTCACATTTTTTCTGTGCCATAATTTGAGTCAGTGTTGTGGTGACAGTTACATATTAATAAGTAGGATAATCTATTAGTATGCCCTGTGAAACATGGAATAGAGTAATTTCTCTTTCTGATAGTTGCCTTTATTTACCAATGCATTGTATGATGGTTATCTTTTCAGTTCTTAGCCTGTTTTCTGGTTATTAAACCAAAGCTCTTTGAAAGCCTATCATCAGCGCAACGTATGTTAATTGATGTCATTTGCATTTTCTTGGCTTTTAATTTTGCCAAAATAGCAAAAATATCTACAGCCATATTTTGAAAATCAGAGTTATAAGACTTTAAAGGTTTTTTTGCGTATGTTTTCACGTGTCCTGTAAGCGTTTTGTGCACAGGCGTTTATCATAGAAACCAATAATTTGGTTAATGTAGATGATATGATGTTAGTTATTTCCTTGAAATTTTTATTCCTGTTCCAGAAGTATTTTGTCATGTACTAGACTTTTCTTTGGGAATACAGCCTTGAAATATTTGGCATTGTCTAACGGCTAGGATGCCATTTGAATTGACACTATGTTTTAATTAAATATCTATTTGTCATGCTTGTGGCTGAAACCTGAAAAAAGATTGACCAGAAATGTGCCACTACTGAAAACGCCTTGATATGCTTGAAAGGGCAATGTGTTATTCTTGTGTGTATAGAACTAATATTCACTCGATACGGCCCCTAAAATCATGGAGGTTTAGTGTGTTTTGGGACGGTGGGGAGGGGGAACAATAACAGAAGACCTGGAGCTATATACGACAAAACAAAATACCAAACCAAAATAACACAACACAATAACCTTTTCTCTCTAATACAATGGCTAGAGTTGATTGCTACTTTGAATATGGTTGACTCCATAACTATGCCTTTTTAATAATCAAAAACACACTTAAATCGCCAGACCCACGAAGTACTAAAAAAAGTTTTATTTCTGCTAAAATGACAGTCGAGGATGAGCTTTGTAAACAATTTCGAGCTCATGTTATTTGTTTATAGGATGAAGTACAATCAAGCCACAATTTTCAGGTCTATAAACAAGCGGGCATAATATTGCATTACTTTCTGAGAAAACACATGTTATAAATGTAATAATATACACTCATGATCAATCTCATTGATAATGCTGACAGATGTCTTCGTAGTTTAAACATTTATAGAATATTTTTAGTGTCCATTCCATGAACTAATTACAAACCTTTTTTCAAAAGTGCTAATGTGTACTCTCCAGTTTTGTAATTAGAATATATTGTCAAAAGAAGTAATTTATTAGGATTTGGAGTCTTCACAATTAAAGGAATATGATTTTTTTACGTTGCCATTTACTTCTTTTTCCAGAAGACTTGCCAACTGTTGCTTGCATTTTGCGTGGACCAACAGGGAGACATAGTGTTCTTCTACAGCTTCGCCATTTTGCCAAGACACGTCAGGTAAAGTTTTTTCTTGTTTAAGGGGTGTAAAGCCAAACATATAGCATATACTAAAGTATAACGGGAAGGTGTAATATAAAATCCAAGGGATACGAGATAAACCTTTATTATCGCGGATAAAAAAGGTTTATCTCGTATTTCCATTTTCATTTATCCTGAGTGGTGTTTTGGTCCTACAAGAAAATTATACAGCCAAGCTGGATTTAGATGCAATATTTTGGGTTGTTGTTAAGACAGAATTTTTTGGGTATTTCCGTAGTTTTAAAATTCACACTCACTAAGGCCACAAGCTATCACTTATCTACGCCAGAGACTATCTAAGGGAGGAAAGGAAGGGGATAATTAAAGAAGTGAAATCAGATGACGGTCATCAGAGGGTTAAAAAGAAGGAAGATCAAAATTGTCTGGAAAGCAAGGATGGAAGAAGATTCCAAAGTTTTGATGATAACGGAAAGAAACTGATAGAATAGCAAGATTTTTTTCCAAAACAGACTTGTAGATTGCTTGAAAATATTTATTAGGAACAAGAGAAGAAATTTTATTAGAACAATTGCAGTAAAAATACTTAACAATAGTATTCTTGTGTCTACGTTACGTGATTTATGGAGCCAGTATGAAACCTCCAAAACGTGCATTGTTATCTTTGAGTAGTTTTAATATACTTGCTATTTTATCCATACATGTGATACCTATTTTTACCGGACGTAAAAGTAACACAGATAGGTGTTGTGCTTTTTTAGTAATTTAGGTGTAAGAAAGTAATCCCTGCTTTTTTCGGAAAGTTGTGTTTTCATTGCATGCATGAAGCATTGAGAAACTGAAGTCAGTGTATTGTTGTAGGCTGCATTGTATTTTATGTAAAAAGTGGAAGAATAAATAATAAAGTTTAAAAAACAATTTTATTGCAAACATGCTATTTGTTGATATCCTGTTTTTATAAGACTAAAAGTCGGACCAAAGTACCATGAGATACAACTAGATCGTAATATCTCCATTAGCCATTGAATTCTTTTCGTTTTTTCAACCTTTTGTCAATGTGTTTCTAGTGAACTCAAATACAAGCATTTGTTTTATGTAGCTGTGTATCGCATATTTTTAATGATTCTTTGAACCTAATTTACAACTTAGTTGGCAAGTTGAATTGCACATCTGGAGTATTTTTGTATTTTTTACTTTGGTAAAGAGTTACTGAGAAATTTAGAAGCTGGATAAGTACCTCTTTCAAGTCAGCCTGGTTGACACAAACCTCGGCAGCAATAAAACAAGGTCTTAGATCTCTCTTGTTAACAAATTGAAAGTGTCAAACATTTTACTAAGAAGTTTATGTTTTACTTCTAGGCTGTTAACTAGTAAGGTGGTTTTTGAGAAAAGAGCTATCAAGTGAGAATGTTTTGATGAAACGAAACGTGTTTCTGGTGCTAGATTTTGCAAAGACTCCTATAAAAGGCATTAAGCAGTTATGATGATTAATAACACCACTGAAGCTGGAGGTAGCACAAATACTCCTATTTCATTAGCTGATAATGAAAGTGACAGTGGTAGGCTCTGGTAACATAGCTCTTTAATTGACCGCGAAAGAATGAAAGACTGAGTTAAGCGTAAAAAGAGTGGACTACTTCTCTGGCCCTCAAGCCTGAGTAACGTAGGTCGTTCCTCCAAGCACTAATCACTCACCCACTTTGACTCAATGCTCGGTGTGCTAGTAATAGAACATTTTTTTCTTCAATAGGACCGAGCAAGTGCTCACCTGATGGAAACACCAAGACCCTGCATTTTGAGAAATGTGTCAGGCCCTCCAAAAGTCGAACACAAATTTCGTCCGGATGGCATCGAGAGGGTTGAGCAGACTAAAGCGTAAGTAAAAGAATCAACTGTAATTTTACGCCATTTTTACAAGTAGATGGGAACCTAAGTGATAACTTATGAAGAGTACATGGAATGTTTTATCAAGAGTTGTTTGCGATTGCAGAGCAACAATTTCCCCTACTGTCAATAGAGACAACAGAATAAAAGGGATAACTTATGCCCCATCTTTTGAGCTCCGGAGGCTTTTTATACTCGTCATCATTTTATTGGTTTTAAGAATAATGCATTTCATTTGGTGGCAAATAATTGGTTGGTTTTTTTTTACTTTTGCTGGCTCGTATGATATAAGCGTTATGTACACACTACCGGTTTTTTTATTTTGTGAATATGAATTTTCGAAATTGATTTAAGGGCTTTTTAGTAAAAAGAGATTTTCCTAATTTGGTCACGGAGTCAGACTGGTGTTATGTGTTTTTTTCTTTTAATTTACTGTCGCTAATGCTCCGATTCAGATAGTACGCATTATTATTACTTGGACTTGGAGTTTTAACCACAAAATTCCTTTACTCTTTCCAGCAGTTTCCAAAATTTAAAACATAAAAGTTATCTGCATTTAAAACGGTTTGGTTTGGTTGATGTAAAGCCTAAAGTGATGTTATTTTGACACCAATCTGCGCTCTTTTATTTTTTGTTTTTGTTTTTTAAAAGATTGGCTCCCTGGTGTCAGAAACGCCCTGCTTCTTAATTTCCCAGGATTCCCTGCTCCTGAGCCTCTGTGTTTAAATGCATTCTTGTACAATATTTTAGTTTTAGGAACCTGATGACCCTGAAATGAAATGTTGTGACATAAAAGTAGTTTCTCTATCCACATTTTTCAACAGGGAACTTAGTATTCCAAACATTGCAGACGTTTGCCCAGAAGATATTAATGGAGTAGAACAGAACCAAGTGAGAAAACTGATTGAAATCCAGGTACGTTCTTTTCCCGGAATACCCGTCGGTTTTCGAAATAACGTAAAAGGTAATGTATTTAAGTACGATGATTGGTAACAACTACTTGAAAATCGCTATTAAAATAACGTATGTTTTGGTCGACAGTTATTTCGCTGGTACTAAACTGGACTAGAGGTGCCAGAATAAGACAGATGAAAGCAAGTGTGTTTTTACTTCAATACTGAAAACAAACAGTGTACCATGAGGACATTTACTCACAGTCTATTGCAGACGATGTTTTTGTAGAACTGAGTTTTGGAAGAAAATCGGTTGAATTTAGTTTTGAAAATGCTATGTACAAGCAAGTTGATGGTGTGGCGATGGGCTCGTCACTAGGCCTGGCTCTGGCTAACATATTTGTAGGATATTACGATAAACAATTGTTTGAGTCTACACAAAATGTAGATGTTCTTATGTATTATAGATTAGCTGATGTCTTTTGCCATATTTAAACATTAAAATGACAGTAATAAGTTCGTGATTAACCTAAACAATCTTCACCCATCCTTGGTGTTTACCGTTGAAAAAATACAGGATGGTTGTTTACCATTTCTAGGTGATATAGTAGAAAAAACGTTGGACTTCTTTCAAAAGCAGATTGTTTAGAAAACCGATCTTCACTGGACAATACGTACGGTGGGACTCTTGGTGTGACAACAGTACTCCTTGCAAGAAGAAATAGTGAATTTGAAGAGAAACTAAATGGTCTCAACCCGAAAATATCGTCCAGCGCTATAAAAAGAACCAGCATTTCTAGAAGCAGACTCAACATTAGATTGAATTTTAGAAGAAAGTGATAAAACAAGCTTCATCAGTGACGAGGATCCCCCAAAGGAAGAAGCATATACACCGGGAATAGCATCAGTATGATATTACATAAATATTGGAGGGAGATGAGATTCAGAATTCTATCAGATGACATTAGTTGCGTTTTTTTCACATTAAAAGAAACCAAGTACTTCCTTCCCCACCCTCCATGGCCTTAAAAATTGGAAGGTTGACTTGTTCCTACTGCGTTGCCTTGTGGATATTGCCAGAATGCAAGCTAGTTTCACCAGTATAGATCTTGATGAACTTAATCAATCTACCAGCTACATCACTGATGTAAAGAGGAAAGAGAGTGGACCAAATATACGTTGAGAACCCCAGCAATAAAAGCCTTGTCAAATGTCATTCTGTCAATTGTGTCACGGATTTTACCTTCTAAGAGAAAGAACTGTATAATTTGAAAGACCTTTCGACTTTTGACTTACCATCAAAACCTATGAAGCAAGCCAGCATGACACACCCTTTTAAACACCATGAAAATAACCAGGGCAATAACGCCTCCATTGCCAGACTTAACCATATACAAAAATATGCTTTCAGTGCTTACTATAAAAAAGTTCCAGTAAAGCATGATCCTCTGAATCTGTTCTAAACGTCAACAAAAACGCCCATGCTCTGCAGAGAATATACTAGTATATTATTGATAAGTCGTTCAAGAATCATACCAATAACAGAAAGGAAACTTGTAAAGCGATTCTCGGGATAAGCTACGTTCTTAAGGACAAGGAGAGCATTAGAATTTTCAGGACCATGAAAAAGAGCTGGAGGTAAAAGAAAATATAAAACTACAAAAATTTTGAGGAACCACCAACTTGCCAGAATTCAAAAGAGTATTGTAAATCTTACAGAAATCTTGACTTCCAGGCATTTGAGAGAAAACAAATTCAGTAACAACATAGCGCGACTTAGCAACAGAAGTCATCTTTTTCAAGTTCAGGTGAAGTGTTTAGGTGTACTATGATGTGATACGGAGCTATAAAATAGAGAAAGAGTTTAATGATGACTTCTTCATAACAGGAAATGGCTTACGCCATTTCCTGTTATGGCTCCATCGTTCCCCATCAACTTCCGTTTTGTTCTAGGTGAAGAACCATGGTAATAGTACAGTATAGTACTTGGAACATTGTGTAAAAATAATAATTATATATTAAATAGTTAAAAATTTTATATTTTGTACAATAAATTTGTAAGAAATATGAGTCTTTTTCTTCTCTGATAGGGTGAACAAGAAGACAAAGCTGTGTCACAGCATTTACAGAAATTAGCAGCAACACCATATCCGAATCCTTACTCTCAACAGAAGCAGCCGAAGTAATTTCTGAAAATTTTTTTCTTTGGTATACATTTGGTATTTTTGGGGGGTCTGCTAATGTTTTATATCAAACGATTTTGGGGTAGTGTATGGATTTATGACGTAGCGCAATAATATAATAATATTACATGTAATAATATTACATTATTACAATAATAATATTTACCGATTAGGCTGGAATACAATTTTATTAAAAGGCCAAATTTTAAGACATTTTCACTGACATTTAACTGAACGAGAATGCAAGATTGAGAAAATTTCGTCGGCCAATCACGAAATGTCGCGGGATATCTTGAGGCCAGTTACAGATCATGCAGATAAATACTGGGTGACTTGTATTTTTCGTTCTGGTTTCTTGATCCGGTCGAATACTAGCGAAAAAGCATTAGACAAAAATGAACTCAATTTTATTTACTTTTTTCTGTATCACAGAAGAAAGTAAGTAATGGCCCTGCTTGCAAGCTTCGCTCGACAGCAGCCCTACCAAAAGGCAGAGTTTCATAATAGAGGCATATAGGCAAGCCTCCCACTCATATAAAGATCTATGTTCTATCTTGTACCAGGTGGTAAGTGTTATCACCCCCGGCTTTCTCGGAAGTGGGCTTTTTTTTCAAGTTGTCGTTATGAAACTTTGCATGAGTGTATGTTATACCAATACGAAGTCCGCTAATAAGAAATGACAAGTAATAAGGTAATTATTTTTTCCATAATGATATAAAATTTTCATATTTTAATTTTAAATACATGTTGTCAATGGTGTAATGGTTAATGATACAGCTTTCCAAATAGAGGGTCCGGATTTGGTTTCCAGGAACGTACTAAAAGTTCTGAATTTTGAATTTTGAGTTTGAGTTTTTGATTATTTAATGCTAATCAGTTCAAGGAAAGACTAAAGGAGGGCGAGAAGTTATTGAAGCAGCCAAAGAGAGAATTTAAATAGTAGAAGGCAGATAACTGATATTTCTACAAGACATTTTTGAAAGAATAAGAACAGTCACATTTAAAGAGGGAGTAAGGAAGTGGTACAGAAGAAAAGAACAATACAAATAATGTAGTACAATAACACATGTAATGATTATATATGAAATTGCCATTTTTCTTTCCACACCCACCATTTACTATTCAAGTTTGTTGTGTCAAATTTTGCTTTAACACTATTGTTACCATGGCATAATCTTCTGCAGCCATTAGCAACGACTCAGTTTCTTCTGTAAGGTATTCATTTCGCATCAGGTCCACGTTTGCTGTCGGTTAATATTTCACAATTCATCCTTTTTTTTTCTTTCCCTCGCTAATTGGCTCAAAAACAGTTTTTTCTTCCCTTTCTCTTTCAGAGGTCAGTAGGCCTTCAGCTTTTTTGCCATTGACAAAAAAATGGCTGCAGTGTATCACAACAAGAACATAACCGAAGTACTGTCCTGGATATTAACATTAAACTGCAGCCGGTTGTGAAGTTTCGTCATGGACGAATGAGATTACCCTTTCCCACAACTATCTCCAGGTCACCCGTGAGCAAGGTGTAGTACTTCTTAGCTCTCCTTGACACCAAGACTTACCGTGGTGGCATCCGACGGGGGCTAGTCTGCCTCATGATTATGGGGAACTCTTTAGCTTTAGCTGGCAACCCCTCCAGTGATGGTGTGCTGTGCACTTTAAAACACAACCACTTTTGAGTGGAATGTCAAACCAAATAGTTGAAAACAACGGCGTGGATTGTCTGGATCGATTACTAAAAGGCATATAGCCTAGTTCCGCACTCATGGTTCAGGCATTGTCTTGAGTTGTTCAAAATTTCTGTGAAGGTTAGAAATCTGTTATAATATGTAATGTTACACTGGAGAGAAGAGTTAACTTCAGGAGAAGAAAGATTAGCAGATGTACAGCTAAAAAGGGATATTTTTTCAAGGAGACAGTCTATCGCCTATCTTATTTGTGTTGGCACTGATCCCTTTGTCAACGATACTAAATAAGGCTAAGGAAGGATATTTTTTGGAGTAGCATAAAGCAAAATTGAATCCTCTCCTTTTCATGGATGATTTAAAGCTGTATGGAAAAGGCAAGAATCAACTGGATTCCTTGGTGCACACAGTGCGAATATTTAGTAGGGACATTGGGATAACATTCGGTATTGCTTAGTGTGCCATGGTGGAGATGAAGAAAGCAAAATTGATTGATAGTGATGGATTTGATCTACCGGAAGGCCAAAAAATGAAATCCTTGAAAGGTGAAGAAGCGAAGAAGTACCTTGGAGTACTCGAGTACAATGTTAAAATCAGAAGTTCAGAAATGAAGGACATACTCAGGCAAGAATATTTTCGTAGAATTAAGATGATTTTGAGTTCCAAACTAAATGCAGGAAATGTAATGCAAGTGATCAATTCAAGGACAGTATCACTAATACGATATGGAATTATTGATTAGATGAAAAATGAACTGAAGGATATCGACAGGAAGACTAGAAAGCTGTTTACAATTCACAGAAATGTGCAAACGTAATCGGACCATTTGTTCTGGAAAAGAGCAAAAGGTCTTTTAGAACTAGAGAAAGCAAGTCTTGAAGTTTTACTTAAGGAGGTGGTGAGAGATGGGTTATGTACATCTACACAGTCAGTAGAACTACAAAGGAAAAAACAGGAAATCATGAAAAGACGGATAACAGACTTGGAAGAAATAAAGCGCCATTCAGTGTTTTATCATGAAACAATAGAGTTTAAGTATGGAAAGGATAGCTGAGTGTGGTTAAAGAAAGGGGTATTAAAGATTGAGACTGAAGGGTTAAAAGTAGCAGCACATGAACAGGCTAAAAACACTAAGGTTAAACTGGATCAGGGAAATGATAGACAAACAAGACTGCTCAACCAAATGCAGAATTTGTGATGAGCAAGACGAGAGTTTAGCACATTTGTATCTGGATGTTCACAGTTGGCTCACAACGATGACAAGAAGTGCAGACATGATAAGAATGGCGCAATAATGTTTTGGAACTATTGCAAAGAATTTGGTTTTGCTTGGATGGAGAAATACTTGGAGCTATTTTGTGGAAACAAAGATGAGAGTTCTTGAAAATGATGAAATTAAGTGGTTACGGGACTTCTCTTTACAAACTGAAATGAGAATAGAGCATAATAAACCACATATTATGGTTCTACATAAAAAATAGCAAGCGTGCCTCGTCATTGATGTTACATGTACGTTTGATACCAGAATTAAGAAGAAAGAGCAAGGAAAGCAAGAATCTATAATGACTTAAAATATTAAATTTTGGAACAAAGATATTGACAAAGTCATGATCCTTTCAATCAACGTAGGGGCTTTGGAAACTGTGACAAATGAATTAAGCTGAAATCTTGACAAGGTCGACTTGCACCTGGGGATAGATGCCCTGAAGAAAAGATGTGTTTTGGGGACAACGGGAATCATCCAGAAGGTCCTCGGTACAAAGTAAAGAACAAAAGTGAACTATGCAGCAAGACAATAATAATAAGAGAGACAGAAATGCTTCCCATCCTAGACTATAGTAGTGATTCGATAAGGTGCTGTACTTAAGTGAAAACGGAAAATGGTATGAAATTTGGTTTAAAAAAAATATGTGGGAGCCCTTGTGATAATTTTTCAATAACCTTAAATAAGTCGTTTTGGTTGAAAAGTGGAGTAGTCGTAACGTAACTCATTTGTGGCAACAGAGTAATTTCGCCCATTACTGCTTTCATGTTTTAAGGATACCCAATGTTGTAACCCTTTAACTAAGTTAAATTTTCTCTTTTCTTTTAGATCAAAAGGGGAGTATGAAGGAGCAAGACTGTTTTTGTCCCACATGGGGATGTTAACATTGGATTCCTTAGAGGTATGCGCTTCAAATCTCAATTCTGTCATGCATTTTGGGCAAGAATTTTCTGAGCATTTGTTGTCATCAAAATTTGTTAATTAGTTAATTTTAAGATTTCGTTTTGCGACCACATTTAGAGAGGTCACTATTAACAAAAAAATAACTTAAAGGCAAAATTGACTTCCATTTAGATTAGGTTAAATATTAAATAAATATTTAATAAATGATAAGTAATAAATATTTTTATAAATTTAGTTTCCTTTTTGTCGGACGACGTGCGTGTGGAACTTTCTGGCAGTTCCTCATATAAAGGAATTAAGTTTGTTAAATTAAATACATGTTTTGCTTATTTTTTAGGGTCAGTTAAATAAGAGGAATCCCTCATTTCTTCAGCTTGAAGCAGACAAGGATGGGTTTCTGGCATCATTAAGGTCTTTAGATAAATTATCAAGTCGAACATATGACACGATGCATGTTTTTTATGTCAAAAAAGGACAGAGGGAGGCTACCGATATATATAACAACAAGGTATTTGTTGCTCCTTTATGATGCATTTTTTGACACTGTTGTTGCGTTTTTAGATGTACAGCTTGTTACTTTTACATTTACCATTAATTAGTTGCTGTCCTTTGGCACCAGGGACTCTGATTGTGGAGGGTAGCAGGTTTGTCTCGGTTATTTACTTCCTAACTCAAGATGACATGTATTTGAGATATGACGTTATAGACAGTATTCTTGTAAAGTTAGAAGCTACAATACAGGTTACCTGTCTCATACTCTAGACGTAGCTTTACTTATACCTACGTACCTAAATATATAATTATTAAATGATATATTAAAATATGCCTCTCATTTAAAAGCTGTTATAATTGTTCACCAGCCGACGTTTCATTACATTGCATTACATTACATTATATTACATAACATTAGATTATGTTACATTACATTGCATTACATTACATTGCATTGCAATACATTATATTACATAACATTACATTATGTTACATTACATTGCATTATATTACATTGCATTATATTACATTGCATTGCATTACATTACATTATGTTACATTACACTGCATTATATTACGTTACATTACATTGCATTATATTACATTGCATTACATTTAATTACATTATGTTACATTATATTACACTAAATTGCATTATGTTACATTACATTATATTACATTATGTTACATCACATTATGTTACATTACCTTGCATTTCATTTCATTACCTTACATTATATTCCATTCCATTACATTGCGTTATATTACATTACATTATGTTACAGTATATTTCATTACATTATGTTACAGTATATTTCATTACATTATGTTACATTATATTGCATTATGTTACATTATGTTACATTACATTACATGATATTACATTACATTACTTTTAATACATTTTGTGCTCTTATGCCCTTGATAGATTGAATGACCTTGAATGTCATTTTCTGTTTGTTTTCTTTTCAGCAACTGATTCTTCTTTTCCGTTGTTATTCTTAACTCTTCCCTTCCAAAATTCAAGTCACAAATCTATTTACGATTGATGTATTATTTAGGTGGCAATGGGCGAAGGTCGAGACTTTTATGAATTCCTTCATTCACTCGGATGGTCAGTTAATACCGGAAATCACCCAGGATGGACGGGAAATGTTGAGAACAGCTGGTTGAATGACTCGAAATGGTCTGTTACATCAGACGAAGGTACAAATATTTGTATCAATACTGACTTTTCAGTTTATGCTACCGAAATATTTTTTAAACCGATTTGTAGAAGAAAAATAGTAATATAGTTAAGAATAAAAGCTTTTCTTTTCAATGTACAGGCTTGGCAATACAGGAACTGTTTATTCTCTGGACCATTAAAAAATTTGCACAGAAACAAAATAGATTATTGACACAGAAGTAGGAGAAAATATTGTATTATTTAAGGCAACATCTAATACTGAAATAATTACTGATTCTGAAGTCGATGAAGAATGAGAGAGAGAGAGAGAGAGAGAGAGAGAGAGAGAGACAGACAGAGACAGAGACAGAGAGACAGAGACAGACAGACAGACAGAGACAGACAGACAGACAGAGAGAGGGAGAGAGACACAGAGACACACACAGAGAGAGACTATCAGCAGCATTCTCTGTAAACTGTCGATTTGGGAATGATGGCCTTCTGGATATCTCCAGATGCATAATGCCCTTTCAGGTTTTTGAAGGATTTAATTTTCTGTCAGAAGATTATGCTCATGAAAGTTCCCGTTTTTTGCTTACGTTAAAACTGTGGGGGTTTTCTTTTGGAACTTGGTTATGAGTTGAGTAAGAGCATATCACAACACTCTAAGGGTTGCCTTAGCAGATAACCATAATAATTCGACCATTGATTTCAGTGATTTTAGTAAGAAATGGTAGCGTACGTTTTTGGACTGTAATCCAACACTACCCTCAGCTGCACTTTTTCTGTTCTTCACTGCTAAGGTAATGAACAGGATGGTTTTGCCAAAGTCGTGAGCAGTTTAATGTGCGTCACCTTTTTAATGAATGAAGCGATATGATTAGTGAGCAAAAAAGTTAGGGACCCTGGAAAAATTTGTGATCTTTTAGCTAAGGTACATTTTTAGATACTAACGTACTTATCATATATATGTATGTACGCATGTATGAATGTATGTATGTATGTATGTATGTATGTATGTATGTATGTATGTATGTATGTATGTATGTATGTATGTATGTATGTATGTATGTATGTATGTATGTATAAAATTGCAATGAATGTAAAGAGTAGCAACGAAATTTGGAAATTTCAGTCCACTATCGTCTGTGTGTACAACGAGACGAAATATGCTAAAATAAAATATTTTTATTAAAAAGCGTAAACACTGTTCTTAAAAAATTTTTTTGGGTAAATGAAAATGTCGGACTCTAGCTGGGGTTTAAGTTAACAGCTTGCCATATTTCGAAGTACCTGAAAGGAACAGGGAACAGAATGTGTCCGCTGTTTCCATCAGATACTATTGTCTCTTAAAATGCTCAAAATAAATGGTTTTCAGAAAACGATGGCTAGGCAGGATTACCAAATTGAAGTTACTTTGGTAGATCAACTGTTATTTACATTATGATTATCACTAAAGCCCGGACAATTATGCATTTGCATAAATGCATATTTATTTTTTTTAGGAATATTTTCGTACAAGGTCGGATTTTCATATTTTTTGTTAGAAGAACTCAGAAGGAGGGTTTTTTTAATGCATAAAGCGCATCTTTACCCTTTTGGTTATGGGATAGTGCATATTTTGAATAATTTGGCATTTTAGTGCATATTTCTGCAAAATTTGGCGTCTTCAATGCATATTTTTTTTAAACATAGAACCTTTTAATGCACATTTTGACAATAAAATCCGAAAACAAAGTGAATAATTCACATCTCCAGACAAGCGACGCTCATTGCCTTTGAAAAATCTCGCCTGGATACTCGTTACCCTCTGCAATTCATGATTTCAATTATATTACGCTATTCCCTGTGATATTAGAGAGCTTTTAGTGCATATTTCCTGGTTTTTATCGCATATTTTGAGTTTTTTTACAGCATTTTTATGTGCATATTTTGAATTTTTAGTGCATAGATATTCGGGCCTTAATTATCACATTTAACGACTAGATCTCTTTACTTTGGCTTTGTTTTATTTGTTTTTCTATGGGTTTTTTAGATACAATTGAAGCTGAAGAGATATTATATTATTCTGACTTTACATCAGAATTAGCTATCAAAGTTCCAGTACTGAACATTAAAGAGGTAAGAAAAAACTACCTTCTTACCTCATTAGTTGCCTTTGGCAATTCTTGGTTTGTTTTAAATAAAGCATGCTATTGGACAGGAATCTGAGACGACCGTAGTAGTTTTATCAGTAATTATCTTTAAATTAAATACTGATAAGAGGCTGTGTATTTCTACTCTAGGACACTATTATCTTTACTACCGGACCCCGTTCACGTTCTTCAAGACTCCTCAGTTCTCCTAAATCGAGGTCATCTTTTCAGAAAGCAGGGAGCTTTGAAGGTAAAGACATAGAACTCAAACACACGTCGGTTGGACGGCAGTCATCGGATCCAACTGGAGAAGGTACTTGGAAGCTGACTATTCATTTTTCTTACAGTTTGTATTTCGTATATCATTAAAATACTTTATTATGTTGGGTTGGTATTTTGGAAAACATTTAGAGAAATAAATTGCAGCCATTTTCCCATACCTGCCGTTCAGTATATATGTTATCCCATTTATCCACATGTAAGTAAACACAAGAGAAAATGCACTAAACTGCTTTTTTCTGAAATATATTAAGGAATATCCGAATGACTATTTGATGGAAGAAAAACCTGACAGAACTGGAATACAGAGCAAATACAACTTACATAAAGAACTATTTACATAATAACAACAAAATTATAAAACACATGATAGATAGGCCATAACATGCCGGATCTCCACGATGTGGATCTGCTTACTAACCGAGATATAATCCCTGTAACTATTGAAATAGACCCCATTCTAGTAGTTACTTCTATTTTCCTTTTGCTTATCCTATCTCTTTTGTTACTCCCAATCTTGTTAAGCAATACTAACACATAAAAATCCAAGTTAAAAAGGTCCATCTTCATGTCCATGTCTTTTAGCTTTAAACTGGCTCGAAAGTTTGTTTGGAGTACAACGAGTTGATATTCTTATAGTGTCTTCAGACTCTGTAGCCCTTTAGTGATATATTTCATGAATGTGTTACTAGTACTAGTTATCAGCATGTACTTCATAATAGTTAAGTGTTAGTAGGGTGGACTTAAGAACGAAACAGATGTCTATAGAAAATGCCATTGCAAAGTCAGAGCTACTGGGAAACCTACTTGGAAAAGTAGCAAAAGCGGAGGAGATGGGCCGCTGTGCCATCGGGGGTCGACATTCACCAATACAGTAGTGGTCGATTGGGGTTTTTTTCAAGTTGTCATGTGAGACGTTTTAGAAAATACCTTTTTTGACTCGTCTCTCGGTTAAACGTACGTGTTTAGCAAAATATATTGCAACGTATGGCCCCGATCCAAAAAAATTTAAGTCATTGCACTAAAGTAGCTTCCTGCTTTGCCAGATTAACCACATAACATAACCTGTTACACTATAATAATGGCAAAAAAGGGAGTAATAAGTAAGTAAAGTTTAGGAGGGGGTAAAATGAGTTATGAGATTGCTGGCTTCCGTAGAAACCAACAGAAAATAACTTGTGAGAGGATCGAGAAGATGGCTTATATCTGTTTACACACGTATGTATGTATTTATATATATATATATATATATATGCATTTTGGGACAAAATACGGAAACAGGCAAATTCCAGATAGCATTGGTGGACTATGATTTATTCAACTTGAAAACGATTAAGTATGTATGGCCATGCTATCTAACCGTGGCAGATGCTATCTTACTGCTCACAGCCTCCCATTTCCACATAGATTTAATGATATTACGTATTATTCTTTAGGCTTAACAGGTACTTTATGGATACGATTCTATATGCTTTCATATCGTATTCCTACATGTCTTGCTACAAGTGCTTAATCAAATACTATCATGGAACCAGTGTGCATTATATCTTATTATTCTACTAGTTTTTTCCCGCGCACATCGAGACTATGGAACTCTCTACCTTCATTTTCTTTTGCTTCTTTGATAATACTCTTAATTTTTCTCTCATAACTCCTGGCGAAAATGGTAACGCGGCCTTTCCAGTCGCGAATAAGAATTTGAAGAGGTGAAAGAAAAAAGAAAATAAACATTTCCCCCATTGCCTTTAATTGTTAGTCATAACGTGACATATCTGAGATATTTACTTTCAGCTTCAGAGATGTTATTAATGAGTTGTTAATCCATTAAAAAATTCTCTCTTTCCGTCAATTGCTATTGTGTTCTTTCCATTAAAATAATCACATCAAAACCTGAAGGTATTCACTTTTACTTGTTAGATACCTAGAACCATTCGTACTTGTCATTAAAATGTTACTAGATTTACTCCAAGAACTATCAATAATAGAAAACCTATTTAAAATTTTGATTATTATTCAAGTTGACTGGTATATCAAAAACAGAAGCCATGATTTTCAAGTTACTTTCTCAACACCTCGGAGCAATACAGTAGATCAAGATTCAATTTTTTTAAATATGGTGCAGATCTTATAGTGGTAGAGCATGGTTGTATTTTAAGCCAATTAAAAGGGTGAAAAAAAATGTTTTTACTGGGTGTAGTGAACTAAAATTTTAAATTTTTTTACATTTTTTGTTTTTTTGTCTCACCCTCCAACAGCCACTTCCGTCCTTGAGTCTTGTAAATCTTGTGTGCTTCATTTTAAGGTTTTTTATAAAGAAACCTGCTCTATAGAAAGTAACTGCCATAGTATAGCCTTGTGAGACAAACATTGATAAACCTTTTGAAAAACTAAGTAAACAGTGGTGCTCAAGAAACCTAGTCAGTAACCTGCATAGTTTGATTGGCGTCCAACCTTCTACTTTGGTTTACCAGGATGCCCAATTGAATATCGTACCTTATTGTGGAATAATTTTTATTTGGTTTTAAAGCTAAGATTTACGTTACTTCATTTTTACAGGTTTTTTAAAGCATAGCAGAAGACAGGTCTTCTCTGATTCTACTATAGCTGAATATAGACCCAGGTCACACTCGAGTTTATCGGAAACGAAGGTTGTTGTTGCCTGGCTCCAAGATTTTGATGACAACAGCTCATTTCCAGTAGGAGATTTATTAACAATGGCTGGAAATAAGGACGTAATGACCAGTTCTGCATCCATGAGCTCGAGTCGAGTACCAGAAAGGGAAGTTGTTACTGTCTTTATTCATCCGTTGAAGACTGGTTTATATAGAATAAAAGTAGCACCATTATTTGGGTAAGTTGACTGACGTACTTTACTATTAATTGGTATAGATTCCTACAAAGGCAATCCTCTGCTGCTGTAATCTTTTCAACAAAGAAAGCATTTTTACATCCCGTGGTTGAAGTACCACTTGAGAGAAATAAGAGGAGGCTCATATAGTACAGCCAGTATGCAGACAGTTTATTAACTAAAGCAGTTTGCCTGGTTATTTCGGCCGTTTACCAGTCGTACGACCCATACTGGCAAAAGAGGGCCGACAGTACCTTGTCAGGGACCGCCTCTGCCTGCCTTGAACTTTCGCAAAATTCACAGTGAAGACATTACTGCTGATGAAACTGCGAGTAAATTATTTTCTTGGCTTCCTTCCCACGCTCAGCTGGTGTACAAACTAGCAACTGCATCTACTATATTCACTTGGTAAACCTGAGAGCTAGTCTTAATAAAGACGGCCTAAGTTACTGAAATTTTTGAATGGGAACCCAGATCAATTATAGCATTGGAGCACAATTTTGTAAACCACTTATTCATAATTTGTATAGGTAGTAGTGCATCTATATATATATTTGATGTTGCAACGAAACTCGTTTTTTTTCGTGCAAATGAGTATTTAATATCGCTCTCTGTATTATTTTCAAATACATGCGACACTTTATGATTGTTGTTTATATACACATCATTTATATATATATATATATATATATATATATATATACATAAAGACTTTTAATTACCAAGAAAGCAGTTTATCTTTTACTGGCTTGTAATCTTGACTGAATATTATTGTAATAAATAAATAAATTTTTGTAACATAAAGCCAGAACGGCGGACATGAGGAGGTCAAGAAGATTTTGAAATCCGTAAGCATATCGTATACTTAACTTGTAAAGACTGTTTTTGAACAAGGTTTAAAAAATACCTGATTTTTGTCAACCATTTATTAGGAGTGTAAGACAGGTTTCTTCATAAAATAGATGGGGGTTGACTGGAGAGGACAATAGCTTGTGACCTGTAACATGATTTAACATTGTGTGATTGTATTGTGTTAATCTTTCTGCCCTGCAGACCATATACAGGTGGACCACTTATTGATGGGATGGTACTCAGCAGACGTATACTGGGAGTAATGGTTCGAAATACTGCCCTCAATATTTTTAAACGACGCCGACTGGAAATTGACAGGTATCTGTAATTCGTTTTATTTGTTATTTTTCAAATTTAAGTAGAATGTAAACTTTGACCTTTGAAATGTTGTTAGTTGTTGCAAAAATCTTGCTTTAAAGGAGTATAACCGCAGACACGAAAAAGTTGCATGCATCACTGGCTTTTATACAAGAAATGTGCCCACGAACATACAGACAGATGGAAACAACACCTGTTGGTGCCTGCTGTAGACAACGAAAGATGCAACCTCTTGTGCAAGATCTCATTAAACATAGACGGTTCGACATTGTCATCGTTAACTGGAAAGAAAGAGTGTTTTCTTATTATTGTAGTCATTACAGTTGACGAGAAATTCGAAGACAAAGAATTGGAGATTATCAGCAAATATAGAGATCTAAACCTGGAAGTAATTAGGTAATGGGATATTAAAGAAAATGTGGTTCGAATAGTGGTTGGGGTACTCAGATCTATTCCAAGAAAACTAGTAGAACAGTTGGGGAGATAAGGAGTGACAGATGATATTAACTCTATGAAGCTCCTTGAATACTGAAAAGTTATAGTGTCTGGGGCTACTTGTTATAGCTTGACCTGTAGTAAAGACTTCCTTCAAACCTGGACGGCTTCTGGCATAGATGGCATACAATGCTGCTGGTGAAAGAAATTGAAGCATCTCAAAAAGGACTTATTAAAACCTATAATATGTTGAGAACGCTACAGAAGATACTGACAGCAATCATTGCAAAGTACATGAGAGAGCACCCTGTGACAAATGAAGTTTGGGACGAAGGACAATTGGGAGATGTAGGAGTGCTAGGTACAGTTGAACAGTTAATTATTGACAGATGCATCATGAAAGAAATAAAAGAATACCATGGGAACTTGGTAGTGGCTTTCCACGACTTCAAAAAGCCTATGATAAACTCCACTATTATTGGGTAGTACGTGTACACGAGTGAATAGGAATTCCAAAGGATATCATACAATTAATAGGTCAGCTTATGTGCCAATGGAAAACAAGGTTAAAGATCTAGGATGGAAGGTAGAAAATGACGATCCGATAGATTGAGATTCGATATGGATTCCTACAAGGAGATAGCCATCGCCAATGGGGTTCGGTCTTTCCGAAATACCATTTTGCCTATTGCTTGAACGAAAATGAAAGTGCGCTAAACCAGAATGGAAACACTATTCATCAGTAAAGAAAATGTAATAAAATAATGTGAGAAATTGCATAATTGGAAAGCATGAGGTATTGATGGGGGACAAAGATTTTGGATAATGCAGTTTTGAACTTACATGAAAGGATAGCAGATCAACTGAATGATATAAAATCAGGATTAAGTAAAATACCCCGGTGGCTCACATTTCGGCCTAAAACCTGTCTGACAATGATTAGGAAATCAATGACAGGTATTACTGCAGATAGCATTTATTCATATTTGGAATTAGAAAATCTTTTCCCAGAGGAACAAAAAGGTTATAAAAGAGAAATTAGAGGGACGAAAGACCAACTATCAATTTATAAGACTGTGCTAAATGACTATAAAAAGAGACACACCACATACCAATCTTGCTATGGCATGGGTTGACTATGAAAAAGCCTATGCTTTGGTGCCACATACCTGAATCACCGAATGTCTCGAAATGTTTGGCATTGCAGATAACATGAAGAAACTACAGCAAAGTAGTATGAGACAATGGAAACTATCATTAACCTCAAACGTCATTGCATCAGAAGAGCTGCTTCTCTGTGCTGTTAACACAAATATACAGTAGTTTCTCTCTGTTGGTTGCATATCCACTTACAAAAAATAGGTTGAAGAGCAGAGTTCCATTTTCGAATCGCATGCACCTTTTAGCTTCCACCATAAACGATACAGCATCTATCAAATCTTGGGCTGCTGATGTGTGGAAAAAGCGATGGAGTAATACAGACAACCAGCTTTCCCAATTTATTCCTGAACCTACGGTGAAACCTCCAGGACATGACCTGAAGCGTAAGCAATGGGTGCTCTTAAATCGATTATGATCTGGATATGGACGATACGCCGATTTCATGCATAGAGTTGGTCTGAGGGACAATCCATTTTGTCGTTGTGGTGAAATTCAATCCCATCAACACGTATTGATTTGTTAAATGATAAAGATTCGGGGTGATATCAAAATGGTTTATGACGACGTCCGTTTGTGGCTCAATGACAATCTCTTAGATATTTAGCTCTTTTTGTTGATCATTATATATATATATATATATATATATATATATATATATATATATATATATATATATATATATATACACTGACTGAATCGCCATTATTATTTTAATATGATGTATTTTTCTGTATTATTAGTATTATTATAGAAAAGTGAAAAATGTTTGCAACGAACTGGATCCAGTTCAATGCACACGTATTTTTCACTTTAATACAATGTCTACTGCAATGTTTATGTTTTATTTTTATTTCTGTTTTTTGCAATGCACCCAGCTACTCACCACCACACGTCTGCAGAAAAATAAAAATACAGGATATCGTGAAAAAGTATGGTCATCAAGCAGGTGTTCCTGAATTTTATGTGTCACTCTTTAACAATTACACAAAACCTCAGCCGTCCACTTTATAACAGAATACAAAGCGGAACTTACATTTAGTAATTAGAATAAGAGGATTACCTTGGGGAAGAATGCGATTTAATTAATAAAACTACTCAAATTAAGTTAATAGTGTCCGATCAGTGTCTTAATAAATGATCTCCAAGCAACGTTCCTTAAGAAATGTATTGAATTAATAAACCACGTAGTGTTAATGATATAAATAGTATCCGTATTTTACCGCATTGATAATTTGAGTTAAAGTAAGTCAGTAGCTTGATCACCAACAAACTTCCGATGTTTTGTTGTAAATGATTAGTGGCGCGTTATCGTTATGTGTAAAGAAGTCAGTTTGCAATCGTTTATCTGCCATACAAGCACTCTTTGGTCTGAAATGCTGTTAAGTATTATCTCTGCTACAAAATGAGCATGACGTATTTTGTAAGACATAACTATACACATATATATATATATTATATATACATACATGTATTCTGTGTTTGTGTGGACATAAGACGTTCTTGAGTTTGTGTGATCGTCTTTGATGTAAGTGCGTATTCGTGTCGATGTAAAGAGTAGGTTTTTATTTTGTAAGAGAGATTAATGTGTAGAAATATCTGGCAAAGGGAAAGAGGTCATACGTCTTTTAATATTTGTGATATTTTACACTGAATGCGCTTAATTTTCGTGAAAGCAAACATTGAATTCATACAGAATAATACTTACCATGATTGTTAATTGATTTTTTTAATTAGTTCGCAAAACCCTATTTTCTGTCTTCTTTAATGGAACGATCTGGTATTTGAACTATAACTGATATTGTAACTGGTTCTTTTTTTTCAGTTTGCACTTTTATTGTAGAATTGACTTTTTTTACTCTTCATTCACCCCTCCTGGTCCATTTGCGAGCCTTCTCTAGGGACTATGATAAGAATCAGCACGCCAAGTTTTGTTGGATCAAATGTTTAGAGGGACCAACCAGGTGGAAAGAAAAATGCCGAACAGCCAGTTCTTTATATTCATTTTCCCCTGTGCTTAAAGTTATAGTAATTTTGTTAAATTTAAAGTCAGACGGTATGGATGAAATATACAGAGACGTGACAGTGAAAAGAGACCAGGCAGCATCCCTACAGATACCAATTTGAATAATTTCTTTCTAATGCTCCGCACTGTAGATCTTACGGAAGGTCAAACAATCAATGGTCAGAATTTATCGCCACGAGGTTATCTCCTGCTGAGGAAGCCAGCCCATGACAACTCCACTGTTGGTCCTCCACGGCTACCATTGACCAATTTAAATGAGATAGGGACATACCAGTGTTATCATCTTAAAGCAGTGACTGAGAAGGTGACTGTAACGGACTCGGACAGCTCGCCCGGTCTGGTCAGGCACATCAGCATTTTAAAAAATTTCCCCCTAGCACTACAGATATTACACATGTGGATATTACACAAAGTAAATAAAGATATTTTAAAATACCGTTATCGAATAGCTCTTTCATAGAAAAAGATGCATTTTCAAGTAAATGAAGGAAATTTACTATTACGTTAGGGAACTGGATCCAGTACAGATATCAAAAACCATTACCCCCATTGTCACAAAAAAGCTGCTAAGTCAAAACCAAGTCTCACAGTGTTTGAATATGCGCTTTTTGGGTGCTTAGCGGTTACCCGTGGAGAACTGGTAGGTATTCCCCATCCTAGATAGGGTCAAAGAGGAAGTGCACATTTTGTGATGTATTCTGTTCATGACTTAAGACTCACAAAAATTGACTTGCCAAGCAATCTTGATGTACAAAATCAGAAAGATGCATACAGCTGTGATTTAGTATCCTAATTTTTTAATGAATTCCCTCTATCAAACTGTATTGATTCACAAGTCATTGTGGGAAAATAGTTATTCAGTACCACTGTTACACAAAAAAGTCGCAAAGCTACAGAATATTTGGAAAAATAATTATTGCAAGTGGCAATTCCTGGTAAGATTTTACAATTCAATGACACCACTGCAACACGCATTCAAAAACTTAATACACAAATCTATAAATAACTAAAAAGAGAATCGTTGGCTAACCAATTCAATCCACTATCTAATTCACTGCGGTGATGCAGCAAATCGACCTTAATTCTTATTTAAATTTCAAGTTTTTAACTTTGATTAAGTGTCAGAATGCTTGACCTATTTAACACAAAACAGATTTCGCTAGTTCCATAATTTACCACCCTAGGGGTCTAGGAGAAACATCTAGAAACATTAACAACTTCCCCTCCTCGATATTAACAGAGTAACTATAACCAAAACAAACATTACTGACGGCCGTAGGGGAAAATAATAAAACCCCAAACATTTATTGACATTCGAAAATATAATCTTAATTAAAGCCATAAATTTAGATACTGGAAAGTGAGTGTTAACTTCAGAAGCAAATAGTTTCCTGTCGGTAAGAGACTGGAGATGATGCTTGAAAATTGGGACACGAGAAATGATAAAATTTACTATCAAAAACCCAAAACATTTCAATAGAAAGAAAAAAAACTTTAATCTAGATAGGGAGTTCTTTACCTTAAACAGGAGAAATAAAACTAACTAAAATGATAGCGTTACAATAGCCTTTTACTTAAACGTTTAATGCTGTTTACAGTCACACCTGGAAGTAAAATAAATGAAAAGGTTGAAAGAAGTATGTCAGACAAAAGATGGTTGGAAATCTGGATACGCCATCCATTCGTACAAATCGGCATTAATTCAAAAAACTCGGCAAGTAAGATTCCTGAGACTAACGTTATTGTTAACGTGTAGAGTTTTGGAGTATTTTATACCAAAATATATCCTAAATTCATCATAATAACTGCAAACTGTAAAAATAATAGAATGATAAGACAGTCCTAAAATCGCTGTGCACTCTTTACAAGTGAATGAAAATGGGATTTTTTGTTCAATAGTAAACTGTTTGGAGATCCAAATTCAGCCACTCTTCCTTTGTCCATTACCACAACTCGATCACTGTCCAATATTGTTTCGATCCTGAAATATAAAGAAGAAAAAAACCCTTTAAACTACGCTGCAAATGTCGGATACAGTAAAATAAAACAAAAAACCCTTCATCGAATAAGCAACGCTTAACCAAGTCCTTTGAATAACGCAAAGAGTTGTTTATTCTGCAATTTTTTAGACATTTTATATTGGTGCCCAGTGGCAACACACAAAACAACTCAAGTGCAAGTGGGGCAAATATCGCCTGATAAGGGCTGTAAAGTCATAGGTTTGATGGGGGATAATGGAACGACGAGAAAGTGACTTGAAATTAGTGGGAAGGTAAAACAGAAATTATTAGCACAATAAACACAAATATATTATTAAGAAAGTAAAGGATTCATGGTACGGAACTTGTATATCGCAAGTCAAGTTAAGTTTATTTTGGTCGAAATCTCTTTCGCTAGCAATCGACTGGGGAAAAAAACACAATAAGAAAATACAAATCAACTTCTTATTGGACATCGATACTGCATTGTACAAGTTTACTTTTCTTAAGAATTTATATGTGATTTGCAATTCTTTCAGACGGGCAATCACAAACGGTTGCGGGCTTCCTCGGTCCTTTCGTTGTTTTTTCCACTGAAAAGAGCCTATTCAACATGTGCTTGCTCATTCTGGCGTCGTCATCCAGTTAAGCGCCAAGACAAAAAACCTATCCACTAAAATGAACGTGATTTATGCGCGATATTCAAATAGAGTTAATGTACAATGTGATTCTCACATCTCTTTTCATGGGGATTCGTTATGCCCACCTAAAATCCAGTCTTAAATAATCGTCAACATCAAGCAAGCTTTTTACAGAACAATAAACCAAAGACGCGTCCTTTCTACAATACTGAAACAAACACTCCTGACATTCCTTGACATTATTTCTTGATAAAAAATATTGTGGGTGTCTAATCATTTCATGACCCGTACGTTTTTTAGCGTTTACTTATCATCAATGTCTTGCTTTCCATCTTCTTGGAATATTTTAAACGCTGTCCCTGTTTTGAGCAATGGGCGTGATCCGCCTTATACTGGAAACCATGTAACTGTCAACCTTCCTCTGTCATTAGTAAGGTCTATCAACGACATATCAAAAATGTACCGGTAGAATCCTTGCACAACATTGGTCTTTTGCTTATGTTCAGTACGGATTTAGAGGATTTCGCTCCACTGGTGATCTTTGGACTTAATACAGGATGTATATCTATAGGATTATGAATAAGTCTGATAAAAGATCTCCTACAGCTCGGTACATTTTGAAGGCATGCGAGGTATGACACGCTATATTACTTATTAGGCTTTTTGGAAAAGGTATTGGTCAATGTTTCTTTCATATAACTCAGTCCATTCTCTTCGACAGCAAAACGCGTCCCACTGAATGGAGCACCGTCGGACAAGCATTTGATTCTTGGTGGAATTTCTAAAAGCTCTATTCTTGGTCAAGCTCTTCCATTTTTACATAACTGATCTTCGCGGTAACTTCTTTTAATTCTTCAGGATATATGCTGAACATACTATACTATCTTGTATCTTAGCATTGGCCACTAGATAATCCACGAGGAGCCAGCTAAAAATGAAAGATATGGGAGTCTGGTCTTCCGGCTTTCAGAGAAGAGAAAAGGAGGAAGCTGGTTTCTTTCAATGTAGAAAGAAATGCAACTGATGCCCTTTAACAGAAACTTAGTCATCTCTCTTTAACACTCACAGCAATCATCATGTTAGCCTTACTGAGAATGCTTTCCTTGAGGAGTGCCCATTGATAAGGCTGCTAGGTCTACCATTTTCTACAGACCTTTCTTTGACTTTTTATATTCGATCTATTTGTAAGTTTGTTTCTGAAGAGGGTGTCTTTTCTATCGCGGTAGAGTAACTTACGCCCGAGACCCTTCTGTACTTATATAAATACACCACCCGTTTTTGGATACACTAAAGTTAGATCTGGACAGGTGTTTTCATATTTCTTAACGTGATGTTCTTATCCAGTGCAGAGATGTAAACTGATACGTCAAAATCTTGCTGCTTCTCTTCAACCTTTGAAAAATCAACGGCATGTAATTTACCTTAGTCTTTTCTGCAGGCATTATCATGGGAAGCTTTCTTTGCTGGCACCAGCTCAGTTTGTTGCAACTCGTGTGACTCGCTTCCGTACGTCTTCATCCTTATGCAGTTGTTGCCCCTCGTTGTAATAAATCTTTCTATAAATGCAAGTTTTTTGCCTGTTACAGCTAGGCAATTTAACTCATAGGCTTCTGAGTACTTTCCTCCACCATATCAATGTCATTAAGTCTAAGCCTGACTTTATCTCTTGGCCTAAGCTCTACCTTTCCCCAATTCCATACAAGTAGCAGTTTTACACCTTGTATGGTTCTGAAATAAACGAACATTAGAAAAACAATACCTGCTACATAATTCCCGATTTGGCAGCACTACTAGACAAGGACGAAGATGACGAACTTGTAGCTATATATAGTTCTTTTGTCAATTTATGTCTTTGTGAACAAGGATACTACAAGGAATTAAATGCTTATAGAAAATTTAGCGGCCAAAGAAAAATGCTTCAATGTCTGCTCTGGTTTTATCTAAAGCAATTAACAAAGCTTGCAATTTAAGCAACCCAACTGCGAATATAGTTTGTGACGATGTACCATCGGAAGCCAATATGACCATAGGAGAGCTACGTTATGCAGTCTACCTAACAAAATTTTACGCATACCTTCCACCAGCTCGCATAAGCAGATTACAACAACTGACTATCTAACAAGGGGAGAAATGCGTTATCAGTAATCCGCTGTAATTCGGGCAATCCAACTCATAAACCTTACGTTTTTATCAAATGACCAATGAGTGTTTGCTAATAGAAAGCGCAAACAACTGCTTAAGTTAAGTCCACAGATTGTAGAAAAGGCTGAAGAACAACCTGTGCGCTGTAAGTCGGGCAATCGAACTCATAAACCTTATGCTACTCTGTATTACTATCTCATCCTCAACTCAGTGAGATTTCCACGGTTGACAGGGTTGACGTATAAAATTGGTATTTGACTTGCATTCTCACATATATTACCTTTATTATAAACAATGCTTAATGATGGGGTGCCTTAAATTTAAAAAATTACCGTGTGCGATTAAAAATTAAAAATAATGCACAAAAACGTCTTTTTGGTGATCAAAGTTTAAATCCACACCATATACAAATAATAACTTGCTTGTTGATGATGCAGACATTACTTCGGGGCTATCTTTACCATAAAGATGGTTGTCAAGACAACTGCAGTGGCAAAATAAGACAAGTCATTACTAAATTATACCTTACCTGTGTGCAATTGTTAATACAGTACTGTCTTCAAACTCTCGTTTAATAGTCCTTTGAATAAGAGCATCTGTTTCCATGTCCACACTTGCAGTAGCTTCATCAATGCAAATAATCTAACAAAAGAATTACTCAATAGGAGTAAATAGCAGATTGTGAAGAGAGGTTTACTAAATTTGACAGATTGACAACTATCCCTGGTCAATGATAAGATATCAAGAAAAGTCTATTAAGAAATGGTTAGATAAAATATTTTCTCCATTACATTCTCTTTTTACGTCAATCCAAATAATAAACTCTGAAAATAGGATACCCAGTGCAATTTTTTACATCAACAATTATTCTATTAACGTTCTAGGCACTGACCTAGGCAGGCAAAAACAAGTTAAAAGTAAAGCCAAGAACAAATATTTTGGAACAACGTATTGGAAAGGCAACAAAATTTTCTAACCTTGGCTCTCTTTAACAGTGCCCTTGCCAAACACAGCAGTTGTCTTTGTCCAGCTGATAAATTGCTACCCTTTTCGCCCACGTTAGCTTTAAGTCCACCTTAGGGATTAAATAACAACCATGGCTGAAGTTAGGATGTCAGGCAATAAAATCCAGGATGAAATATGTACTTACAATACAAAATAGAAACATAAATCGTCACGTTACGAAAACGAGGATAAAAAAGAAATGAACAACACATAGCTACCCTCCACATGCGATTCGCCTTTCTCACCTAATTCCGGGATGTGAAAAACAAGTTTTGATATCCCCGGTCTTCGTCAAGTAAGTAATAAAGTATGTAACGTAAATATGTAATGTAAATATATTAAAACAGTGGTAGCCCCATCACAATTCAAAAAATAGTCAAACAAATAAAAAAAACCTCCAAAAAGAAGTCTAAAATTGTCCAAATATAGTCTAAAAATGGCCACAAAAGGAAACAAGAAAAACATTTCTTGTAGTACATTTTTCACCACCCCAACCCCCTCCCCACCTCAAAAAAATCCTAGTGTATTCACACCCTCTTTACAAGTAATTACATGAAAAAGAGCAAATTGCAACATATTATACTACATCACAGGGTAAAGTTTTGGCATGCCCTTTGTTTACCTAATTCGCGCACTGGTTGATCCATATGGCATCTTCCGAGTACTGACCAAAGCTCAGAATCAGGATACTACAATGAAAAAGAAAAGTAACGAAAATGTTACCATGCTCACTTGATCAAACAAATTTGGTAACGTTATGCTAAAATCGACCTCCAATGCATTTTCCAATACTAACAAACGTATCATCAGAAGCAGTACTTCCACAAATTACTTATACTTGGAATGGCCCTTGAAATCATGCTTAAGGGTCTTTATTGAATCCATAATAACTAGAGGAAGTTCGATTAGATAAAAATATACCAAATGTTTAAAGAGTATCGACTTCCATAAATTATTTGAAAGCTAAAGAAGTGACCTTTCTATTAGTATTAGAGAAATATCTACTGTTCCTAAGGCATTTTGACCTCTTGCTTAATAATGGTTTTAAAGTTGATTTTCATTTCAAACATTACTTTGCGTACGTTTTCAAACTGAAATGCCAGAATAAAACACCATTTCGGCAACGCAAGAATCTGCATTCCTCTAATTTTTTTTCGTGCCACAATCTCATCAGACTTTCCTGTTAACAACGTACAAAACGCGCTATGCTATTTGTAAATGGCCTGCTATCGTTAAAATGGCCAAATAGTTTTATACACTAGTAGCACATGAAGCACTCACCTCATCGGTAGGGTCAATATTAGCCCGTATGCTATCACTGAAAAGGAAGGGATCTTGTGGAATAATGGCCAGGCGTGACCTGAATAGAGATAAGTAAGTGTAATTTTAAGGATGGGTTATCAAAAACTATTGTTTGCTGACTGATTAAGCATGATAACTAAGATATCTCATACAGTCCAAATAAAAATCAATAAATACAAGAGCATAAATTGTACTATAACCCGTAATATTATTTACTCTTACATATCCAATAGGCAGGGGGAAAAATGTGCGTGAGTGCTGGCAAATATTCCAAACTTTTACTTATTTCCTGAAAGAACTGTGTGTCGTTGTTCTTCGTGCCACTTAAGAATGGCTCAATTTTGTTGTGTTTGGTACTGTTAAATTGGGTATTTCTTCTCAGTGAGTTCTTTGTCTTGGTACCAACACTGTCACCAAGTTTAGCATCCATGATCCAAACTCTTTAATGACGATTTGTCAATGCTAAAAGCAGAAATAATTACTTTAACCTATCCAGAATAGTAAGTTGCTGAGTTAGAATCCTTTGTGGACAAAGGCTCGATGTGCTTGAGAATAGAATGTTAAGATGGCAATGCGTACTGCCTTGAAAGAATAGAATTAAAAATACAAATACACCATAGTTACAACTAGAATACCATCTCAAATGGGCAAAGTGAAGCAAAAAATACTGAGATGATGCTGCCAAGTCGGGAAACGAGAGTCAGTGCATCAAAATAGGAGTTTGATGAAAGTAAGCGACGGCAGGGAAGAGCAAGGCACAGCTGGACCAACTTCACAAAAAATATGTGGAGATTATTGGGCTGCGTGAATATAAAATGAGGAGAAAAACGTGGATCAAGATGTTGAGAAACAAATACGGCAACCCCAGATACTGAATAAGCTAAAAGAAAACATCCAAGAATACATCACGATGCCAAATGACTTAACAATGTTAGTATACATCTTGTTCGTCAGACTGGCGTATAAACCTTAAACAAATTAAATAATCTTTCCTTTCCTTCACATAATCTATCTTCAATAGTTAATTGATTAAAAATTGTTATGAAAACAAAAATACGAAACCTACCTTAGCGTTGACAATGGTATGTGCGAAATGTTCACACCGTCTATTAAAATTTCACCTTCAGTCAAAGAAACCATTTGAAATAATACAACAAATAAACTACTTTTTCCTGATCCAGTTCTCCCACATATCCCAATCTAACAAAGGAAAGAAAGTGACAGAAATAAATAAAAAATGAGTGTTGTATTTTAGTAGTCATTAATGCCTACCCTAATAAATACGGTGTCGGCGTCCACGATCGCAACACACACAAATATATATATATATATATATATATATATATATATATATATATATGTATAAATTGATTGATAGATACTAAAATACTTCTTACATTTACATAACAAATGTCCGTATAATCTGATAAAACTAATTATTTGTCAATACTGGGAAGCAAAACTATCATGTCCGTTTTGTTCAGCAGTATTTTTGTCTAGATATTAGAATATTAAGATATATATATATATATATATATATATATATATATATATATATATATATGTATAAATTGATTGATAGATACTAAAATACTTCTTACATTTACATAACAAATGTCCGTATAATCTGATAATATATATATATATAGATAGATAGACAGACAGATAGATAGATAGATAGATAGATAGATAGATAGATAGATAGATAGATAGATAGATAGATAGATAGATAGATAGATAGATAGATAGACAATGTTTGGATGGATGGATGGATGGATGGATGGATGGATGGATGGATGGATGGATGGATGGATGGATGGATGGATGGATGGATGGATGGATGGGTGGATGGATGGATGGATGGATGGATGGATAGATGGATGGATAGATGGATGGATAGATGGATAGAAGGATTGATCGATAGATAAATAGATAAACAGACAATCACAGTACAGTCAAGGTCGTGAAGCATAATTCAACCGACTTGCTGGCCAAATTTATAGAGTTACAGGTTACTTGTGTATTATAGACTAATGTATCATTCATAAGTACTTTTTGTTTAAACAAATGAACTTTTATGAGAACTTTTATGTTGAACACCCTTAAGGAAAATTTCAGGCAAAAAATCTGTAAAATCTATTAAAGCGTAAAATGTCTACCGAATCAAGTCCATACTTTCATTGAACAAAATTTGGGTTCAATTTGCGTTACCTTTTCCCTGGGGTTAACATATAGAGACACATTGTAAAGCGACGGTGCTAGTCCATCCCTAAAAAAAGAAGTGAGCATCAGTCCAGAAATAAATGCGGTGGAATAAGAAAAACAGAACTCAAAATAAAAAATTTTTAAGAGCGGCTTTCCTTTTAAAATAAGTAACAGAGATGAAAGCTCTTCAATAATATTAACAACAGGTAACTAGTTTATTTCTTTCAAGGCACGGATTTCTTAGTCTCCTCGATATTTGCGCTACAGTGATAAAATTTATATACAAAACACTTTGTAGTATTTGCAACAATTTGAGATCATCTGTATTTCAAAAAATTCTAATTAACAGCTGTTCCCTAAGATATTCTGTGCAAGAAATATTAACTATATTAAAAGTCCAAAATACGAATTAGAAGTAATTCTTGCTCATATTATTTGCTTGAAAGGCCGAAACACCAAATAACACTTCATTAAAAGTGTCATTAAAGTCAAAACAAGTCCGGTAAATTTAATGCTTGAACGAGAAGAAATTTTAAGCTCCAAAAAGTTTCAAATTTTCAGGATTCATTAGCCAAAGTAAATTTGCATTGTATTTTATACAATTTCTAGAAATAGAGCTCCGAAAATATCAAAATGGAAGTAATTTGCTAGCTTAAATTTGAAACATCAATCGCCAGATTTAAAACACCAACCTAATACCAAGCTCTAATACAGTCCCATTTATTTATCGTGAGATTAACTACCCAAAAAGTGATTTATACTTATATAATTTTTATACTACTGTCCACAAAATACAAAAATATATTTATGCACTGAAAACTACGGGCAGAACCCATAGACAAGAATGCTCATTATCTCTATCTATTAAGAAGTTGGTGGAACTTTGTAAAACCTCCACGACATTAGGCCAGGATAAGAGCTATTTACTTCATTAACATCAGTCTCCACAGTGCAGGACAAAACTTCAATCAAGCGAGGCAAGGTAATGCACTTAGATCTATGGCCCTGTCAAATGAAGCACATACCTTCAGAAGACCTGCTAACAAAAGGCAGGCACATGCTTAACCAACTCTCATGGTCAATAAAAACTACGCTGCTCACAGAATACAAAAACAAATAAGGTGCTGCTACGACCCTACACGAAAACTCGAAAACTAACACCTAAGACGCCGAAACATTTCTTCACCATTCGATTGCCAGTGTGCAACCAATTTAACTCGGTGCATGCAAACTTCTCCTTTTATGTAGGTGTAGTGGCATTCCTCTTGTCATTAAACTTAAAGAGGCATATCATAAGAAGTCTCCGAGGCCAGTTTTACACGACGTCTTTGAAGAGTCCCGATCTTAAGTTCGGTTTCTTTTTTATTTCAAGTCAATCTTGAAACTTATCACCTGTCATACGTGATCGATACTGATATAAGCAATTTTGTAAAAATTGAGAAAATATACCGTCTGAGCTAACCAAGCAAGTCCAACAAGTGCTTGCCTCCTTAGGTTTTAAACCCTACATAATTATATGGTAGCTTTTGCCCCTGTAGTACTGGAACAACGATTATTACAATTAGGAACGCAACATTGTATAATTTTGCAATAATTGCTATGCTCACACTATTTCCAATTCAGTTCATAGGCACCAGCTAGATCTCAACTCAAAATTTCAATACATTTTCACTGTTATCATGATATGATGTGACTTTAATCTCTCGATTCCTAATACTATCAGACACAACAGACAACACATAACAATACTTAAAATATTGGATGTGATAGTAATACAGAGTAGCATAATCCTGCTACACTTAAATTACATGCGTTGTCATAATGACTTCAAAAATAATATCATCTAAAAATATAAAAAACTACTAAAAGCATCCAAAGCTGTTTAAAAATAGATACCTATATTTTAAAGTAACATCCTCGAAGAGTATTCCACCATTATGTGGCCAAAACTTGTCAACCTGTTGATGGATAATAAAATGGTACCCAAGAAAAATTAAAAATCTATGAAAGGGAGATTCAAGCTAAGCCCTTTCAACTCAAATGTTTCCCCTGAAGGCTTTGTCGCAGGATGTGTGGGGTGCACTCGAAATATATTTACTAGCTAGTTCATGTACTTTCATATTTTCTCTTATCATTGTATTTCAGGGAAATGCTTATTGGGCTGATCACTGAATACGTAGATATCATCTAGGAGTTCTGTTCTAAACCTCTCTGAATCCTACTTTTAGAGCAAAACAAGGAAGCATAATACTCATGGAACAACCACCATCATCATTATCATCATCATCGTCATTGTCGTCAACCTAATAGTAATAATAATAAAAATAAAATTGTAATAATAATAAACAAAGTTCATGTCCAGCATGACAGCCCGCACAGGGAGATGGTATTCACCTGCCGGACGAGAAAACTTAACCCCGGCTACCGACCAGTAGCTTTAGAGGTTAAGCACCTTCCTCAATATGTTGGTAGTTCCAATGATGGTAGATGTTTGGAGTCCACCCAAGACATCAGGGATGCCCAACTCTTTCAAACTGCGCTCCAAGCGCTTCGTCACCACTCCTAAGCTTC
>RDPX01000066.1:1759023-1778418 GCA_003991215.1 Morbakka virulenta
AATAATAATAATAATAATAATAATAATAATAATAATAATAATAATAATAATAATAATAATAATGATGATGATGATACCAATTTTAATATCAAGACATTAAAAGAAACTGGGAAAAATAAGTAAAAAGATTAAAGGCTGAGGCTGTGCAGCAAGTGGCTGGAGCTCTTGGTAGTGTGCCAACGGAAATCAAAAAGTGGGCGGTGAAAATAAGAAATCGATGCTGACATGCAGCCTGCAAAAAAATTGCTTTACTGAGAAGAGAAAAAAATCTTCGGAACAAAAAAATAATTAAAAAGGTGGCCCTTGGGTGATTGTTATAGCTCAACTCACTGAAAAAAAATGAGAGAAATTAAACAGTTCATGCGAAAGCTCCAGTTAAAGATAATAATGGTGCTGATGACAACTGCATTAATAACAATACAAAACATTGATAAAAGAGGTTAAAAAATTTTGTGAACTGAATTGAATTCGAGCTCACAACTATTGCCCAACACTACCAACTGGGCCATCGAATAAAACATCTTATAGGACATTATTTTGCAACCATCTTTTACTGGGGTGCAATATACCTCCCCAAGCCCCTATCGTTGGCAATCTCACTTCAATAACGAATATTGGGCTGAGCTTCTCACAGAATGACTACTCGCCTTCCAAGGGTCGGGTAACTGATTTCCAACAAACAGGATGGGGAAGGAAAATGTGGTAATGACCAAATCGCAACTTAAAAGAAAAATGGCCCAACAACTGGCACAAGAGATCAGAGAATAGAAACCAGATTAGGAAGTAAATATAACATAGCCGTAATTAAGGATGTGGAAACACGTACAAGAAGTACTTTAAGCATTAAAAAACAGAAGACATTCTGTCAAGTGAAAGAAACGATTCAAAAATGTGAAAATGAGTTTTATAATATCAAACTTGTAAAACAAATCATAATACTTTGTTTTTCGCACACAGCAGGGTTTTTCTTTGGGGAAGGGGAAAGGGTGGGGGGGAAGAGGCAAGGGGTTATGGCCAACAGTAAATCACATATTTTATCTTGTTTGATGATGATAAGCAGTGAAAAAAAATGGTGAAAGAAAGAAGAATGGCTTAAAAATATAACTTCAATATGAGCAATTTCTCACTTTTTATTGCACAATCGCAACACACACACTCTATCTCTCCTTCTTTTTAATAAGTGTTATGATACAAAGGTTATAATATTAAAATTGTAAATAATTAATATTCCATAAGTTCAACCGTGGATAAAAATGTTGGGTAGAAAAGTTGGGTGTGTATGACTGGAATATAGTAGCGTTACTTCAAACAAATACTGACCGACCTTCACGTATAGCTTTGTAGTGCATGTCTTAAAATATCATGGTTCGTATTTGAAGTGAAAGCGCACACTGTCATTTCGAAGTTTTAACTACTCTGGTTACTCTAGATGTACATATACGTGTCAACGTTTCTTGAAATACCGAAACCAATCCCATCTAAACTTTCTTCTTTCACACTCTAAGACGAAGAAAGGCAAATGGAAACTCGATCCTCAGCTTAAACCTCACTTGCTAGGCCTCTACATTAAGTAGAAGTCATAAAATTGGCAGAGTGTCTTTAAAAAATAAATAGCTGTTATATAATCAACATGTCATATACAGAAACAGAGTGACTTTCAAAAGTTAGTCAGTACAAAACACAAATAACTAAAATGAATTTTTTTAAAACTAGTGTAAAATATCAGCTCCACCAAACTGGGTTTGAATCAGCTGCTGCAATTTCAATATCAACTACTTTAGTAAGTGACTCATCTGTACTGGGTCGTTTCTAAGCAGAATATTGTTGCAGCCTAATTTCCATTAATTCCATTAATATGATATTTCTATACGAAAGAAATTATCTGAAAATAATAATTTGAAACTCTTAGATTTATTCATTTTTGAAAAGCAAAAATGAATTTTCCCGCATACAAATGATCTATTAAAATTTACAAAAGTATACAATATCACATGAACAGTATCATACCATTAGAATACCTCCATGCTCCTGCTCAATCCCTTCAATGTATTGGTTAGCTCTTTCAACGTTAACCATCTCTTTCTCTGTTTCTGTGAATCCTCGTACTACTGCATTGAGTCTAACTGTCATAGACAGCGCATACGATATCGCCAAACCAACCAACCCTGAAAAAGATGTTCCCAGGTTAGTTTCCAGTTTTATTATTTATTTCATTGGCAGCGAGTCCGGGGAATTAATCTGGCTATAGGAACGATCAGGACTGGAGAAATCAATTCGTTGTGGATATATTTGCACACTATATAGGTTTTTTTAACTCCAACATTTCAGTCCCAAGCCTACTTGGAAAAGAGAGTTGCTCATGAGGTGGAGATACTATGACCGTAAAAAAATCAAGAATATTTGCATTCGATGACAAATGAACAGAAATAAATCATCATGCTGGCTCGGATGTTGCCTGGACTAAAACGGTCCGCGCCCCCAGCTGAGGAACCAAGGCTGGGTAGCAAAGTGTACGCCTGGAGCGTAAATCAAACCTGTTGAAATAAATGTGAGAAATGCGATGGACAGGAATGGGAGAAACTAACAACACAAGTGATTTGATCGGGAGAAAAAAAGGTAGCTCGGAAAGGAGTTCGTTTCCTATCAAGTTATACTGCCCAGAAGGCTCTACTTAGGTACATCCCTATATCACCCAGGGTGATTGGAGTTATATTCAGTTGTCGGCCAGTACACCTAACAGTAGTTCAGGTGTACGCTCCAGCCCCAGAGTGCGGAGGAAGATGTTGAAGCTGTATCAAAGGAAACCCCTAACAAGGATACAAGGATCATTATGAGAGACTGGAACGCGAAGGATGGGAGAAACAATAAAGGAATGATCAACGTTATGGGAATATATGGTTATGGTGAGAGGAACGAAAGAGATTGCAGAATTTTGGAATTTATAGCTAAGCATCAACTGTTTACCACAAACATTCGGTTTCAACAGACAGACTCAAGAAACTGGACCTGGCTCTCTCCCTAGGGACTATACACAAACATGATTGACTTAATACTCTCAGACAGGCGCTGGCTTAGCTTAGTCAGAAACTGCCGAACCTATCAAGGTTCGGACACTGGCTCAGACTACAGCTTGGTGATGTACAAGTTCCAACTTCGCCTTAGGCACAATCATCATAAAGAATGAAGGATGAAATTTGACATTGATGCGCTACAAGACCCAACAACAAAGCAAACATTCAAAGATGCCCTTCAAACGGAACTGAATAACTCACGAGAACCAGGTCAAGAGTTGAACAGAGCATCAAAAATATATAAGTTGCAATTGACAAAGCATTATATCACGCTGTGCCACAGCTGTGCGAAATAAGCCCTGGATATCTCAAGAATCGCTTATGCTGTCAGGCATGAAGCGCATAGCAAAACAGAAGAGAATGTAGTCACATGCATGAAAAGATGAAGCATTAAGGGGAAATATGTAGGCAGGTTCACAAAGCTGTACGTGATGACAAGACGACCTGGCTGGAAAGGAAGGGTAAAAAAATTCAAAAGAGTTCACAAGAGGGAAAGTCCAGAAAGGTCTGCAGCCCAATAAATAATGTTAATAGCAAGTGGAACCCCAGGCAGCGCTCCGTCAGAGACAGAGTTGGTAAACTACTCTAATTGACTGACAAGATCTCACAATGATGGGCAGAGTACTGCAGCGAGCTTTTCGGAGATGACCCAAACGAGTGTGTCTTGGCTAGCCAAGCTCTTTATCGTATTAGCCCTACATTAATAGAAGAGTAGCAAAGCATCCTGTCTAGCGAAGTAAAAATTCCCCTTAGAGACCTTAAACACAACAAAAGCCCTGGACCTGACAACATCTGCACCGAAGTTCTCCAAGCAGGTAAAGAAGAGCTACAACCACACAAAGTGGCAGTGTGTAACAAGACCTGGAAAGAAGAGGTCGTCCCACAAGGCTGGGCAAAAACAACCGTCATCACTTTGCCTGCGACAGGAGACTCAACCTTGTGTAGCAAAGTATCTTACACTGTCGCTCATCACCCAGATATGCAAGATCTTTCTTCACATACTCCTTGGACTGCTATGAAACCAAATGGAGCCTTTTCTCTCAGATATATATACAAGCAGGTTTCTGACGTGATAAAAAAACTGTTCAACAAATACTCACACTCCAACTGGTCACCGAAGCACTAGTAAGAAAGCAAAGCAAAGCAAAATGGCACTGTTTTATTGACTTCAAAACGGCCTTTTACAGTATTCGTCATGAAGTCTTTTGGAGTCTTCGAAGCTGATCCTGAAAAGCGTGTACCGAAGCGCATATATATAACGCGTGATGCAACCTTTTTAAGAGGCATCTGAAGGACTATCAATCCACGGCTGGCGAGACACCAATTGGGATATGCCGAAGACATCGATCTCAGCGAACAATCTGATGAAGCATTTTGCTGCAGACGTCTGCTGAATATCAGATGGCTCGAGCGAATAATGAATGACGCGGCTTTGCATCAAATACCTGCAGCCAATCGTCTGAAGCAGACAATAAAGCTTAGCCTCTTCGGACACATCTTGCTGTTTGGCTGATGACCGCCTGATAGAGACAGCAGTGTTTGGCATTGTTGACGGGACGAACAAGTGTGGCAGACCAGTCAGAACATGGACTCATAACATCATTGCATGGACCAACATCAGTATATCTGCTGCCACTAGAAAAGCTCAAAACAGGGGACAGTGGCGATATCTAACGCGGAGATTTATCAATATCAACGGGCACCAAGGCGTCCATTAAGTCAAGTAAGTCAAAGTATATCGTTTGAAATGCCGACTTAACCCAGTATCTTAACCCGGCTTAACCTGGTATCAATTTTTCCACTACTTGCGGTGCTTCAACAGTCACCATACGACTCTTACATGTTAGATCATGGTTCTTGTTTCAAATTTCCTTTCTGTCATTAAAGTGAAACACTTCAAAATCTAAATGAATTGAGCAACAATGTGTTAGAGTCCCAAAAAAAATCCGCGAAAGGAATGGTTTCTTCTGCACATCATATTAACTGGAGCTACATTGCAATGGGCACCACATTAAAAAGCACAAATTTCTGGTGAAATATGCAAAATGGGTGTCAAGGAACTCTCAAACCGCTTGGAGCTGACTTCGAAAGTTATGCCAAAGCATCGGGCTACGTGGTCATTTCAGAAGTTATGATAAAAGGCTAAAAACGGAAATACTTCAGGAGTTACCATCGGAAATGATCGACAGACACCACGACCATTACCATCATCATCATCATCGTCGTCGTCGTCATTACCGCTACTATCATCATCAAAGTTATTCTTTAAAAACTCTACCTTGATTTTCTTGGTCGGTAATTCTATCCAGGGCAAAAACAAAAAATTGGCCGGGATGAATTGTCCTTCAATTCTCAAAATCTAAGTTCTACGTTCAGTCATCAACTGGCCTACAAGATTATGAAACAACATGCACAGTATTTTGTTGACCTTAACTTACCTGGATCAATGGAGTTGTAAGAATGCTCTAAAACCGCCATAAATGAAACAACAGTTACCATAGCAACACCAATCAGCTGTAACCGTAATGCTAACCACTGCTGAGCAATAACACCTGTGATAAATAAATTTCAAAAAAATAAGTTATGCTTTATAAGATGAAATCTAATATAGACCTTTTCAATTGTGTGCATAAAGTAAATGCAGCAAACGAAAAGCCATCGCCCATGCTAGATGACAAACAAATACGCTTTGATGTTCGCTTTTGGGTGGGGCTCTTAAGCTACGGCTCCAAAAAAGTTTCCTAAAGTATTTTCTGCATTATTTATTATTTATTTTAAACATATTTACCAAGGGATACAATTCAGTTTACTAAAATAATTAGGTAAATGTTTTCCAATTGTCCTAGCAACAGGAGCTGCGATGTAGATCAGCTTTTCTTGAATTATTTCAGTTAAAAGCTTTCAGCTTCGTGGGGCTTGAGGCTAATTTCGTTTCCGAATCTAGGCTATTCTGTGTCAGCTCCATCCAACACAAATGAATTTTGACAGTATGACGTTTCAAGTTTTGTTAGAGCAAGACTGCACGTGGTATTACGTAAAATCCGGTTTGAACAACAGATAATCTGCCAAAAATATTACCTATGTTAATCACCTGTGGGGTGATTAAGACATTTCTACACCACTGTAATTGCTTCTCGATTAGCCAGCGTCCTAAATGACGGTCAGCCCAGCTGCTGCAAAAGAGGAGCATTTGGTGCCTTAAATGGGCTACTTGTAATAATTATAGTTGCTCTAGACCTGGGCTGCACCACAACATGCTCAAAGGAATATGGCGATTGAAGGGCCTATGAAAAAAGTGAAGTACCTTGAGTTTTCAAAAGGAAGTAATAAAAATAGGTTGGTTTTTTTTAAAGAATAGATGTAAAAAGTATTTTTGAGGGCCTGCTCCAACTCTTTCAGGTAACAATATATATTGTATCAGTGTGTCATAACCAATGCCTAATAATTTACATAAATATTTACATCTGAGTAAATTATTACTTTCGTTTGAATAATGTAACAATAAACGTGTATAGTTTATGCTTGATTAAAAAGTATCTCCGTGCATGAAAATACTTTACTGAACCCTTATATAACAATTAAGTTTGTACCAAAATCATTTCCTTAATTATTCAATGATGAAGAACCATGGAAGGCATACAGCCACTAAGTGTATGGGACTGGGGTGGGTGGGGGGGAAGGTTAGGCTAAGAGAAATCGTTTGACCTTAAAATAAAAAATAATGCAAATCATATGACGGAGGAAAGCACTCGGACGCCAAAGAGTTCCACAGCCTAGATGTTCAAAATAAAAAAACTGTGTCCACAGAAAAAGTTATTACAACGAGGAGCAACAACTACACTGGGGTAAACACGTTGAGAAATACGTATCACACGGAATATGAAAAACTGAAATGGTACCAACGAAGAAAGCTCATTAGAACACTTCCAAGATAATACCAATAGAAAAGACTATGACAACCTACATTTCGTGGGTGAGACGAAGGTAGAAGAGTAACAGTATAATTTCTAACCATCAAGTTAACAATACGTCTTTGAACTCGATCAAGAGCATCATGTGAGACAAGGGTGGGCCTACCCAGATGTGACAATACATCCAGTTGCAATAATATCTTCCAATTAAAAAATGAATGAGTTAAAAATAAGGCAGTTGCTATTTAGCCGTCAGACGGCTGGGCATCTCGAATCCTATTCTACAGTCATTGACGAACGATGACCATTTTGTACTGGTTGTTGTCTGGCAAAATACTGGAAACCCTATTGTTCCTATAGTTCCTAACCTTAACCCTTACCCTAATGTTGTGGCTTGAACAGAACCGCGTCACGTAGCTTGAACAGAACCGAGTCACGTGGCTTGAACAAATCGATCAATGAAATTTTACTTCTGGTAAAAGACAGTAGAACAGATTTCAGTTTAGAAGGCCGTCACACGGCTAAATAGACACTTATTAAATATAATGAATTCCTTCAAATAAAACAACTGATAGTATTTTGCAGCTATTTTAATCAAAGACAAGATAATAGCATGAGAGTACTTTCCTTAAATTCAACATACTGTGAATAGATTAATCCAAATTCTAAAGTATACCCCAAAATCCAGTTAAATCAACATACCTAGCCAGTTTGCAAAGCATATTTTCCGAACACGTTATGCCCAAAACAAATTTGACATAAATTGAGCTTCCAGGATCAAACTATGTAAATCAAGAGCTAATGAATAAAAGTACGAACACAAATTTGACAAAAACGCAGAGAATTCTTGGGGATTGGCCTTAAATCTGCCAGAATAAAAACCATTAACATAAGAGATAAGTAAATGGGTACTGGCGGTAATCAACAAAGGCATTCTATAAAGAATACCTGCGTATTTTGCTCGCTGATTCAATGTTAGCCGTTCTTCATTATCTGCACAAAATCGTCCACATTCTTGAAATGCCCTTATGCTTGTCAGCCCAGTAAGTGTCTCTGCAAAATGCTCATAGATCGGCGATAGCGTTACACTGTACAATCTTTTGATTTCCCTATGGGAAAAATGGTGTAAGAATAATGGTGACAGCCGAATAAATCACAATCAAGATATGAAAATTGTTTTCGTGAATAGTGAAATTTGGAATTCCAATGTCATCAATGTCATGGAGAGTCAATGCTCTCACCTAAAAACATTATAATCCAAAAGCCAAATTAATTCCGTTCAAAAATAAGATTACTATTTCTGTATCGTGTGTTTCCCATCACCAAAACTCTTCGTGAATCCTTTTACAAATAACTATATAAATAAAGTAATTAAATTGCACACTTTTTATGTCCATCAATTTAACACCCTTACATAGTGCGCAAAAACAAAAAAAAGTATTTAGAATCCACTTAATGCGCCCTAAGAATCTATGGTATATCAATACAAATTCAATACGGCTAATTTGACATGATAAATCGTCATATTAATAACAATGTATAAAGGAATAAACAAACTTCTGAAGATGAATACTTCCTCTAAAAAGCGCGCCTTACTTTCTGGTCTCTATGTGTAGTCATAACGAGTAATCAGAAATTTCCCCGACTAAATACTTCTCCCCAATGAGGGGAATTCCCAATGAGAGATCTGCCTATGGAGTAAAATTTTGGGAAATTGAACGACGGGGATCCACTCTATATGTGCTCAAAAACGTCTCCTCAGGCAAAGTGTTATCGGCAAGTGTCATGTCGGTAAAATGTCCTTGAGAAGTCGTTAGTGACTTGTACGTAAATGTACCCCCTCTAGTTAGAGGTTTACTTAGTAAATAATGTAGACAGACTTCTAGTTGTTTATTTATATAGGGTTAGGGAAGGGGGAAAGCCAAAGAATATTTATTACATTTACCAACGCGCAATGGTATGCCACAACAAAAAGAAACGATATTAACTCATAGGAGATAAAACTTTAAAAAAACACGAAATTACGTTATTATGTTAGTTATTTTTTTGCTTGCTGTTAGTCACAACGTCTCTTCAAAACTCCAGGCCTTCCGTGTCAGTCCTGGGAAAGTGGAATATAATAGTTATCGCCAATTTAACAGGCCTGGTCTCGATTCTGACTCCTTTCAGTCTCTTATGATGGTGACCTTGTCTGCAGGGCACCACCAATAAGTAAATATTCAAAATATAAAAAAACATGTCAGAAATCTATCACAGCACTTGGACAGTTTAAAACCTGTTTCTATTAGACTGTTAAATGTAACAGCAAAGTCCACAAAGAAACTTTTTTCTTCTTCTATCTTATCCTTGATGGTTACAACTGGACGCCATGCAAGATCAATTTGTATAAAAACTGCTCAAGTTACTGTGGTACCATTGTTTTTCATGGCTATTATCAGCACGTATCTATACTATTTACTGTTTCAGTCCAAACCACATTTCATACGTAATTCTCAGATATATGTTCACTGAATTGGGTTTAAACCAGTTCCTATCGCTACAGTCGCCACATGCTCTGTGGGAATTATGTCAGAAATGTGGTTTTGACTTAAACAACGACGAACATTAATACAAGCTGGAAACGACCAATAACAATCAGGCTAGCAAACATTCCTTCTTTATATTCCAAAGCCCTTTCTATCAATATTATCTCAATTGCTTGTTCCTTATTATTGCACCTTTACAAATTTCTTAACATCAACATCTCATTCTAGCATGACACGTAGTGAAGGATATAATTGATTTCTTGCAAAATAGTAGTATCAAGTAATTTTGTAAATTACTCGGCTAAAATTTTAGTCTTTTTTATAGGTGTTGTTTAGGCAAGCTTTTCTTGCTGGTTCCAGTTTATGATAATGGAGGTGTTAATACGGCGGCAAAATTGGTTATTGCGACGATGCGAATGGCGAATGTCAATGATCGTAATAATAATGCTGATAAGATACGATTTCACTAGGTTTCTAGACTGAGCTTCAATACTTTGCTTGGATTTTTTAACTGAATCACTAGCTTAAAGTCTTACGCCATACATGTTGTAGAAAATCCACTGTCCACCCTTGCGGTCTTTTCAAAATAACATGCAGTGCAAGGGAGAAAACAGACTAGCAGCTAAAATGGTAGTTTCTAAACATTCACGCATCCAGACGAGAGTCACCACTCAAGAATAATAACGTCATAGGATACTGGCCTAATTCTGGCTTAAAAATCAGTTTCAACTTTTCGGTTTTTCGGTTTTTCGGTTTGTGCTGTCTCCAAACGCCGTTCTTTGAACCACCCAAAACGTACCTGGGTGCCTAGTTAAAGCTGGAGAGTAAGGGCACTGGAAAAGTGGTTTGGGCTCTTTACATGCTGTGTTGACCCATCAGTGTGGCCCTAACCTACCACAGCCTTAAGTTTCTTGTATAAATTCAATTTTTTTTTCTCCTGGCTTAACCTTGCAATTCAAGGACTCTGGTAAATTATATAGTTTATAAGATACTGTTACATCAAGTTGCACAAATAATACTAGCAAAAGACGACATATGACGTAGATCTTCGCTGAAAATGAGAACCTTTAAATATCGCCTATGTTTTGTTCACTGCCTCGTCTAATATGCACTTATGCAATTTGAAAAATAAGTTAATACGCATCTCTTGTAATAGTCACCCATTTCTGCTCTTATATGCAAAACGTTTTACATTAATGCTCCAGTAAAGTGTTTCATTATTTTTTCTAGTTGTACCCACAATTTCTTCTGACCTGTTGGAAAACGTTTTATGGGCGCTCTGCCTTTTAAACGCCTCTCTAAAAAACGCCCATGCAATTTTTTAAGGTAAGAAACATTGTTATTTTGCTATGAAATATTATTTGGCAGTCTATACTATATTATGCTTCATACTTTGTAGTATATTAAATTTCATATTTCTTACTGGCTTAAACCGCAATGCCTAATGAAATATGCACTGCGAAGGTAAGGCGTTTAAAAATCGAAGAAAAATGTTGAATCAAAGTCAAAGATTCAAAATCCAGTTTGGATACGACTTAGGCTCAACATAATTTTTCAAATTAAGAAACCATGTTTTCTCGACTAAGCGTCAACCCATATTTCAGCCCCATCTCTAATATACATCTTTACATCCCACTGCACTGTTGAGTAAGAATCTCCTGAACTCCATTTTCAACCATTTTTTGACAAAAACCATAAACACAAAATAAAAATAGGAGTAAAAACCTTAATATATTATCACATGGATACTGAGCATAATGAATTTCCTCAATAGTACCTCCACTCTTGAATCAGCGCTCCATTCATTCAAGCGCCTTCATTTAATGCCTGTTCCGCAATAATTAACAAACCACATAATCGACGATATCAGATGTTTTGCACAAATTAATCATGCAATCTAAGTGCAGTATTAGGGTTTCGTTAACCCTCTCACTCTCTCTCCCCCAACGAGCGCACTCACGCACACACAGTCCCAAGGAAAAGATAAAAAATAAATACGTTTCTGAAGAAAATATGCAGAAAATATCTGCTCTACATCAGAAACACCTATCCCAACCACTCATATTTCAAAAATGACATTACAAACCCAAGCTTAACTAACCTGGACGTTTTCCTGTAATAATTTTGGATCCAGTAATAAGCAACAATAAGCGGGACCAATACGGCAGCAAACCAAGGTACACCGTAGCACGTGACAATTATGCTTCCAACCACTCCAAATACTTGGGCCAGTAAAATATTCAATATAAATGGCAAGCTATCGTCTATAGAATACTGAAGAGAATGACATAATTCAAGTAAACAACTGTATAGTGCTGGGAAACAATGTTCTCCGTTTATGAAGTGCATGTAAATGTCAAGTAAACCAATGAACAGCAACCTTATTCGTTTCTTATGAAAAGTCTGAGATGAAAACTGAGAAAAAGTCAAATCAAAGTGCTTCTAAAATTCAAAAAGTGTAAACCACTACAATCTCTTTTTCCAACATGAGATTCGAAGCCCAAAATCATAAAAAAAACTCAAAAGAAAATATCCGTCCTTCCGAAGGAAAGCACACTCCCACTCTTCAAGCGTTCAAATAAACCGTTTCCTGTTACACCCTACCTCCAACGTATGTCCGCTTTTTTAACCAAAACTCACAATTCTTCTTTGTCAGGTTATCATCACTTATCATTACCTATCATCACTTATCATCATCATCATCATTAATTTCGATAAAAATCCCAACACCTTAGATTACAGCCTAAACTTCACTGAACAAGAAAACGTGCGTATTAATGTATTTCAAATAAAAGTTGAGTTTTTCATGTCATTTGAAAAAGCTTTCAGCTTCCGTAGATTAAAAACTTACAAAAAAACTCTGCCTTTTCCTGAATCAAATTTCCAACTGATAAACGTCCCGTTACTTCTGTGTTTTTCCGCCCATTCCTTCTAGTCTTTTACAATTCTCATAAACGGAGTTAATACAAATGCAGCGCTTTTCGCTATACTGACAGTATACCGAGTCTTACATATTTTGTACATCATTTTAAAGATTTTCACTTGGAGTCAAATATGATGAATATATTTATTCCCCAAAGCAATTTCAAGCCCCCACTCTCCCCCCCCCAAAAAAAAACAAATTCCAAAACATCAAGTTTCTTTGCAGAGGTACCTCGTTTTACTTTGATATCTTAATATGGTATGTAATCTGCTCTCCGGCAGTTTGCGGTTGTCAGCACTCAGTTCCAACCAAATTCAAACTTGAAAATAATTTACAAATATTGCTTATTGAAGCTCAGTAGTCACATAAACAAAAAAAAAACTAATCTAATTCTGGTGTTGGTACAAAGTGACAGGGCCAAGAAGAAGAAGTTTTGTATTTGCTTTGCGTAAAATAAGCTATACGGGTATACAGCTTTCACGGAAATCGTTAATTAAATGGGTCCAACACAAGTTAAATAACAGAACTGATAAGCAAATACTTACTAAATCGGATGAAAATCTATTCATTACCCTTCCAATCTGCAAAATAAACAAGACAACATAAAAGCAAAAATTATGGTTTCTTGAGACGAAATATATTAACTGTCACCGATTCTAATCAACTTTGAATATAATTTTTTTTTATTCATACTTAATGTAACAGACATAAAAATACATATAAAATATTAATATGGTAAGTGTTTTTCACTTATAACTGCAATGTTCCACCATGCTACCGACGTCCTGTCGAATACCAGCAAGCTATGTACATAGCATGAGTGCATTAAAGACAGACGGGTCTTTTAATATAACACCTATGTTATAAAAATGTCCACTCCAAGAACAATGTCTGTGTGATTCTGAAGAACGTATAACAAAACACGTTTGCTATTTCCTTACTGGGCTATTGAGCAGGAATGTCTTACTCAAGCGCAAGAATGTTCTTAACCGCAGTGAGTATAAAGCGAAATATATGAAACTAAACCAAATTAGATGCAATTTGTGCAGACCGTTAATGAATACAATGAAACAAGCTCCACCTAAATTGGAGGCACTAAAGTTAACTACACAGGAAAAACGTGCTTTGAATAAAAATAACTCACACCCCTTCTATGATTAGCTACTCCAGGGCAGATTCATCTGGCATGAAAGAATATCACTGCCTAGCATAAGCTAAAGTTGTTTTTCGACAGAACACAGTACCCAACCGTTGGCTCTCCTATTATTCTCAATGAAACAAACATAGTCTCCTATTTCTGTTATCGAGTTATCCTTAACAAAAGGTAAGTCTTCTTGTTGCCTCTTGAAGAGTACTATACACAGTTGTTTACATTATTCACTATCAAACGATAATCATTGTAGGTAAATACTTAGAGAGACTAGACAAAGAAGGGACAAAATTCATTTATGGTTGTGAACAAATTTAATACTACTAAATAATGATAAAACAAAATGACATACCGGAGTGATATCAAAGAAATTAACTTTGGCATTGAAAACAGAAGTTAACAGGTGATTATGAATTCTCGTTGCTGCAACAATACCTCCATAAGCAAATAAGAATGCTCGGAACAAAGTAAATACCTAAGAATAAAAGATATTTTCATACATAACTGACCACATAAGAACAACAGTCAAATCGTAAATTGTATCACTTAATTATTAAACCAGGGATCAAACCCCTTGGAAACAATTAACAACAAATCAAAAAAAGTTTCGAGGGTATCTACAATTAACAGGACCAATTTGACTTCCTTCATCCATCCCCTTTCCTCGTAATCGCCTAATTTCTTGTTTTACAATAGGTACTTCTTAATTTTCTCTTGTCAATTAGGCTTAAATAGCTCAGTACAAAATGGGCTCTTATTCTTGCATGTACTTTCTATGTGAATTAAAATTCGTAATAAAAAAAGAACCAAGAACACTAGAAAGAACACAGACATATTGGGTTGATAAAAGTATTTATTGAAAAACAAATTAATCATCCTGAACTCATCCTAACCCAATATACCCCAAACGAATGTAATAGCAAAGGTATTCATTTCATATCGTATGCAAAACCGAGCTAACTTTACTTTCTTCCCATTTCTTATATATTTTTATATGCGTATAATTTCATGCAGAATGCATTTTTACCTGCTCCTAAACTTATTTACTACAATGAACAAAGCAAACAATCGTTTGTTAATTCAGTTTTTAAGAAACATAATGAATATATTATAATTACCACACATGGCCATCTACTTACCCCAATTTCAAAGAACAAATATGACTCGTCCTTTAACTATGACAAAAAAATCACTAATACCAAGAAATATAAACGTATATATCTGTCAATATCTAAAACCTGAGTGCTGCTTTGTATCCATTTCGGGGCGCATTCTTTTTGAAAGCCCCTTCCCTACATTACTTCACAGTGTTCCTTGCCTTTTTGTTCGTAGGGATGTAATTTCAACTTATAAAGTTACGCTTGAACGAAACATTTACTAGCAGGGATCGCGGGGAAAGGTATGACACAATCTAAAGGAATACTAAGTTTCAAAGACAACTGGGAGCTGACGGCTCAATTGCGAGCAAATGACCACGGAAACCATAGACACTTGATCGAACCCAGTTCAGTGCACCTTAAACTTTCCACGGTTTATTTGCAAAACCACCTCGTTGAGTAGAACAGAGAGTGTGTGTATATGTGTGTATATGTGTACATGCACGTGTATGTATGCATCTATGTGTGACTGTGTATGTGTGTGGTCAATTGTGAAACAGCCTCACTTCATCGCTAAATGGAATAAACTATGCTAGTTGCCAAGACAGGTGTTCCAGTGCAGCATATACATATATAATAATTTTGTTTCCTTTTTCTTCCTATCCATTAACAACTTTAAAGAACTATATTCACAGCACAAATATTAAAAACCTATGGTTCTTCAGACGGTCAACAGCAGTTAAACCTGCTTCCTGTGAAACACTAAACATTGATTAAGAACTGGCCATTAAAGTGGCGTTTTTGTAATGACCTACAGTTTCCTTTCTGTTACTGGGCAGCATCCTTGAAAAAGAGGTACATACCGTGTTTGATATGGCAATACCAGTATAAACTTCCAAATAGTACTTGGTTACGTCATCTATTGATTTGCTATTCAGGGTTTGAAAATCTGATGTACTTGATGAATTCCTACTACTGATATGATCACGTGCTTTCTCATTTGAAATCCAATAGGCAAGCCACCAATCACTAAGATTGCGAGAGGCTAAAATAAATTTGAGAAAAGCAAAGAAGCATAAAATTATCAAAAGGTTTTTATGAGTCCAACGAAGTAATCTGCACACAGAACGCTCTCAAATAAGATGTCCCATGCTTTTTCAAACCAAATACTGATGTGTCAACTACAAATAACAGCGTGGAAATGGAAGGCGCGGATCAGAAGAAGCGAGAACAAAGGGGGTGACATTGCTAAAAAACTAAAACATAAAGGAAGTGGCGTTGCTACATGTCATGGCAAATGAACAGAGATCATTAAAGATGCCACTTCTTGCAAAATGATTCTACTTTTCAATTTAGGTAAAAATTGTACTCCTTTATATTTTTACATTAATAACAGCTTAGTAAAGTATACTATGGCAGATTCTATTCGAAGCAACATGTGCTGAAAATGAAAACAATATTATTTGGTCCATGGTACACGCAGTGGTGCAATACTGGCGTTTAATGTAGTAAACACTGCACATTATTTACCAAATCAACTGCATTATTTAGAATTTTGTTCTTCTTTAAAACTTGTATCTTTAAAAACTCCTTATTTAAGTCAAATTAAATTTTAATTGGCATAGGGTTTTTCGATCTCAGTTTTTGTATAGATTTATGTCTCCTTAATAAGTGACCACATTTTTCTCCAAACACTGTTCCTGACTCAATACTTTACTTGACGCAAGCCTTCATCAAGGGGAGAAATGAGATGAGTGCAATCCTTCGTAGGAAGTATAAAGTTAAACCCGAGATCCATCACATAGAAGGTTGGTACTTTAAGACCACTACAACTTGGTAATAACAGCGAGCAACAATAAAGGATAAAACAAGTTTTGAAAAATGACAGAGGGAATAAAGTAAGCAATGCATTGTGGACATGTACTTTACCTTGCATCAACAATAGAAAAATGAGAATAAATGTAGACAAAAATAAGCCAATTGCTAAATAGTAGGTTTTCACAACAGAAAATGCAACAACGCCTTTCTCTCGTTCCTCTTCTGCAATGAGTTGTCCTGGAAAAGTAAAGATAAAATAAAAAGTGACTTTGATCAAAATTGCTAATTTGTTTCCTTAACATCACAACCTTAGCTTAAATATACAAAAATACTATAGTGATTACTCGATAAAGTTACGAGGTATTGCCTTGATGCAATTCTCCTGTTACCAAACAAACAGGGATGGGACGGGGGTCAAATTCACCAAAATATTTGTGTATACTTTTTGCATGGCCTTAATGTTAGTATTAATTCTGTGCTTAAAATGACTTTTAGATTTAATGGGTAGAAAATATATAATAGGGAGCGATAGAAATTATAATTTATTTTTCTCAAAGCTTTCTGTCAAAACCTGCATTATTTAGGTCCCAGCATTGGCTCTGCAAAGTAATGCCAACATTGGTAAAGTTTTTCCATGTTTCCGTTGCTATGTTGAACAAGGCTACCAAAAACACAGTTAAGCCTATCCATCTATCTATATATAATTATATATATCTTTCTTTATCTGGCCAAACATATCAATACTGTAGAACTACCGTAGTAAGATTATCCATTAATTATCTGCAGAAGGGAAGTGGTAATTGATTGTCTCCATTAGAGAGGCTCACCATTCATCTGACAACATTTTGGGAGGTAAGTAGCTTGTTTTGTGGGACGATCAAGATACTTAAGTGGTCACCGGCTCTGTCTCCTAGGGTTCTACGTTCTGTTGTTTATGTATGTATATATATATATATTTATATCAAGTAATAAAACAGAAAGAAACTACTGTTATTTTAGGGTTTTTGAGCTTTGTGTTCTTACACTCAACAGCTGAATACAATTGAAAAACACTGCAAAGAGGCCAATTGCGTGTACTTTGGTATATCTTTTCACTTGTTTATTAATCGACCATCAAACTGTCGGGGTAACATTGTGTTTCTCCTTGCGGTCCAAAACGTACGATGATAATGATATAGTTCTGGATTCAAATATCATTGTGCACTTTTTATAGTAATGATTTAACAACATATATATATATATATATGTGTGTGTGTGTGTGTGTGTGTGTCTGTGTGTATATATGTGTGTGTGGGGGGGGGGGCGTCTGTATGTGTGTGTGTGATTCTAGTAAAATGAAAAGGTTTTTAATAAATAGTAAACAAATAACTAAGATATCAAAGAGAACAAAGGTAATTCTTTACAATTCAGATTCACATCTTGTTTGTGTTNAAACTACTGTTATTTTAGGGTTTTTGAGCTTTGTGTTCTTACACTCAACAGCTGAATACAATTGAAAAACACTGCAAAGAGGCCAATTGCGTGTACTTTGGTATATCTTTTCACTTGTTTATTAATCGACCATCAAACTGTCGGGGTAACATTGTGTTTCTCCTTGCGGTCCAAAACGTACGATGATAATGATATAGTTCTGGATTCAAATATCATTGTGCACTTTTTATAGTAATGATTTAACAACATATATATATATATATATGTGTGTGTGTGTGTGTGTGTGTGTCTGTGTGTATATATGTGTGTGTGGGGGGGGGGGCGTCTGTATGTGTGTGTGTGATTCTAGTAAAATGAAAAAGTTTTTAATAAATAGTAAAAAAATACATAAGTTATCAAAACGAACAAAGGTAATTCTTTAAAATTCCGATTCACCTTTCGTTTGTGTCAAAGTTGCAGTATCGTGCAGCATGTAACAACAGTAACTGAGATTGTGTTTAATATCCCTTTCACGCGTTTGGATTCAAGATGACCTCCTAATTTCCACTGTAAAAACACTTGCCAACCAGTAAAACTCTATTAAATACCATATACAATTGAAGTTCTACTACGTAAATACGGCATCTACAGAAACCACACGTGATCTTACCATTCTTATTTAATCCAATATCAAAGTAGTCATCTTCATTTGAAGGCTTCTTCTTTTTTGACTCCTAAAATAATGATGCGTTTAAATCAACAGGATCTTTTACGTTATTACTCAAAATATCTTTAAATGTGAATTTTAAGCTCATTTAAATTTATATTTTCAATTTTCATTTTGTATACTAAAAACTCCTTATGTTTACATAACAATGTTGGTAGAATTTACTGATAAAACTAACTATTTGTTGCTGCATTGCAGTATTGACAAATTCATATATATATATATAAAAGGCAAGCAAAATTATCATGCCTGTTTTATTCAACAGTACAAGTACAGCTAAAATATTTTTGTCAAGATTTTTAAATATTTAGATAGATGGATAGATAGGTAGATAGATAGATAGATAGATAGATAGATAGATAGATAGATAGATAGATAGATAGATAGATAGATAGATAGATAGATAGATAGATGGATGGATAGATAGATAGATAGATAGATAGATAGATAGATAGATAGATAGATAGATAGATAGATAGATAGATAGATAGATAGATAGATAGATAGATAGATAGATAGATAGATAGATAGATAGATAGATAGATAGATAGATAGATAGATAGATAGATAGATAGATAGATAGATAGATAGATAGATGGATGGATAGATTGATTGATTGATAAATAGATAGATAGACAGACAGTTTAACAGTGTATTTAACACTGTATTTAAAACTGTCAATTTCACGTTTTCACAACCGTCAGCCAAACGTCTCTCTCCCTCTCTCTCTCTCTCTCTCTCTCTCTCTCTCTCTCTCTCTCTC
>RDPX01000066.1:1778852-1820909 GCA_003991215.1 Morbakka virulenta
TTAACAGTGGATGGAGTAAGTTCAGGGAGCTAATGCTATTGTTAACCAGCAGAGCTCTGCCATTATCTACCAAAGGTAGAGTCTACCAGGCATGTGTACGTAGCACAATGATGTATGGCAGTGAAACTTGGCCAGTGAAAGCTGAGGATGTGGGCCGCATGGAGCGGAATGACATGAGAATGATAAGATGGATGTGCAACAAAAGTTTAAAGGATAGGCTCAGTTCTAATGAACTCAGAAGGAGATTGAATCTGGACAGTATTGGCAGCTGTATGCAGAATAGAAGGCTTCGTTGGTTTGGTCATGTGGAGAGAATGAACAAGAATGCTTGGGCAAGTAGATGCAGAACAATCAAGGTGACAGAACCACTGACAGAGGAAGACCGAAGAAAACATGGGAGGAAGTGATAAGGATGGATCTCAAACAAAAAGGTGTCAGCAGAGACCTGGTGAAGGATAGGATAACTTGGAAGTCAATTTCAAGAAAGCGTTCAACACATGCTAGCATGTAAAACGGACGTTAAACCGAATATGATGATGATGATGATGATGATGATGATGATGATGATGATGATGATGAGGTTATTTCAAATGACGGGGCCTCTTAGAAAAGCCTTCATCACAATTAATTACTATTTACACAAATCTTTCCAAAATTTGAAATAACACACAGTTACATAACTAAAAATGCAAACTTAGTTTCAATTCTATTACAAAAACAATCCATTTGTCACCAAACATATTTTTTCTGTGAACCATATACTTACATTTGCTTACATGAGCAAAAAAATGCTACCTGGTAAAAGTTTATAACACTTTTACAGCTCCAATGGATGGAAGATGAACTCATTAAACCAAAAATAAAGTACACTTTTCATAATTAACCAAACATTTATTAAGACACCTTTTGCGTGATTTTCACCCACGAATGGCAAGTTCTTGGCCCTTTATTTTCAAAATTACCTACAAAAGTTCCTATGCCACTAGCAACAACAGCTCTTGTTTCAATCTAAAATCCATGACGGCGGATTTCTGACACATTTCCCATTGCTCTTTCTCGCTCTCAGTGCTAAATTACAAGAGCCTGCTTTACATTTTATTGCACAAAATGGACAGAAATTAGCGAGGAGCCCCTGAAGAAGCAAACATACGGTCAAATTAACAAAACGAAATTTACAGTATCAACCCTTACTAAGTTCCTGTTGCCAAAGCTTTCTCCGCTATGGTTTATTCTACTTCGATGAAAAATATTGACTATTTTAATAAACAATAAATAATTTTAGTTAATTGGCAGTATTTAAAACTACTCGTATCAACAGCAGATCAACGACATACGTTGCAAATCATCATCATCGAATAGTTTTGACCGAAAAAAACTCCGAAAATACTTTTAAACACTTTTGTTCTAAAAAAATATTATCTTACTTGCATATAAATAAAATACGTTTATAATAAATGTGAAAATAATATACATACACGAATCGGTTAACAGCTAAAGCCTTTTTGTTCACATCGTATGTCTTTTGATTATGCCATCTGAGTTACATTGTACCTTTAGAAGACTTGTACCAATTTTCTCTTTCCTCACTGTAGTGCTGAAATTGGCATTTCATCACGTTCTTATTCTGTTATGTATTTTGTGTCTCTTTGGGAAACTATTTTTGATACACCCAAGTAATTTATCAATACTTTTAAATACATTTCCTATGTTCACAAACACACTTGAAGACACAGGAAACATTCATACATTTAACATAACAAATTCAGTAAGGCAATTTACATTTTTGCTTTCTTCTGTCATCTCCATACTAATTCCTGACAACAAATCATTTCGTCTCAACAGATCTCTTGGTGTACCCATGGCAATGACTTTTCCCTCTCGAAGAATCAGTACTAAATCGGCATCTGTGAGATATTTCGTGTGATGGGTACAAAGAATCCTGTTCAGAAAAACCATAAAAAACGTAGCCTTTTTAAGAGATACTAACCGTAACCTGAACACAGTTGAAAATCAACACTTAAGAAAAAGCGTGTGGCAGATTGTAAATCTTATGATCACGAATCAAAAACTACCATAAATACTGGATAACTTGCTTAGGCTAATGGTTACAAAAGGAGTAATAATAACCAGTTTCTAGGGTTTACAAAGCAAAACCGCCCTCAAACTACAAACAACTAAATTCAGGTATTTTTAAAGAAATGGCAACCCTTACATTGGTTCCAAATAATTTCAGCAAGCATTAAATATGATCTTGTATGTGGTTCACTAGGTACATCCATATTCACGTGTTTTTTCTTCGTATTTCATGCGCCTTAAATCAGCTTGGGTAATACACCGAAAGCAAAATTGACTTGATCATGGCTCTAACATGGTTGTCCGGTTGTCCCTCCAAAATATGTTTCAAAAATATTTTAGAGAAACATGTACATATATTTCTTTATCAATTGTATCTATGGATATTTCCTTAATTACGTCACGTTAAACCATACAATTTTCCTTTCTCTGTTTCTGCTTGAACTTTATTCCTGTAATTCAATGTTGCCATAATCACTTTTCTTCAAAGATGCTTCATATATTCCTTCAGCTTTGTTTAATGTTTCTTGCTTACACTTATGACTGGCTATTGGGGTTTGAGCGACTTATTAGCTTTGAGGGTTTTTCGGATTGAAACTTTTGCGAGGGGGTTAAAAAATCAATGGGGAAACAAGGAACTCGTTCCTTTAACAAAAAGGGGATGGAAATACAAGTAATAATAAATGTGCACAAACCTTGTCTTTTCTTTCAAAATTCCAAGAAAACAGTGATTAACCAAGTGGGTCGCTACATGAGCATCAACGGCTGCCAGAGGATCGTCTAAAAGATATATGTCTTTGTCCTGATAACAAGTGAAAGAAAATATCGAATACTTAGTAACAAAAGAAATCACTAAGAAAACCGAGCAGCAGACTACTTTATTAACAACATGCAATGTCTTACTTAAAACCTTATTTTTATTTGTGCTCTGTTTGCTTTTAAACTCGTCACTATTTTGCACTGTTGGATTACAAGCTAGTTCACATGTACCGTATTTACAGAGGTACATCTCTGCCTGGGAGCTACGGTTTAGTTGAACACATTCACACATACCACAAAAACAACCTCTTTAATTAAGAGGCATTTTTCTGATTACTTTGGGGTTTGCCATTAGCTTCTGTTCCAATAGTTCATATCATCAGCATCTAAAAAATTAAGACCTGTCTCTGAATTTTATCCAGGTCTTTTGGGGTCTAATTCTTGCTCTCCTTTTCACAACTTCTATATTTAACATCATTTCAATCCATATTGACACAAAAGTAGTACACATTTTAATACGATGTTAAATAAGAGATTCATGTTGGATTAGGTTGATCTTTCAATGCTACCCTTGGCCACAGTAGAAAAAGTGAAAAAATGCAAATACTTGCAATCTAATCACATGGAAACAAACGCCATAACAAGCGCGCGCACACACACACACACACACACACACACACACACACACACACAGAGGCACGCACACACACACAAGCACTAAAAGTGTATTTGTGTATTTGAATGCACGGGTCACGTCTCGTTGCTTAAGGACCCTAGTATATTCTTTATCGGCCTATTCTGCAACAGGTTACACTGAGACAGTCAGTCAGACCGACAGATACACACAGTTACTTACTTCTGACATCCTCATATGGGGCAATGAACAGAATCTAAACTAAATTACTTAATTATGTTGCCCTGCAGACACAAATCTTGTAAACAGTATGATGAAAATCTCGTTAAGTACAATCCACTACTTAGAAATTAACAGTTATTGCATCCAAAATACAAGTTTGAAATGATCCCTAACTTGGTAGGTGCACTGAAATACATCTTAAAAACCCTAAAAACTGGCGTTAAACAGCCCGGATTCAAAGATCACAAAACATTATATCCAAACTAGACGAATGCAATACATAGTTACATATGTTACTTTTAATTTCTGTAAAACATTGGATTGAGACCAAAGGCAAGAACTGTGAGATTGCTGATATTGGTAGAATTCTTTTAGTCTCGATATGTCTGTTTAAACTTCATTTGTTCTATTTCAATCTTGTTCCCTTGATGAAAACCGACAAATAAAAGATTGAAAATTGCTAACAAGAAATAAATTTTATTCTTATTATGCATCAAGAGATGAGTCTTGTGTGTTTTAATGGTTTTCTTTGTGGTCATAATTTATTATTAACTTAAAATTTCAATATTGTCTTTTGTTGACCAATCACAATTTTTTGGAATTGTACTTAATACCAATTTGAATAAATGTAACAAAAAGCTTCATTATTTACTTAATTTTGTACCAACTGACCTATTTTTGCAGCTAAAATTACTCTGGGGTCAAAATGTTGTTACGTTTAATAAATTAGAGTGTTTGATGTGAAATCCTCAAAAATTTCTCATGGCACAAATTTTTAAGATGACCTAACAAAAATTACCTGATAAACAGCTCTTGCAAGTGATATTCTGGCTTTCTGCCCTCCACTTAAATTGATGCCCTGTTCACCAACTTCGGTAAACTCTCCATTTGGAAAAAGTGCAAAATCCTGTACAAATTACAAAGGATGGAATGAAACTGATTCAAAATAAAGATCGTTAAAGGGCCAAAAACCAAAGTCACGCCTAAAGTGCAGCGTTTGATAAGATTGTTGTGAAAATGTTACGCAGTGCATAGAAACCCACAAAACACTTAACTTTTCACTATCAATGCGTCATTGTGGCTGATTTACAAAGTGAAAAATTGGTTGGTGGTGGTCTAAAAGTATTGATGGAGAAAAAAAATAGATGTTAAGTCCTGGAAAACAAAAACAGTTTAATGGGTTAAACCGTCAAGAACTTCATAATAGCTGATATTAACTGCAGAGTTCCATGTATCGTCTTCCTTAGCCACATGATGGTCTTGTCTGCACTGCTGGTGCAAATGTATATATTTATGACTAGGAATGCTCTCGGCTACAAGCAGTTTTGTAATAATTTCCCACCGTGTATCTTTATCTTGAAAGCATCGGGCTATCAGGCTCTTTCATTTTCTGGTATATTAGAGTTTAAAACAAGAAGAAGAGTTTACAATTAGAGTTTGCTTTTAATTAGTACCAGAATCAACAAGGTCGTGGACATGGATGATTTCTATTACCTACCGCACGACCCTTTCATTATTTCGAATCTCCGGCTTCATCTTCCTGCCCTTTCCTCGTTACGATCTCCAGTCTACTGGAATTTCTGCAGTCAGGTTTTCGAGTTAATATTGGTTGTACAATTTTCAGATGTCTTAACAGCTTCTGTATTAATTATTATTATTATCATCAATCGGGAGCACCCGAATTCATGATCAGTATTCTCCACGAGTCTCTGTGTTTCATCGATTTCTGGATATAATTATGTCTTATATTTAAGCAAAAATTCCTGTACCCCTCATTATGAGTAAAATAAACTTATTGCAGTCCAAAAGTAACATGTGTTTTTACAGCTACAATAAAAAAAAATAAAAATAAACAAGTCACTATTTTCAAATAGCTTTAACACCAAATATTTCTTTAAAACATATAATGAGGGTTTCATTCCTTAAATAGGGGTTGCTTGTGTAAGGCCTGTTAACAAATTATGTTGCAGTTGACTCTGTTGGGTTCGTTACAAAGACTACAATTTGAGCATTTGTAAAATCATGCAAGTAGAAAATCGATGTTGCTTGGACCAGTGGTTAGGCTTTTATACTATTTTGATGTACCAACGGTGGGCGAAAGGAACCCGTGGAGATTCATTCACAAACTATACTATTTTTCACCCTAACCCTCCCGGGGGTGGTATTAATCTTTCCCCAGATCTCTGTCGTACATAACAAAATCGACACATTTTGAGTTTAGCTTCCCATTTAGCACTTTACCTTCCAAACCACAAAAACTACATTTCCATTTGCAAAAACTAAGGAAAACTGTAAAATTGCATTTAGGAGGAGGATTTTTGGTTACACAGAAAGAAAAACAAGAAGCTTGTAAGTTACTTCCAATTGGATTCGAATTTTTGTAACTGAAATCCCTTTTGGGATTAATTGAAGAAAAAACAAATTACCTGATGAACCTTTATAACATGTCGTCCGTAAACGGATATCAACCAAATCATATCCTCTCATCAGGTTCCATCCTGAATAGTTGGATGTACTGATCTGCCATAATTACAATGTTGTGCAGTTCTCACAAACCTTTCTTATTTCAATCCATTTCATTCATTGACATTAGTAACCCATGGCACTCTATAGCTTCCTTGGCTCCTTTTCCCATCAATTTTACCATACAAAACAGCACGCCGGCGGTTATCTCTGCAGATTACATGGCCAAAATATACCAATTACGTCTGTTTAATATGATTTACTATTTATTTTCTACTTTGTACTTTATCTAGAGCTTTAATATTAATAAACGTTTCTATCCATGACACCCTTACCATCCGTCGGTAAAAGGTTTCTAATCTATTAATTGATTTTCTTGGCAGTACCCATGTTTCACAACTATACATATGAGTGGTAAACACACACCACGTTAGTAATCTCTTCCTAGCTGATAAACTAATTTTCTTTCATGTTAGCACTTTATTCGTTCTAGTCAAATCTATTCTAGTTATTCAAATACGCCTTCTTATTTCACTGTCGCATTTGCCCCCACATGTGATTAGTTGCTCCACCAACTGGAATGTGGTAAGCTGTTCAATAACATCTCCATCTATTGTGATTGAAACTGTAGGTTTTAAGGTATCTTTTTTTATTATCATTGCTTTTGGTTTCTTTGAGTTTATCTCTTTTGTTAAAAAGCTTGCTACCTTCACTAACTTTATCCAACATTGCTTGTAGTTTTGCTTTATTTTCTACTTGTAATACTGTGTCATTAGCATATTTCAAATTGTTTATCTTTGTCCCTCTAATGTTGATGCCTTTACACTGTTCTATATTTCACACTCATTCCATCCACTATTTTCGGGTGTTATGAATTTGGATCTGACCTCATTGTCCAGCTGTTTATACTTCAATATATGTCTGTCTTTAAAAAATACAAAAACAGCAGAGTACTTTATCACGAAAACCTGGGTTGCCACCAAAGACAAAACGGATTTTCACACTGATTAAGTCTTACACTTTTGTGAATGTTAACCAAATCATGCAGGGAAATAACTTTACCCAATAGCCAACCGTAATAATAGGCTGATTTAATGCCAGCGGTGTACATTTTTTAGCTTTACAAAAAACGTCAGCTAAGGATGAAGCTATTTTGTTGTTTTCGACTGCATGCAGTTCACATCAACTTAAATTTTTCTCTTGTTTTATTTCACATAATTACATCAGGTTTCACAAAAGGTTTTTACTTTAAGTAACTCCAAAAACTGTCGAACATTTTAAACTGAATTAAACATTGACCATTTCAACACTCTTTATTCTGTAATTTTCTTTAATAACTATGAGTGCAAGTACCATACTGCAGGCACATTTAACTATTCTACAATACTCACAGATAAGCATACGGTGCTTTTTCTTTGCACCACTCAAGGATTTTACTTAAGAGTAACCGCCAAAATTATGGAACTTGTTTCCCGTATTACCATTCGTCGACCGTAGCAAAACCAGCTGACCTAAAGCCTTTCTGGATCATATTGGCTTTCTCTATTTGCTTAATAAGCAGCTTTACGTAACAATTTTTACATACTTTTAAAATACGTTTAACCATGTCGATCTAATACTTATTACTCATAGTTAAAATGTTCTTAAGTTGTTTGGTACAACTGTTTCTATTGAAAATAAACTAAACACAGTCCTTGCTATCACCATGCCCAATATAATAAGTGTGATTTGGCTTTCGATGACATTAACATGAGCCTTGTGACCTGATCGTAAAAACAATTTCACCTCCTTGGGCTTTTACTTCAAGTATGAAGTGTATGGAAGAAGATTAAAAAATACCTAACCTTTGGTAGAGATTTAAAAACGTGATAGATGGGCTGGGAAAAACAAAGTAATGGTCTGAAGAAAAAGATTCAAAATGAATGTCAATTTTCAGTACTCTAAAGAAAAAAAAGACAGCCCTTGAACCTGTTGATAAATTCCTCTGAGAAATCTTACCATGTTTGGTTTTATTTCAAACATGTGGCAAAAGATGTTTTCAGAACTACCTATACTTTCTCCGATTGTACATGTACGATTGGAGAATACTTTCCATGAAGTTTACATTTGCAGAAAACGACAGATGTTGCCTGGCTCATTTCCAGACGAGGGTTGAAAATATTCACAAAATTACAAAGAATGGCGACAAGTTTATCATATAAGAAGTTAATGACGATCCAAATGACAAAATTTGCTTAAATATAACAAATACTGACCTTAGTAAAGTTCTAATACGAATATATAAATATATAAATATATATATCTGTTCCGCTCTGTAATACATTTTTCATCCAATTATTACATCTCAGGTACTTTAGTTTTTAACTCCATATACAAAAAGTAAGCATAAAAAGACTAAATCAAAATAGTTTTATTTAACATTCACGATGGTAAAAATTTTGAATGGTAAAATTCTCGGCCTACCATTTATTTTGAACAGCAAAATATTTGGAACAAAAATGTTGCTAGCTTATGTCCTGCATCTTACACACAGCACCGTCCTTCATGGGCAAAAGAATTCTTTTTATCACAGCTACAACTGTCTATGGCTTCAAAACGCGGCCAATGTCATTGTTAAGTCAAACAGCTCAATAAAGTATAGCAGCATCATTTACAAGCTATCCTTATGCGAAAAGAGGTCATATTCTTAGTGCTAAAATGTTGCTGAGGGAAGCAGAAGTTGAAGACAGAAGTGAAGCTGGTATGAAATCATGTGTGCTAGCTGGTCTGTATCACCACAACGATGGTAACAAGGCAGCAAAAGAACTGTTGTTTCATTAGTATGCTGGTGGATCTCTCCCTTACAGCAACCGAAAGCCTGTTTTAACGATTCTCGCGAAAATAAATAACAAGGTGGAAGAGAAACGTATGACTCTTGTAGTCAGTTCCGGGTACCATACAAAGACGGTGGCTGAAGAACGCGAGGAGTACCGCGAATTACTCTTTTCTCCCCTTTTCGGGGTACAGGCTTATGTATAACTAGATCTCCTGGGCCTGCACAAAACAAGCCTTTCTCTATTCGTGTGACCGGATACTAAAATTTTGTGCCAGACATTTTACCTCCTGTGACAAAGGCTACGCCTCTATTTCAGAATAACTGTTTATGGTTAATTTGCTGCCATTATGATAAGGTTCAGGGTAGGCTTGTTACAAACTAAACCTAAACACTGAGGAAGCCACCCATGGATTAGAGCCCACAATATCCAGAAATTTGAAAAGCTGCTCTACTAAACCAACTACACCAATAATATCTTTTGAAAGCGGTGACAAAGTGTAATCCAAGCCAACTCTGGATAAGGTTTAATACAAAACAAAATATATTATAATAAACAAAATCGTGAATTTAAATCTGATACAAACACTATTCTCGGAGTCTTTCAAATAAAGATGTCTGCCAAGTTCCCTAATGATGCTGTATATAATCTTCCAGGCGCAAGATCTGTTAGCGGCATTGGCGATCATTACCATTTATCTCTTTCCATTAGATATTCGGGTCAAATCAGTTTGATTTAGTCTGTTTAAAATTGCCTACGTACCCAAGGTGTGGAATAAGTTGCTCCCTGTCCTTAACGGTCTCCGTTTCCTTCAATTTTACCAAGTAAAGCAAGGCTTTTTATGTTCCCGTGTCTTCCATGACAATTGCACTTGCTTTTTCATATTATTCTCTTACTTAGCTATTGCTGGGAATTGCCAGCATTTTTCTAAAGTACCAAAGGTAAACAGTCTGAAGGTTTGATTCTACCCATTTAAAAATGTTTCAAATTCAAATTCGTAAGCCAAAGCGGACCAAACAAATCTTTTTATTGTGTGTGGGTGGGTGGATGTGTCTTAATTATTCCTTCTAATTTAGGGGGTTAATAAAACTGTAACTTGGTTAACACTTGACCAGGGGCGGGCCTGCCATTGTGAGGATAGCAAACAAATAAATTTTACTTCACAATTTATTCTACTTGACAAATTGATAAGAAAAACTGTGAAAAACATTTTGAATAAAAATAAAGGCAGGAAAAAATCTGGCTTTTACCTCTTCAAGTGCACAAGCACGAATAGCATGTTGATAATTTCCTCTGTGATAAAGTTTCCCAAACAATATGTTATCTCGAACAGTCATGTGCTGTATCCAAGGTTCCTAAAAATTAAAATTACGAAAATTATCTGTGATTAGGTTTGGTTAACACCCAGTGGTATTACCTACTGTTAAAAGATGGCTCAAATAATGACCCAAATAACTATTATCATATATGAAATTACTAATAATATAATCCACTATATTCAATTAGGTTCAGGGGCAGTGAAATTTTTTACAAAAAACCCCTACCAAACAGCTAACAAAGCTCTAATTAGTTAAAGGCTTGCCCCGAATGAGTCCACATTTTAAAAAGTCCAGATTCCTTGGCTATAAATCATTCAAAGTAAGTAAGAATTAGGCTTTTAAATAAATTTATTCTAATTAGCATTAAATACAATTTGGAAGACTCTAACCGGTAACTATCAACAGCCATAACATTTTTTACTGAAAAAGAAAACCATTAACATGTACATAGTTGATTGTTGGACGCATTACTATAAAAGGTTCTTTTCCTACGTTTTAAATATTTCAAACCTTGGTTCTAAAATTTTTAGCAGTTCTTCAGCCAGCGATATTACAATATAATTAATTTCTTGTTAGTGGTTTCTAATTTTTTAATAACTGGTTTTCGTCAGTGGAACAAGGTTGAAATAAAACAATTCAATAAAAAATAGAGTCAAATTCATTTGATACAAAACAAATAAAGTCAGAACAGACATAACGAGACTAAAAGAACACGACTAATTTTAACAATCCTTTAATTCTGGCCTACGGTGTCAACCCAACGCTAGGAATCTCAACCCTCATCCTTAAACTTAAAAATGTTTTAGGCAATTCAAAAGTACCAGATGCAGATATATTTTCTATTCGTCTAATACGATATAGTTTTTTTACTTTCATTGAATCTGAGCTGTTTAATATAAACTTTCAGATACTCTGGGGTATATCTAACTGCACCTACTACAATAAGGGTCATTTCAAACTTGTATTCTTCTTGTTGTTTCATCCAATGCCAGGAGCTGGTGAAACATGAGTACATTTCGAAGCTTAGATTTCTCGATCAGCCATTGCAGTTCAGATCCTGTCAAACCGTTTTCCTCTTTGATGATTGACTTCGGTGTGACATAAGGGCGGCTAACTCATCTTTTTGCATCTGGAGACCAAGGTAGAAGTTTTCCTGCTGGATAATCATGGCGACTAATATGTCCTGCGAGTGAAAGTCGTCTCCGCCTCACAATCTCTGATACACGAGGTAAGGAACCATACAACACGTTTGTGGGATAATTTTTCCAGGAAATGCTGTACGCAAGTCGAAGTATTCGAGTGCATGTACCGACGTTTTCGACATCCCACATTTAGTGTCCATGATTCTGAGCCGCACAAGAGAATCGTCTCTATGCATCCTTTGAAGAACTTTGGTCTTAGTTTCTTTCTTGAATGGAGATTTCCACTTTTTCTAAAGAATGAAGTGCACTCCAAGCCAGTGCAATCCTAACATTCATGTCATGTTTGGTTTCACAGTAGCTTCCCAAGTATTTAAAGTCATCAACGCATTCAATTTCAGAGTCACCTAATGAAAGCAACTTTGTGTCATTTGATGGATTCAGATGCGTGTATTTTGTTTTTGGTGCATTGAAATATAATCCGAAATCTTGAGCAGATTTTTCAGTCTTCAAGCAGTGCAATGTCGTCCGTATAGTCCACGTCGGCTAGTACGTCAACAGGGTGTCTACTGCTGCGCGATGTTTGAGTGTAAGGCCGTCACTACTCGTAATTGAGGTACAAAGTGCATAGTCAAGTACGATGATAAATAGGAAAAGAGTAAATGGGTCTCCTTGAAGAACGCCAGTGTCTATCTTGAATGCGTTTGACTCTCCTAGTGTAATCACCACAGCGGATGTGTCTTTGTACATCAAATGAAATGCATTTGCAACATTTGTAGCAATTCCGTAGGCTACGAGGATTTCAATCATTCGGTCGTGATTGATGGAATCAAAAGCTTTCCGAAAACCAATGAAACTTTTGACAGCCTCCTTTTTGTAGTTTTTCAGCTCCTCGACGATTCGCCGAAGAGCTAGAATATGGGAGGTGATTGATCGACCCTTACGAAACCCATTTTGATTTGGTCGCGAAACTTTGTCGATGACAGGTCTGATCCTGTTGAGTAGTGAGTGATTGTAGATCTTGGCTGCTACTTGAGCAAAGTCCTTTTTTTCAATGAAAGTGAAAAAACCCAACTTTACTCAAGTAACAAACTTGTATGTTGGGTAGATTATCTGCAAATATCGAGGTTGTGGTCTTAAGTAATGAGGTTTTTGTCATTTTTATTGACCTAATTAAACATCTGAGCATAGGTATATGTCATCTGTCTCATATGAGAATCTCTGGTTTGCTGTTACAAACCTTTGTTGTTGTTTTGTTTTGAAGTACTTTGTAGGTTATTCTTGGTCAAGAAGAGCAGCTCAAATTGTGAGGCCATTGAATTGCTTTTGTACTGGGATTTTGGTGCTTCATGAATAACTTTTTGTAAGTAAGCTGTTTATTATACTTACTCTGATAAGCATTAAGTATAATATAAATGGTAAACAATGAGACAAGATGAAAATTTTAACCAAAAATAACTATATGACTACAAAGGTTGGAACGAAGCAAGTAAGTAAGAAAGTAAGTAAGTACAGGGTTTGATATAGACGCCGGACACCGTACAATGTCCGGCCAAAAATGATATTTGTCTAGCCAGAAACGATATTATTCCGGATAGAAACAATAGTTATCCAGTCAAATACTTTTCTTGACAGGCATTTTGTTAGACGACCTTTTATCATAATGATCTAATGTACAAATTTTACATTCAAATTAGATCTAGGAGAACCAAATTTTTGTTGACATTATGTTTAATTTCATTCAATCACGAAACGTTTTTCCCGTATATCTTTCTTCATCTTAAATTATGTTTATTAACTAATACAATTATGTGAGGGAAAAACCCTTATACTTCTACATGCTTTCTTTTAATTGTATAATTTAACTGCCTCGTGAAGAGATACAGATTTAAATACAGTTGTTTAAATACAATTAGCGTTTAAGTATGTACAAAGTGCTGCCGCCGTGATACTTTGTATTTCCTGATGAAAGAGTAATTTCTATGGTTGCATGCTCTTCTTTATAAAAAAAGACAATACGTTTAAAAAGAAAGTAGTTTCAAGAGTATTTTGTTGCTGGTTAATTTACTAAAGATCTATCTTTTTAAGCCAGTTTCAATTTCCCTGTCAAATCATTTCTTCTTATTTTTTTACCTGTAACGCTTTTCCCTTCAACTCAATAAACCTTCGGTCAGAGATAAAGACTAAAAAATTGTGTATCTTACATCACACTGTACCGTGAAACACGAAGCAAAATCTACATGCGTGTACATTTTGTCACGAAAGAAGGTCTGAGTATACTTGCTTCCAATGTTCATCATGTTTGTGCAACATCTGTGCACTTTAAACACCGCTCATAACAGGTTACGGTGAAGAACATAAGAGTGGAATTATGTAAAAACAGTAATTCAGTAGGTATTTCTCGCCATGTAAGATAAAAGTGCATGAACGTCTTCGAAGAAGGGGCTACCTTATACATCAAACAACAAGAAGAAAAATCTTAAACTCATACATATACAGCTGCAAATGTTGAAAGATGGAAGTCAGAACTTACAACTCATCTAGTTTCAGAGTGGTTGACGTACACTATCGATAAGACTCAAAAGATGAATTAGCAGTACAATGTCCTATTGTCAATAAAGATTTGGGAAGGTGAAAACGTTAGACGTTCTCATCAAAGTCAGTTTGAAAAACGATAAAGTAAAAAAACTCAGAAGCTAACTCTAGCGACGTTAATCACAGCAGCGCATAATTTATTTTTTTTATTTTTTTGACGTCTATTGTTATATATATAAGTTCAATCCGAAAATTTATTCATCTACTTCAGTAAAGTTAAGTTTAATTAAGGTTAAGTGTTCATATTGTCATTATTTTTAATATTGTAAAATTACTACTGAAACAATTGGTTAAAAATTGCGTAGTGACCTTCCGAAAATTAAATCGGAGTTTGCAAAGAAGTAAGTTTTCATTTTTATATTTCATTAATATTGTGGTATGCACAATAAAAAGTCTGGTTCTAGACCAAAGAAGAAGGATAAAAAAAACCCCAAAAAATGCAAGTAACATCTAAAACTATAGAAAGCATTCAGAGATTTTCTAGAATAGATTTCACTTATTAAATCCTTTAAAAGTTTTCACAATTTTTACTTTACTTGATAATGCAATGCTTTGTAGTTTTCTTCATAAGTTGTTTATTTCCTTATTCCCAAAGTCTAATCTTTCTAAGTTAGCTTTCAAGTCTTCTGTAATGTAGCAATGTGCATCGATTATAATCGATTTTAATTATCGATTATAATTATTATTAGGATCATTTCGAATTAAAAATCGTTTTAAAGCACGTCAAAATTCCGTAGGAGAGCTGCGTAGTAGTCAACTTTTTCCTTCGTTTAATTCGTGATGTTTACGTGACCGGGACAGCTTATCTTGACAACTGCAAACGTTCTGTTCCATAAAAGTATGTCATGTTTGTTGTGGCGTAATTTTGTAGATATTTTTATTGGAACGTTCCACAAGTGTTCATAGTCAAGGTGTTTCTAATTAAATTCATGCTCGCTTGAGAAACTCGAAATATTCGCAAGTAATTAATTAAATTAGTAGGTAACTAAGTAATTACGTAGGTACGTAGGTAAGTAAGTAAGTGAGTACGGAAGTAAGTAAGCTTTGATATAATTTATTTCTTCCTAGCATTTACAAGTAGAAAGTAATCGGTTTCCATCAAGGAAACAAGATTTACAAAAATAAAAGAATTGAAAATAAAATAAAATAAAGTAAAACCTATTAGATAATATAATTGAAGTTCGTATATTCATTTCGAGACCCAAGCAATTCGATTGGTGTAGATAATCACTAGTTCTTGCCAATAGTGTAAAATATTTCAAACTGCGAATATATAATTTACATTTAAAACTTTAAAAAGTTTTGCAAATTTTCAATGTACCACGCGTAACAATCACTTGCATTTTGTTAATGTGAATATTAATGTCTTTTTCATCAAACCCCTGGTCTTTTAAGTCATATCTGAGGCACTTTGGTACGTATCCAAGTGACCCTACAATGATCGGTATCATTTCAAACTTGTAATTTGGGTACATGATTAGCATATTACGAACAAGGGGACCGTAATTGTTGAGTTTCTCCTGAATTTTGCTACTAATATTGGTGTCTGCTGGGCAGCTGACCTCTAAAATCGAACATGTTTTATAAGTATTGTCCCAAACCAGTAAATCTGGCTTGTCGTGTAAGTACGAAAGTAAGTTATATATATATATATATATATATATATATATATATATATATATATAATATAATATAACATAATATAATATAATATAATATAATATAATATAATATAATATAATATAATATAATATATAATATAATATAATATAATATAATATATATATATTATATATTTCAATTTACTGTAGCATTTATACAATTTAAAAAGGAATCGGTCCCAAAAATTGAGACAAGATTACTCCTGCATAAAAGAAATCGTGTAAGAAGAAAACTGATTACCGATTAAAACTACATTGGGCTCAAAGGCTTTGCAGGCTTTGAGAGTTACGAATTCACGATTCGCGAATTACGAGTAAATATTGACTGGCCTACAGCACGATGGTCAGGTTGCATCTGACTTTAACTTATACAAAATATATCATTTAGAACTTAAAGAAGGTTTTGTAAATCATATATTTTGCAGCTCGCAACTATATTTTGCATTTTATTTATATGTTTTGGCGTGTCTTTCTTGTCGAAACTAAGTTATTCCATTACTTCTTGAAGACATTTTGCGACATATCCAAGTGCATCGATGATGATTGGTAGCATTTTGAACCGATAGTCGGGATACATTATCTGCATGTTTCTCAATAGTGGTGCGTAGTTGTTCATCTTTTCGTCGATCTTGTTTCCTATGTTAATGTCAGTTGGGCAGCTGAATTCGACAACAGAGCAAACTTTCGTAAATTTGTCCCATATGATCATGTCAGGTTTGTTATGTGGTGTTTTCGTAATGGTTTTGACTGGTAGTTTCCACCAGTATTCGACATCGCCTATTTTTAACACATACTCGGGACCTCGTTTCTCATAGTAGTTGTGTTCAGGGTGGTTCATTCTTACTACTGCCTTCAGCACGTACTTTGCAAGAGCATCGTGTCGAAGGCGTGGATAGTATCTTGCTGACAAGGTATTTGTACTGATGATCGGTTGCAAGTGGTGCTATCTTCAAGCCGTTGACTCGACCATCTTTCCCTTGTTTATTTGAAGGTAAGCGCATTTATCAGCTCCGAAATTTCATACAATGTCTCTGGAGAATGAAGTAACGATGTTCAGTTGATGTTTCATATTATTGAGGTTTCCAGAGAAAAGCTTGAGATCATCAACAAAAAAGTTGTGAATGAGCTGGTGATTTCTTGTCTTTCCATATACATATGCTTTGGTCTCTTGAGGCATGTGTGATAACGGATTAAGTGATAGTACGGAAGAGAATCGTTGACAGGCTATCTCCTTGGTATATGCCTTTTATTATCTTGATCAGGTCTATATTTTAATATGTAGATAACAAATATGAAATTCTCTATCATTTCACCAATATATACAAGTTTTAATTCTATATAAGCAGATCTAACAAACATTGGCGTACATCAAAACGCTTAGCAGTTCATTTCCTATTTGCTCAAAATGAGCCTTACCTGAGGTACTAGTCCGAAGCCATCAAAACATTCAGGAACCATTACCTGAAAAGGAAAATGGGTCAAATATCAGAATTCAATTGAAATGAAAATCGAAAAAAAAACCCTAAAGTGTTAAACCTGTGCATCTTTTGACGCTTTTTTAGCTTAGAATCTGCGTTTAAGTATAGTTTAAGTTTCAACTTTAAAGTAAACATATTTCTAAATGAACAGCTTCATGGCTTTAGAATTTTTCACTTTCCAATTACAACAAAGTCAAAAAAATATAACATATTCATTATTTGTATTCAAAAGTTACAAACAAACATGTACCTTAGAAAATGATGTTTCGTAAACAAAATGAAAATATGTAGGTACCTGTCCATCCAAACGATTCATTTCCCCAATAATTGATGCTAAAAGAGAGCTCTTTCCTGATCCAACCTTGCCAATTATTCCGATAAACTGGCCCTTAAAAAGTACAATGAACTCATATTAACTTTTCAAAAAGTTATCAGTTTACAAACAACCTTGCTGCCATCACACAATATCAGAGGTCGAGTTGCGCTTGATGGCATATAACAGAACTGGTGGAGCCATCATTTGGCCAGGGCGTTCTATTAGTGCCCTCGAAGGTAAGAAGGCGGTCGTGAAAAAAAGAACGGAAGTACAGAAGCATACAGAATGGTCGAGGTAATAAAAGCACTGTACAAATTCCACAGAGGTAATGACAATTTTTTGCAATTTTTAAGAGAAATAGGAGTGAACAGGAGTGGGGTAACTACCAGATAACTAAAAGTTTGTAGAAAAGAACTTTAACACGAATTATGGAACTATTCGTCATCACCTAGAACGAAGAGGAGGAAGAAGAGGAGAAGAAAAAGGAGTTAAAAGGAAAGCATTTGCCTCATTCAGAAGCGTTACTGGCAATTTACGTTCTTTTTGTCAATATCATTAACAATACCAATGGTGACAACAATAATATCAATAACAAAATAATCGATAATAAAACAACTTATTACTAAAAATTAACACCACCATTGCTAAAGGCTGCATATCAAAGAAACCAGGCAAATATTTCAGTGATATTACAATCTATTACCGATGCTAGTTGAATTCGTATTAATTAATATGAATTCAATGCTTTACCAGTATTCACTAGAAAACCTTAGTCCCGGTGTTGAACACAAGTTCTGTTTTTTAATTCCATGCAATGAGAAGATACCCTCTACGCCTTTGTTATTTCATTCATTTGTTTTTCTGCTTGCTGGTTGAATCCAAGGCATTGGAATTCACGGCAGTAGGCCGCAATGCTGCAGGAATCGTTGATGACTAAAAGCGATGGCATACAATTTCCAGTGACGTTTCATAGTTGTTAAATTTTACACTAACCTTCAGAATTTAAGCTTTAAAATATAAAGAAAAAACTTAAGCTTTAAGACATGTGGCAAAACTAATCGACAAACATTCTTAAATTCCATCTCATGTAGCACTGAAGCTTTTAAAATTGCATGGGAACTCAAAAAGGGCTCAGTTGAGAGAGCTTGATTTCCCGTATACTTCAATCAACCTATAATAAGGTATAATCTACGTGGGATAGTGCATGAATGGGGATCGCTAATGAAAGCAATATTAAAGAATTATCTGACAAAGGTAGTTCCACGAAATACGGAAAATGCAGTACATTTTGTAATTTATAAGACTACAATTTCTCTCGGGCGTTCTTATGTAATCACGAATTTGTGACGATGATTAACAGTAATGTATTTGAAATGCTGACTAATTTCAAACATCAAACAGAACTTTTCCTAATAAAATACATTCTTCAGCTATTGGAGAACTTTTTTTGTCTAAAGGTTTGGGTAAATGCAAGTAAAGTGAGTTTTTATCCATACCGAAAACAACAAGGTATTCGAAGAAGCCGGCCAATTTTTGTGATTTGCTGTCTAAAACAGTCTAAATATGAAGATCCTTTAAGGTTCCCAAGTGTAAGGGGGTCTTTTCTGTGGTCTCTCCTTTATAAGAAGATGTCTAGCAAAACGTCCCAAAAAGATAAACTTTTTTTAGCCCCCGAGATCAGAGGAATTTTGTTTATTAAGGTCATTTTAAAGCTCCAAATGCCAGTCGTTGAAGTACGGCAATACAGATTTCAAGTGCCAGGCCCCTGCGTTACGGCTAAAACTGCAGCTTCAGCGAAACCATAAGTTTTCTCCATAGGCCAATAACGGAGTTACTTTTAAAAAAAATAGCAGAAACAAAAAATTAATGAACAGTCTCAGCTACGTGTTGAGCTGACGAAGCCGCTTACTTCCCCTTGAAGTCCTAAAAATGTCTCTTCCTCGAACCTGGTCCTCCCAAGGAACAATTTTATTCATTTCTAAATCTGTGTTACTGTCGAGGTTCCAAGATCAAAGTAAACTAATTTAATGCAACATTCAATTGCTCAAACTCTGGTGGAAACTATTTCGTCTTCTTTCTTGCGAGACCAAATCAAAAAGATTTCAGTGTGCTTTACTCCACTGCAAATTCTAATCTGAGGAACAAGCTTAACAGTTACTGAGCAATATTGTCACAGTTTCAGTACAAAATTTATATGCATTTTCTTACCTTGTTAAAAGTGAAATTTATATTTCGCAGGAGAAATGGTACAACATCTGGTATTTCTGTGACCATCTCCGATTCTCTCAGCAACTTTAGCTTTCTCTCTTTGTTATCTGATGATTCTCCAATATAACTCTTTGGGTTATCAACAGCATTCTCTCTTCCTGATTTAGAAATTCTCCAACAAAATTTACCTTCTGAAATTCTCAGCGCTGCCTGATCTCCTGAATCTTCAAAAGACGAATCAAAACACTATGGTCAAACCAGTGCCTTCAATTACTTTTTGTAACAAGATCTAAAGATACCCAGTAAGAAAATTTTCATCTTATTCTTTCTTTATTATACCTTTCTTCGAACATTGTTTATTTATTTTTTGTATACCCTAACGAAGCTGTGGCCTTCTAATTTAAGGTTCTTTGGAGATAAATCAATGCATTTTCTCGACAGCCCCGGAGTGTCTTGCAGTCTTTGGCAAAAGAGCTCAAAATCGATTACTTTATGCAAACAAATAAAAAAACAATGTGGGCGTGCCAAAAGTGTGCACCACATCTGATTATTTACCGCAGACCGCTTCTTTAGATGATGTAACTTTGTAATTAAATACGGGCCCTGGATAGCACATAGGCTTCTGTTACAAAAGTACATCTACCCAACGAATATATTTTTTTTCATAAAAAAACAAATACAACCAACATTAATTAACTGTGGTAAAATAATCGTTCTCTGGGTCTATTTTACACAGGTGCTCTCTTCTACATCTGACATTGCAATAGCAAATTTGTTTGCAGTTGCTGAATGATGACTCTTCTATTCTCACCTGCACCACATAGCTTCCACGCGTGCGCTATGTTGTGCTATCCAGTCATATATTAATAGCAATGAGCAGCCTCATACGTGGATACCAAAAAGAGTGAAAGTAAGAAATGTTATGGTACTTTGTGTATCACAGAAAGTACACGTCCAATTCAGAGTTCCTGCTGTATTTCTAATAGCCGCCGTGCGAGGTTACATGCACACGACATTTATTTCAGACTTTTGTAAAGCTCATAAACAGACCCAGTGCTAATAGTAGTGAAAAAACAGCAACACACCTTTACGATAAAATAAATTTTACAATAACTATGACACTACTGGATTGCAACTGAGCCTTCAGTTAAATAATAAACTCCGTCAAACTTAGTCTCCCCGAGAAAAGGTTACGCAAACTTAATACCAAGCAAATACGGAAAAATAAAGACATAAAGAAACCTGCCCTCGGGCCAATAACTGCAAATACGGGCAAACTACATAAACAAATAATGACTACAAAAGAACAAGGAGAGATGCGAATATAGCAGAAGTATGCACATAAAAGATAATGCAAATTTTTTGCCTTCAGATATATTATGTAGTATTTTCAGACATCCTAACTATTCCCTACAAACATTGATGATAAACTTACCTATTTCTATGCTTGAATAGTAGTTCTTTAAATCAGATTCTGGAAGGGATACAAATTCTTGTATCCTTTTAACCGATATCCAAGACTCCATTAGACCATTTATTACCCAAGGGAAAGCATTTAAGGGTGCAATAAGAATATTAAAAAGTGCTATGCTTGTAAATACCTAAGGAAAACGAAAAAAGGAATGTAATCTACAAGGCTAAATGGCAAACTCCTGAGTAGTTCTTTTCAAAAATACTACTACTGACAGAAATACCCCTCTGGTAACCTAATTAGGCGCATTTATGACGTCTGAAAACGATTAGACCCGTTTCCTTTCGTTGCTATAAAGTACTTTGCTAAATCAATAAAATGTTGTGTCTGAATTGAAAAAAGGGCTATGATATATTACTTTGGGGAGAGAGGAGAGGTGTGGGAGTGACAGCGAAAAAGCATCTTAAATCGTGTATTCTTGGAAATTTGGGTGTATCGGGCAGAGTTCTAGTCTTGAAACTTAAAGGCCACCTGTATAATCCGGATATTTTCCCCAACAACAGCAGGGGATGAGGTGGGAGTGGATAATTTTTACCTTCACGTAAACAGAGCATCCATTATTTGCAAGAAACTTGACGTGTCTACTGTACCAGGGGATATGAGTGCTAAGGTCGGTAAAGGCCGAGAACAATATAGAGCTGTTTCATATGGATTGGGAGTGAGCAATGAAAGAGGAAGACGTTCTGTGGAGTGGTGCACAAAGAAAGGAAGAGTCATATCAATGACTTGATTTAAACACCATCCAAGACGCTTATGGACGTGGAAGAGTTCAAATGGAGAAACAGAAAAGCAGATAGACTTCATCGCCATTAACAAAAGGCTTAGAAACTCTGTGACGCAGGTAAGAACTTGCCCGGGAGCTGAATCTGGTATTCACCGTATCCATTTGGTGGTTAAGACAAGGGTAAAGCTTAAAAAGATGAAGTAGAAGCAGAGAACAACAAGACAACAACTGAGTGTTCTTAGAGAAAACACCACAAAGGAGCAATATAATGCTCGAGTAAGGAAAAGATTTCAGTTATTAACGGATGTTTTGTTGTTTTTTTTGGGTTTTTTTTAGTTTTAACGTCATTATTCCACAGCAATTGGGGCCCAGACGGTGCCCTTTAGAGGGACTTTGATTTGGCAGTGAGGAATTTCTTGGCCGGATGCCCTTCCTGACGCCAACCAATGGCTTTTTCTTTTCGCAAAGTTCCAAATTCTCCTCGACAGCTCGGGGAATCGAACCCGGAACTCTTGGTTACTGTGCAGTGCACTAACCATTAAGCCACGGCTCCTCAACGGATGTAGTGGAAGATGAGAATCCAGCATCATTATGGGAGAACTTTTCGACAGCTATAGAATATGATAATGAAATCATAACACAAGTTAGAAAAAAAATACAACAGCCATGGATGACTGAACTGAAATGGTTCAATTATACCCAAAACCTTACATATTTTTAGGTTACCGATGAACCGAAGAAAAGCCTTTCAATAAATATGAAAACATTGTCAATGGTTACAAGTAAAAAGAAAATCATTGGAAAATGCGATGTGAAGATAAAACACAGATAATCATTCAACTACCTCGGAACCATAACCACATCAGATGTTAAATGCATTAAAACAAAAAATGATCTGTGATGCAAAAGCATTTACAAAATTAGCCAGTGTAGTAAAAAAATAAATTTTAGTATGGAAACCAAGCTAAGAGTTCTGAAATATGTTTTTCCTACCATCGCATAAAGCAATGGACCTTGGACCATCTCCAAAATGCCAGAAAGACTTGACGCCCGCTACTGAAATCTGGTGAAACGTGCAACGGTGTACAGTAGATAGTCAGGATCATCAAGTGGCTCCCAAAACATGGTGGTTTAAAAGAAAGAAACAAAGAAAGAGAAGACACAGGGTGGGCATTGAGAAAGACAAAGAGACAGACAGAGGGTATTCATTATCTCTCAAGACTGTGTCTTGAAAAATGTAAAAACTAAGAAGCCAATAACTTCAAAGGAAGAAACAAGTCAACCCCAGTACTTCCAGGGTTGCGGCAGGGTTCTGTTGGACATTTTAGCATAAAAAGCTGATGATTTACCAATGAGTCACAACTAGGTGCAGAGGTCAATACGGCTTTTAATACTTGGCCATCGACTGTATACATACGTTTACGTAAATTCCAAAATTTTGGTTTTCAACAATTTCGACTGAATCGAAAACTGTCCGTTATTTATAACTGCAGCAGCTGCCTGCCACCGGTGTCGGTTTTCCTGTATTAATGCGTATAGCATGAAAGCTGTCAACTCCTATGATGTACACTTGTTATATGTTAAAAATTCTACTTATATTCGGTTTTCGTGCGTTAATGCGCATAGCATCAAACACATCACCTCCTATGTTGTGCACTTGTTATATGTTAAAAGTTCTACTTTTATTCGGTTTTCGTGTATTAATGCGCATAGCATCAAACACGTCACCTCATATGTTGTGCACGTGTTATATGTTAAAAGTTCTACTTATATTCGGTTTTCGTGTATTAATGCGCATAGCATCAAACACGTCACCTCCTATGTTGTGCACTAGTTATATGTTAAAAATTCTACTTATATTCGGCTTTCTTGCATTAATGTGCATAGCATCAAACACGTCACCTCCTATGTTGTGCACTTGTTATATGTTAAAAGTTCTACTTATATTCGGTTTTCGTGTATTAATGCGCATAGCATCAAACACGTCACCTCCTATGTTGTGCACTTGTTATATGTTTAAAATTCTACTTATATTCGGTTTTCGTGCGTTAATGCGCATAGCATCAAACACGTCACCTCCTATGTTGTGCACGTGTTATATGTTAAAAATTCTACTTGTATTCGGTTTTCTTGTATTAATGCGTATAGCATGAAAGCTGTCAGCTCCTATGTTGTGTACTTGTTATATGTTTAAAATTCTACTTATATTCAGTTTTCGTGCGTTAATGCGCATAGCATCAAACACGTCACCTCATATGTTGTGCACTTGTTATATGTTAAAAGTTCTACTTATATTCGGTTTTCGTGCGTTAATGCGCATAGCATCAAACACGTCACCTCCTATGTTGTGCACTTGTTATATGTTAAAAATTCTACTTGTATTCGGTTTTCTTGTATTAATGCGTATAGCATGAAAGCTGTCAGCTCCTATGTTGTGCACTTGTTATATGTTAAAAGTTGTACTTATATTCGGTTTTCGTGTATTAATGGGTACAGCATTAAAGCCGTCAGCTCCTATGTTGTGCACTTGTAACATGTTAAAAACTCTATTTATATTTAATATTTATAACAACAGAAAAATATTTAGTCTAGAGGAGGCAATGAGTGTTCTTCCTTAAACGACCTGTTCTTCATAATCAAAAAATTATTCATGTAACTTTGTATCCATGTAAAACTGCTATCATTCACTAAATACATGGGTTTTCGTATACCTATGCAAAATAATGCAGACCACAAAACACATTAGAGCAGAGATCATATTAACACCTTAAAATTAAACAAACGGTGTTTAGTTAAACTCCTTTTGAAAAAAGGTTTTGCCTGGTCATCCAATCTTTTTCATGTGAACAGAAGTACTTTACAAAATGTTGCAAAAAAGAGACCTGAACTAGCAAAGTTCATAAAAAGAAACGAAAGGAACTGTCCTGTGAAATCAAATTTCTTATCTTGGGCCCTGGACGTACCTCTGTCAAGTTTGCTGTACACGTTGAAAAAAACACACACAAAAAGCAGAACATACAGTTACAATGGTAACAAATGTACAAGTTACTTCAGCATTACGTCAAGCGTTTATACCTTTGCTGCAGTCAGTTTGCCGTCCAAGAATAAAATGTAAGTCCCAAAAGTCAGAATAGAAATAATAACTGGTGTTGTTGCCCAGAAGTACACACACAAAGCATCAAGGTATTTTCTTCCCTTTAGACTCTTTAATTCCAAGTTTCTTAAGAGAGACAATGAGAGGGAAATATTAATACCGGATTAATCTTCTTAGCAATACAAGTATTATTGTCAGTAAGAACCTTCAAAAAAATTTTAAAAAAATAACATTTTTTAAAACTAATAGAAAAGTAAAAAAACATGGATATTTCTAATTGATACTGCAGGATTTTGAGGTTTATTCAATGGGGAAAAAATGACATTTAGCATTCTCTCTTGGTTATGATTATTATTGTATTCTAAGTTTCCTTAAAGACGGTTGCGTAAATGAATGAAAATTAAAAAGAAAATCAGGGCTTTTAAACTTTCAATATCACGCCTGCAAAAGCTAGTTTTTGCCAAATGTTTTGTAATCAAATTCATTGCTTCAGAAGAATGTGCTGTTACCAAATTTTTTCTCAAAAAGGTCACTCAAGTGTTTAGTGTAAATACTAATAGTGCTGCTTCTTCATCCGATTTTTCCAAACAACTAAGGTGGGTCGGCGGCTTGCCCGATATGATCACATTCTATTTGTCTCCTTTTTCTTTTGCTGGCCAAAACTGAAAATACGGGGAATAGGTTTCTACATTTAAAAACATGCAGTTCACTTTGAGCATATGATCATAGGAATTCTGGAAAGCTTGAAAACAAGTCTAATTTGAAGAGCATTTTTAGGTTCTGAAAAATTGCCCTAACTGACATATTTTAAAGGATCAGTAAAAAATATCATTAGAAGACAATTTTTAAACGCTAATCTTGTCAGTGAGTTTTCCACGACACACAGGGTGGTGAATTATCTTATCAAACTCCCAAAATTTGCATCTGTTTAGTCTGCATTTTTTAATAAACTAACGAAAAATGAATATGGAAGTTAAACACTCCAACCCTCACATTCTAGTATTCAGAGGATAACAATACAAACTTAAGTAATTTGATTTTAAAATGCTGATCAGATATAAGGTAGAAACAAAACCTCCATGGCCAGGATTTGTGTAAACTACCACCCAATACAAACTGCCATGTAACTAGATTGGCATTTATTCATTTTAAAACAGCTACAATTGGCTCCATCTATCTTCAAACTCTTCTATACCGAACTGTCTCTATCTTGAACAAATTTCTCGGTCCCTTGAGGGTTTGAGATAGAGAGAGAGACCACTGTTTTATTAGGACGTGAAACGTAAACGAACAAAGTATTCGCGTAGAAAAGGATGAGTATGAAAAGCAACAAGGGCATATTAACCATCCATTGTGAAGCAATATCACGGTCGAATACAGATTTATGTCTCGCACACATCAAATAACTGCCCGATAAGAAACAGGCGGAGAATTCTAATAATTAAATAAAAATAATAAAAATTTAAATTTATTATTAATAATAATAATAAAAACACTGAGAAGATGCTTCTTATAATGATATGTGCCTCACATTTGCACCTTTAATGAAACAGCACCAATACTAAAATCTTACAGTACAGACAAAGGATATGATATTTGTTTCAGACAGGAATGTATTCTAATACCAGCCCACAATAAATCCAAGTCCCAAATTGAGGGCAAAAATGATCTCCAAAAATACAAATACCAGTACTGAGAGCCAAGAATGCTTATGAAAACACATTTAAAATGTCAATGTATAGTTTGGGATTTTTTAAGTATAAACGTATTCTGTGTGCCACAAAAGTTGAAAAATAAAATAAGTTAAAACTGTGGCCCTAAGCTCTACCTTAATATTGCTATCTTGCTTTGAAAAACAGCTTCCCATGCATAAAGCTTTATCACACGTATACCATACAAACATTCGTTCATCATCTGGGTGACAAAACAAAAAGATCAACAAATTACTAGGGATAAGTCCAGGGAATTTTATTATGAAATAAAAAATCGGCTGGAATTAAAACAATACTGTGAATAAGCGTGACATTGATATGTGATATATAAATTAATTAAATAAATAAATATATATTATATATCTTTATATTACCACTAAAAAAGTATATTTTTATCCTTTTTGATTTGGAGATCCCTGCACAATAAACAAAGTAATAACAATATAATAATAAATAGTATAATAAACAAAATAAAAATACTAAACAAAGACAACTTGAAAATTTATGCTTGTTAATTACAAAATTATTTCTTTTTCTAACTATGTACTCATAAGTCATTTTATGAGGTTTGTTTCTTGGAAGCTACTTCTGGTGTTTTCTGTTTTCAACTTTAATATAGTATTAGCATAACCTCTTTTCTTTGCGTCCTTGTCATTTCCCAAATCCAACCTGACCTCACTGATAACTTTCATTGATAAAGCTTTTCTCAACATTGTCTGAATTCTACCAAAAATTATACCTGATATTCTCATTAAAATTTTAGGTCCAATTTTCCCTTTGTCCGCCTCCTCGTCTAATGTGAAATGTAAAAACTTCTATTGTCTCCGAAAAAAGCAAAAAAGTGGCTTGAGGATCGGAATGTACCATAATTACTTCTCTACTCAAGGTCAGTAAACACACTTGGCCTCCATGCATGTGACAATACAAGTACTCAGTCTCCTTTTTCTTCTAATGCTCTTCTTTAAACTTAAATCCTTGCATACCCTTTTAGCTAATATTAACCATCGAAAACGTATTCAGCAAAATGCGAATAAATCCGATTCCTCACAAAAGGAAAAATGTAGTGGAAAGAATTTTAGATACTCATAACAATAAAAGTCTATTCGTCATCAAAGATATGTAATACAAAGTAAATCTCATGTGAAACACTAAAAGATACCTTTACTCTTTCATCCTTGTGTGCCATCATTTCTTTGCTAAGTTTTCCAATTTTAATAGCCAAATATCGATTTACAGGAATAAGAAGAACTGCGAAGGCCAACCCCGCAAGAAAGGCAAGATCGACCTAAAACACAATAAACATGCTCAATGGGTTTATTCAAAACGTTTGCAACTACTTTAATGAATTATATTAACATGTTTTTTGTAAGGCACCATGATCTCCAAGATTGTCCTCATAATCTTGACAAATCACTCAGCAATTATCAACTCACCCTCAGATTCAAGTTATACTCTGAAAGAAAAACAAAAAGAAAAACCAGATTACGTGCCCCATTTCGAAATGTCAACAACAACCATTGTTATTTTCCTTTAAATTTATTACTTCTAATTATTTTCTGTCCGTGCAGTCTTTCGCAACATCTTTACTTTTGGGTCATCTAAAACAAAAACATACCAAGTACTTAAACAAATCTTAATATCTTGGGCAGGGTTTGCCATCTAAAGTATCATGCAAACGGGTAATTTAAATGTGACGGGGTGTGGCTCATGTACTTTGCTGTTTCCAAAGTTGACATCTGTGTAAGGACCAATTATTGAAAAAAATGTCAGAATTTTTGCTAAAATTGATAATAAAACATACAGAACAACCTTTTACAACCACAAGTCGATATTCCTCAACCGAGATGCCCCTTGCTTATTCCCTTGTCTCTATTTAAACACAAATAATTATTTTTCTCCTACCGGCTCCAGCAGTGTTTGGCAATGTCGGCGGGAAGAACAAGTGTGGTAGACCAGTCAGAATATGGACTGACGACATCGCTGCATGGACCAACACCTGTCTATCTGCTGCCATACGAAAAGCTCGAAACATGACACAATAACGACAGCTAACGCGGAGAGTCATCGACATCAACAGGAACCAAGGCGCCCATGTACATTAAGTCCAAGTCCTACCAGCTGATTTTCAGTGCTTTCGTGGCTTATTTAATAGTTCAATAAAATACGTATCTCCAAAGGCATTTCCAACAAACAAATTTGAAATATTTAGTATAGGTCCGCTTTACTACTACCTTAGCACCACACTTTGTACCACTAGATCATTTAACTGGACCTCGATCAAACACTGTGCAGTGTCAGAATACGAAAAAGAAAGCGTCTGCCTGATCCTTCGTCGAAAGGGATAAACTCTGGAGTAGGTACGTTTGTATATTTTCCGCTCCATTCGTTACCCAAATCATCTAAACCGATAAAGTATCAACTGGCTCCTCAAGAAGTATCTCTAAGCTCCAGCTTACCTTTGTATTTATGGTGACGACTGACTACAGACGAAGTAAAGAACATGTTTTGATCAATGTGCGACCTATCATTTAAGACCTACATTTTGCAAGCACATAATTAACACGTGTTTCTTGTAGCTCCATATTTGACCTTACCATAACTGGGACGATTCCATATATTGCCACATACAGTTTACGGCTGCAAAACAGTTTAATTGTTTCATCACCTGATAACCGGGTTCAAATAAATCCAATTATTAGTCTTGATTCGATTGGCTCTCACATCAAAAAGTATCAGTCTAATCTACCACCATCTGCTGTAAGCCCTCTCAACAATGACTTTAGCAGTAAAATTATATCATAGTTTGTAAGCAAAAACAGCAGCAATGTATCCTATCTGTGAAGAAAATGTTCTTCACAAAACGAAGAATGCATTTATTCCTTTAAAATACTTTGATGAGGTTGATTTGTCACCAGGTCCCTGCACAGCAGCCTAAAAGTAGACTTTCAATAAAAAAGTATCCAGTGTTGTATCATTCTAAAATTTTGCATTAGTCTTCTACTGTGTTATAACATATGCAAAAATTAGACAGACATATAGACAGAGCTCATTGTCCTTTTTTTTTGCCTTACAAAAATCAAAATCAGTATCGTAAGAAGTTCTGTAAAACACTTTAAGGGTATTGCCTGTCAGACACTAAGGGCCTGTTCGATGTTCCTGTCATTTCAGAGGACCTTGAGTTTCGTGTGTGCTGCTGTGGTCTGTAAGATCCTGGAGAGTATATCAGGTTTGGACCCCTCATCTGAGATTATTGCGCCTGCAGATGGTTTCCAGCTTTTCTCCATCACTCCTAATGTCAGTGCTGATGCCGTTGGTGTTGTTGGTCTTCAGTCTTGTCTTCTCTGCACTGATCTGCATAGCGTAGGCCTTAGAGGTCTTATCGGGGCTCAAAACTAGTCTCACAAGCTCCTCTTCGTTGCCTGCCAACCAATCGATGTCATCGGCAAAGTTGTTTACTGTCCTGCTTCCTATGCTGATTGTCCCCTAATGGTCTTTAAGTGTGTCATTCATGATCCTCTCCGAAAAGATGTTGAAGAGCGTTGGTGAGACTAAATAACCTTGTCTCGCTCAAACTGTTTTTCTGAACCAGTTGCCTGTTTTGCTGTTGAAATAGACTGCACTGGTGGCCTTGTTGTAGAGTTGTTATCACTCTGATCGGGTTGGCATTGATGTTGTACAGTTTCATAGTGGTCCATAAGCCTAAACTCTGTCTTACGCCTTCTTAAAATACATGAAGACCACTTACTACTTCAACAAAAGACATGAAATTTCCTTTTTCTCTTAACTTTATGGTTCTCTAGCAACTTCTTATCAAAAATTTCTGTTTTAATCCTCTTCAGTTTCAGCCGGATCCTGCATGGATTCGTAGGCGTCTGTACAGTTGTTTCTTTTTCTCTTGAAAAATGTGTAGCTTATGCATTTACTACACTCTTGATTACTTGGTGTACAAACTCTTCTAGTGTTAATAAACACTTGCAGTTATGTCTCAAGTTCACCCTTGACAGCCTGCTTAAACAACACGAACTGGCTCTATTTATCATTTGCACTTCAATCTACCATCAAAAAAATTTGTTACAATGGGCTTGCTTTCCAGATGTCAAATTGCTTCCTCGTATGTATCTTACTTACTTACTTAATTCGAGCGAGCTCAAACTGTGTTGACTAGTTCCCTCCGTGTGTCTCTATCTTCCATGCATTTCTTGATATCCTCTAGGTCCATGTTTGTGTCATATTTGAGCTGGTTGATCTATGTCATTGCAGGTCTTCCTCTTTTTCTTTTGCCAAGATTCGAGTGCCATAACAATACTTAATAGAGAAGTTCATCATCCTTTCTCCAAGCGTGTCCAGTGAAACGCAATCTTCTGGTTTTAAGAGTGGTCGAGACCTTTGGTAAGTTTCTATAAAGTACTTAGTTTGATATGTAATCCTTCCATGAGATACAAAGAACTTTCCGCAGCATTTTAGTATATACACCATTTAATATACCTGTTGGTCATCTGTTTAGTCATCGTTCAGCTCTCTGCTCCAAAATGAAGTAAACTTTCAACAGTCGCTCGAAAGAAGTTGATTTTGAGATTTCTTTCCAGTGATGATTTCCATATTTTGTCTAACTTGTTCAGTGATTGCCACGTTTGACCAATTCGTGATTCCATGTCTTTTTGACTCGCGTGAAGCCATGAACCAAAATATTCAAAATTATCAACATGCTTCAATTTCTTTTCTTGAGAAGAAAAAGAGTCCACCATCTGGTTGGTTGTACGACATGTATTCTGTCTTCTTATAGTTAACATGAAGACCGATTGTTTCTGCAGCTGTTTTAAGTCTTAGTAGGAGAGTTTTGGCCTAATTCAAAGTATTGGAGACGAGAGCAAGATCGTAAGCAAAATCTACATCAGTGATGTGTTTGGCTGGGTATTGGGACCTTTGTCGAGGTGTCAGTTTAAATCCGAGATGATTATCTCTAGTTGCTTTTCTAAGAGCATAATCAAGCGCAATGATGAAGAAAAAAGGTACCAACGTATCTCCTTGAAAAGCGCCAACAACTATTTCAAAGAGGTTAGTGTCTCCATCAGGTGTCAATACTTGTGCTTCAGAATCTTTGTAGAGAATATTGATGGGATTACCGTAAGCTTTAAGGATTTCCATGAGTTTCCTCTGTGGATTGAGTCGAAAGCTTTGCTAAAGTCTACAAATGTCAGCACAGCTGGTAGTTGTTTGCTTTTGATACCTTCATATGTATCAAACTTCGCTTTTTAATGACCTTTGCTGGATGACCTCTTAACCTAAAAGCATTCTTCAGCTATACAATTTAGGCCTTAAGTTAAAACATGATTAACTAGGTATACGACGTCAATCTCGGTGAAAGGTAAATAAAATAAAGGAAAAATCGACATAAGAAATTAATTTAAGTATAAAAATTTCTGCTTTTTTACCTAACTTGAAATTGAGAGGTGGGAAAGTTAAGAGTAGCTGGAATATCGTTGTTAGCCATAGGCTTGCTCTGTGCTATTAAAAAAAATTTTAACCACATGCAAATTGATAGTTCCTAAATATAAATTTTTATATACTAAAAGTAAATTTCTATTTACTAAATGTAAATTGATATTTATTAAATACAAAGTGACATTTTATACCTTATAAAACATTCCTAACTGGGATCAGCCATGCAACGATTGGGGAGCTACTTCTGAGGGGAAAATGCTGTCATTATTCTCAAAAGAAAGCTCTCAAAATATCTTACCTGCAAGTACAACAAGTAAAGTGTAATTCCTATTTGAAATGGCAAACTCCAAAACTCGTGAAAGCTGTTACAGAAATTGGCTACTCTATCAGTATCAGTGCTCATAAAATTGATAACCTAAAAAGTATGGAAATTGCCACTTGTTACCTATTATTTACTTGGTTACACATTATGAATTTAATTCAATATCATAAAAGAAAAGCAACGCCCCTTAAATGTTTACCCTTTCCAGTCCTATACTGGTAATAATGGGTCTAACTTTGGCAGAGTGAAAAATTAATTTAAAACTATTAATATACCTGACCTTTAGTATTCAATCAAAATTGACGTGTTAATTATTTGAGGGTTTTTTTATTTGTTGTCCTACAATTGAGTTGGTATAGAAGTAGACCCATCTTGAATAAAATAAAACCAAAATTTCTAATGTCCGACATTCCTAACAAATCCATCAAACTCTTGCCAGCTATGGCAACCAAACATATACGACGAACCTCTATCAGTCTTCTCCGTCAAAAATAGGGTCACTTAATGTTGTATGGAAACGCTAACCTGAATATCATAATAATCACAATCATAAAAAAACATTAAAAGGGATTGAATAAAAATCCTTTAAATAGTGTAACTGGCTCCCTCCAATTAAACTTGGCAGAATTTTCTTTCACGACAGAATTTCTAGTTAATTCTAAACCTCATTTGCAGTGAGGATTACAAGACTGCGTTTCTTTTCCGACTGTGAATGATATTAGTAATGCAGTGAAAATTAGATGATTGCATGTTTGTTCCGGTTGCCAATGATATCCGTGATGCGGCTTAAATCTAATGACGGTGTGTCTTTTCTGGCTGTCAATAATATTTGTAATGCAGTTGAAATAAGATGACCGCGTGTCATTTTCAGCTGTCAATGACATGATTGGAAACTAGATGACCGATTATTCTCTCCGACTGTGAACCACGTGAGTACGGTATGTTTCTTTGTGGTTGTATGACTCTCCTTACCCTTAAATCTAAGTTTCAAACGTTATAGGGCATTTGGCGCAACCATTTGTTTGTAGAGTACTGCCTATATAATTGCATGTCTTCGCGGGTCCAATTCATTTCAAAAGCCACGTTATTGACACACCAAAAATGTTTGTTTGCAACATGGATTGGAAATCATATAGGGAGTGCACAGTCATGGTTACAGGTATTAAAAACAGTTTTTCCTGACAAAGGACCTTCGGTAAGGCCATTCAAACAACGGACCAAATACCTGAGCACATTAATACCCTGTTACCAATACTGAACAGAGCTGCTACAGACCGCAAGCGATGAAAATCTATGTAAACATGAAACATAAGATCTATCAGGGTATGTGAAAAGATGTTAAGTCAAAACTACATCTCAGTACCCTTTTAACGCCGAAAACTACCTTTTACACAGAGAAAACTGTTAGGTGACGCCCTGAAGCCAAAATATATTATATCAATGTGGTTACATATCGCTTTTTGTTGCTACATCTTTCCATGTCAGTACCTTAAACTCTGAATATAACCAGCTTGTTTATTGTCCCTTGCCAGGTCTATTACCATGAAATCTTCACCATCATTAGCACCTAAATTTAGTCCATAATGTTTAGGCTTTTAGTGCGGGAGTGAAAAATGTAGCAAACTATAAAATAAGCTGGGTGGTGCAACAAACTGATGAATGAAAGTTACTCAAAACTACTACTTGGTGTTACTGGGCGGGGAAGAAAGGGTGCTAAAAGTTATTAGGAACTTGTATATATATGGTCAATACGTAACAGTGAGGCAACAGGCGTGGGCATTATGCTCACGAATACCGCTTGGCAAACGGCGCCTACCTGTGCCCTGGCTGTGGCCATTCTAGGTAGGAATTTCTACCAGGTGCTAGAGTGCTTGTGAGTAAAACCAGCAGGGCATACTAAGAGCTCTTAAACTGCTGGAACAGCGCAGCACGTCTCTGGTATTTCTTGTTGGTGTTTTCTTTCCCAGTACTTTGGCGGCCACAGCTGGTCCTTATTGCCTTGTAAGTGCCTCCTGGATCGAGGAAAGGCTAAGGAAGACAACCCCTACAGAAAAATCTGGAGTGCAGTCCCACAGGCAGGCACTGCTATATCTAGCATTGTCCTCGAAACTGCTGCAGTCAAGCTGACCCAGATGTACTGGGCTATCCATTCCTCTGGATTATGTCAGTGAGACCGAGAGGGGGTTTCTGATGTTTGGGCAACTCAGATTCTCCATTCATCTTGCCCAGACTAGCGCCCTGGAGAGGTCACTCCAGCTACATGCGACGTGTAGAAGCAACACGGGGAGGGGCAGTTAACGGTTTTAAGTCATAACTCGATTGGCGTAGAGTTTAGGCGCCAGGGGCCCCTCCTGATGGTGGAAGAGATCTTCGCATCTCACTGTACAGCTACCGCCCGGCTCAAGCTGAGCAGCCCTTAGCCAATAAGGTGTTGTCCAGCCATTGGCCACTTGCCTTACTGGGTGCGTAGGGCATGGGAGACATTCTGAAAACTGGTCAATAATTTTGCACCAAAGAATTCACACAATAAACCTATAAACAAAGTTCTTCGCTTCGGAAGCTGGAACGTACGTACAATGCTGACTAGACTATCAAACGACTTGAAAGCTATATCAGATGTTCGCAAAACGGCAATCATCAACCAAGAACTAGCAAGGCTAAAAATTGACATTGCAGCTCTGCAAGAAACTAGACTCGCTGACTCAGGAAGTCTGAAACAATCTCCATATACGTAACAGTACATGGACTATTGGAAGTAGCTACATAGTACTTTAGTTCTTCCCAATTTTATTGCCAAATTCCTCATGAAGCTAGACTTCATTTCAAATTGTTTGTAATTATACCTACACCACAATTAAAAATACTTTTGTATTAAAAGATGACACATCCCAGTCCCCAAGTACGATAGACATGACAATAATGAAATAGTTCAGTGCAACAGCATACCTTTCATATTGTGTTTAAAGTAATCTACTTATGTCATTCCATTCATAAATACATTTCTTTACAGCCGATGGCCTAATTTTAGCCAATCATGACATTTTCACCTTCCTTTGCAAATGATAAGCCTAAACACAACATGTGATGCAATTAAATCAAGAATCATAGGTCGTATCATTTATGCAAATGAATACCCTGTGTAAATATCCGTGAAACTTGAATAAACAAATAAAGAAAAAAGAATGAATGAATAAATAAATAAATAAATAGATAGATAAATAAATTAGTAACGATAAAAAAAAATGGCCGAAAGAAAGTAAAAAGAAAGAAAAAATAAAAGATAAACAAATGAATGAATAGGGCAAAGCACTAAAAATCAATTAGGTAACTTTAAGACGGCAATTCACCTGTCCAGTTGAAAACTCTCCAAGTGATGTTGTGCTTACTTTAAGTGTCTTCTCATATATAATACTCACAAGTGCTGACCTGACCTGCATTCCAACAACACTTACCTCAAATAAAAACAAAATGCAGAAATATACTATTTCAATGTCTCCTATGGTGATAAAATAAAAATATTTACATTTACGTTCTCAGTTGAAGATCTAGCCTAATACTGTTATGAATAAAAATGCTAGAAACAAAACCAGCAGTAACAAACCATTGAAAGAGGAACAAGGGGCACGGTAAGTGAAAGCAAAATGGTATAACATTGTATTGGTGTTCTTATACAACAATTTATAAGTAAGCCCTTGCCTTTAAAGTAGATAATTTCTAGACTTAATGGTAACCTATTTTTTGTGAAATACTTTTTAAGCACAAAATGATCCCATAGTTTGGGGAACTAATTGAACTTTGAGCAAACTTTTAACGTTAACATCGAATATTCTATGGTAAAATGTTGCCAAAATATATACTCTCCAAACATATTAGAGTCTTACACCTCACCATTACTAAATATCTGGCATTTAAGCACATTTTCTGGATAGGTGAAAAAATGTGATAAATAAAAATCACCTTATTTGTCGTATTTTTTCCAAACCTTTTTTCACAAACAACGAACCAAGTACAGTACTGTATCCCAATAGAATAAACTAAGATTAAATAAATAATGACATCTGAATTTTTCACAAAATGTGGGCTTGACAGCCGTATCCTACATTCTTTCTTTCTTTTCAACCTTGCATAAAAATCACTTCTGATAAATGACATCAAATAATGTTCAAGTGACACTTAAATTCATTTCTTATTCGTTCTCCATAATATCCCCTTTTCCATAAAGACAAAAATTACTTAACAATTCCTAGGGTACTATAACCAGGTAAAGGTTTTAAGTAACTGATTTTATTTCCCTATCTTTAACCTTTAACTGTCACACTCTCTCTCTCTCTCTCTCTCTCTCTCTCTCTCTCTCTCTCTCTCTCTCTCTCTCTCTCCCTCTCTCTCTCTCCTCTCCCTCTTCCCCTACCCCTCTCTCTCTCTCTCTCTCTCTCTCTCTCTCTCTCTCTCTATATATATATATATATATATATATATATATATATATATATATCCGTTCTTTGTTCATTCCTATATCTATTAGTCTCCTTTCTTTTTTCTACCCTTCCCTTTCATCTCTTTTCATCTCTTTTCATCTCTCCCTTTCTCTAATTTACTGCAATTTCTTTACAGGCATCAAACCTCAGTTTTCGAACTTTTTTTTATTACCTTCCATTTTGTGTTGTTGTAGCATTAATCTCCTACACAGAATTGGAAAAACCTGTTATCTTCAAGCAAAGTAGTCTCTCCCTTGCTTTCAGTAATGTCACGCGGTTGCAGTTTTTTTGTGTGAAAGCTATTCTTCATTCTACCTCTTCTGATATTTTTGCACTTTGATACAAGACTCAATGACAGTGTTCTTAATAGGAATTTCCATGTCGACGGCTACTTGTCTTCGTTTCAACTAGACACTACAACTCATCTCCATCGTCTTGCAATAACTACGCCATAGCCGGCCCTACACCCGGAGAAGTAATGAGGAAGGTTGCGCAGTGAGCTACCAACCCACTCAAGTAAAAAAAACCCCAAAGTGCTACAGAATCCAACACCGGAAATACTAACAATGCAGGTGGACGGATGAACACAGGAAAGAATAGTTAGGGTGACGGTTGGCAGTCAAACTGCTGGAATGCTGGAGCACTCTACCAAACCAGTTGGCCGGCCGATGTGGTCTGAGAGATGGATAATAACAATGTGTTCACAGGGAGGTAGTGAAACAAGACGCACAGGGAATGGATTTAGGCAACTAGCTACTGGTCACGACATCATCGTTTCAGGAAGAGATGTGGGTCAACACAATAGAGGGGTAGCTTTGGGTATGAACGGAGGGATAGACAAAAGCATGCTGGAATGGATACTCATCACTGAGAGACCCATGTCAGTGCGCTTTAACTTTTCATATGCAAACCTTACACTCATCGTCTATTACATGGCTATTGAAGTGCCCAAGGATGCAAAAAAGGAGGTTTTCTATAACCAGTTACAGGAGACGACTGAGAAGACCTCAGTGCATGTCTTATTTATCAAGCGCGACCTCAATGCAAAAGTAGCCAATGACAATACAGGAGGGGAATCCACGATGGGAATTATCGATGTAGCAGCGGGAACAACAAAGGAGACGTTTGGGTGTGCAGGGAGAACAAATTGGTTATTGGTGGCACTTTTTCCCAGCATGAGAGGCCATATACAAGTGGACCTAGAACTCACCTAATGATCATACCAAGAAACGGATTGACTACATTGACTACATTCTCTTCAACAGGGGATGGAGGGGCAGCCTCCTAGATGTTACAGCTATGAGAGGGGCTGAGTCTAATAGTGGCCGCGCTCTGCTCGTAGCAAGTGTGGAGTTAAAACTTGTAAAGGTCAAGAATCCTATGCAGAGGCAAGTCCGCTAAGATGTAAACAGGCGGAAAGCTCCAGAGATAAAGAGTAGCTTGCAGATGACATTGAAAAACAGATACAGGCTGCTTAACGTCAAACAGGAATTAACCACCGAAATGACAAAATGACAAATCAATCAGTGGAGATATGAAGGGAATAATTCACCATTTGTTAAAACAACTGCATTCTTTAGATTTTCTCTTCAGCCTATATGCAATTACTTTTTAAAGGAGCTACAGTCAATTGCCATTTTTGCTGATTATGTTTTTTATTCTTTGAAACACATAATTCATATTTATATGAGAGGAGATGCATTTGGGAGTTCAAGCTTATTCTTGAGAAGACCAAACAAATTGCAGAAATCAATGAAAAGGAAGATGAGGTCCAACAAAGAATGATCCCACAATGGATGGAAAATGGAGCAAGCCTCTTAACTGAGCCACTTCCAACTATATCCAGATAGCATAGCAAGCTATGACAACGTGCACCAAACCTTGCTGTTTGAGGCAACTGGTGCAGTGTCTTTCAACCTCAAACAACGAGTTGAGGAAGATCTATCTACACTGAAATCAATGGAAGAGGCCTTGCTGATGTCAGTAAACATAGAAGACTTGATCTAACTAGTTTTCAATGTAGCTTTCTTAACACAGAACTTTATAATGCTGTGATGGAAATAAAAGTAATGAATGTTACACTTTCAGAAAATTCAAGAAATTTTCAGTCCAATAATTGGTGCAAAGCTCCAATGCCAAGAGGTACACAGGATGACTAATATTTACATGACCATGCCACTTCCTTCATCAACCTCCAAGTGTAGTTTCAGTGCCATGGACAGGCTCTAGATGTGTGTGAGGGCCAAAACCAAAGCAAATCATCTGAATGCCACTATGTTTACTCAAAGTTGAACCTAATGCAATTCCAAAAACATTTCTATGGAAAAACGACCAAAGCAATTACTATTTAGATATAAGAACAGTCCATGATGTGTAATCACAACTTGTGAAATACATTTACGCTTCTGTAGAAATTTTCATTTGCATTTACAAAAATATAGATTAAAGTGACTTGTTTGAGTTTAAAATTGTATGCTAACATTCTATTCTGTCTGGGGTCAACAATATCATGATTATGTTGATTACAATAATAGGGATACCAATGTTAATGATTATATTTAGGAAAGTCCCTCTTTTCCAAACACTGCACCTTTGCCCTGAATTCCTTCTGGTATCCCTGATCACAATCTCCTCTCAAATTCTAAAATGTGTCATACTGGATGGAAGTACATTTGATCAAGATTCCATTAATGCTGTATTCCTCAAAGCTCTATTCTTGGTTAAACAATCTACCTGCTTAACATCAATTATATTCCTGGTAATGTAATTTCATAATACTGAATAAATAATGTTAACATTTTAGTTAACATTTTCCATTTGATCTGCCAGTCTTCAAACTGAAAAAACTTGTGCCCCTTTTCTTTCATGTGCTGAATGTTTCCTTGTTCATTTTTGTTACCAATTATCATCAATAGCAACAAGGCAAAATTATATGTGAATCTAAATTGTTATTTTACTGCATTTAAAACACTAAATATGCCACTTGCAGTACCCAAAAGTAAAATATTTGGCTTCCTAACAATACTGGCCAATGTTTAACTACTCACTGATAAACAATTCATGCATTTATATGGAAAACATATCTCAAGAAAATTTGGCTGATAAAATTCAAAAACACCTTTAACACACAAAGAAACAAAGTCTGCAATAAAAATGTTACCTGGTATGAGTAATGAACACTAAATAATGTCCCTAATAGTGTTGAAATGAAGAGGCCCACAGCATAATAATATCCATTATTTGCAGCCTCCTGAATAAATTTGTTATTAAAAAATAAACAAGTAAAAGAGAAATTACAGTCAAACATTACAAAATATTACATGCAAACAACATAACAAAAGGCAAGTTTAAACATTTCTTTTGTAAAAAAAGTTTAAACAATTTGGTACTTAACATTGTCATTTAGGAATAAATTCTTAACATTCTTGAGCATTTAGATCTAAAAACCAGCAAAAAATTGTTTGAAAAAACCTACTCAATTTTTTATCTCCATATAATCAAGTTTCTGAATTACACAATGACAAGACAAAGGTCTTAAAAAGAACTTTTTCAATCTAAATAGTGAATAAAGATGTACTTCTGCAAAACGTGTACCAATATTGAATTCTTTAAGGTTTTCTTTGATCTTTGATACAAAAAATTGACAAAACTGGGCACTCGTACATGGTCCACAAATCCATGATCAAAGTTATAAAACAAACTCATTCAAAATTTTTGCATAACATTTTAAATTGTTGGTACATTTAAGAAATAAGTATAACAGTTAGGATTATTATTATTGCAACTGGGTGTTAAGGGTACTCAATGCTATTTTCTGCAAATGTGTACAAATTAATAAAGCCTGATGATAAAATAACTCAAAGAAACATTTCTACCAGAGTGATATTTCAGCCAAACCATAGTGCCACCAGCTGAAGAAACCTTCTGACCATCAACAACAAGCACAAATGCCACAAATAATTTTTCTTATATATAAGTTTCTCCTAAGTCAACCAGAATATAAGAAAAAGATAAAAAATGTCACTTTTGTCTCTGGAAATGAGATTTGTTGCCTGAAAATGAGATGAGCAGTGAATCTGAAGTGCACTCTGTAACAATAAATTAATGCTGATATAGAGAAGTAAGTTCAATGAACTAAGTTTTTGATATGTTTAGCATGGTGAAACAAGAAACTCTGGATTGACTAGTAGCCCAAAAATATAGCCCATTTCCTATAAGTATCTTATAAGTAGTAAAAGTTTTTTGAAATTTTGTTATTTATCTTATTTCTGGATTTAAACCAGCAAATTTGTTAATTTTTTACTCAAAGAGGTCCCCATTTAAATTACTGGAAAAACTCACTGAATAAAGACACTTCATCTTAATTAGGGATTTGTTTCCATGGGCAACAAAAAAAACACATAAAAACTTCTTCTTCTTCTTACTTTCCTCAAATTGTGGACCCCAATGGCTTTTACTTACTTTATAGTTGTAATGAAATAAAAGTCTGTAGGGATAAATGTAATATCTTGGCAATTCTGAAAATACTTATGGAGGTGGTTCAGACACATACATTCCATCCACTTTTCTGGTACCTGTTCTTCTTTCCATACTTGCCCTGAAGACCATGCTTGGTCTCATTCAAGCATGAAATACCAGTTTGAGGACTGACGGGGTATAGTCTTTCTCTCACGGGCAGGTGAAGCGCTCTTCAGCCTCGGATGGCAATCACCAAGAGATGGTGTCTCAATAAAAACACTGGTCTCCATTACCTTAATGGGTTGGTATCAGGAAGGGCATCCGGCCTACAAAAACACTGCCTTGTAATACCATGAAATGGCATCCAAAGATATCCTACATAACTGTGTAAACGAGACTGAAACTAATTTAAGTGAAGGTGTTACACACAGTAGGACTTTTGTCTGATGTAGGCAAAATCAGACCGTTATCAAGCTACAACATCAACCCAATGAAGTGATGACAAGCTTCAGACTCTGTAGTCTGAATGTGGGAAGCTTGAGAGATAGATCTGGTGAAGTAGCAGAGTTTCTTGAGTCAAGACACATTGATTTGTGCTGCATCCAAGAAACACGATGGAGAGGGAAATCTGTAAGAATGATAGAAGGGGAAAGGGCAACATACAAGCTGTTTTGGATTG
>RDPX01000066.1:1822900-1848992 GCA_003991215.1 Morbakka virulenta
ATAAGGAGAAGCAACGTGGGACTTAGACCGACGGAAAGTGCATTTGGAGGGTGTGGAAATTGGAGCTGAGGGAGGAGCTGGTGCAAGTGTAACAGCAAGGGTTAACAGTGGATGGAGTAAGTTCAGGGAGCTAATGCCATTGTTAACCAGCAGAGCTCTGCCATTATCTACCAAAGGTAGAGTCTACCAGGCATGTGTACGTAGCACAATGATGTATGGCAGTGAAACTTGGCCAGTGAAAGTTGAGGATGTGAGCCGCATCGAGTGGAATGACATGAGAATGATAAGATGGATGTGCAATGTAAGTCTAAAGGACAGGCTCAGTTCTAATGAACTCAGAAGGAGATTGAATCTAGCCAGTATTGGCAGCTGTATGTAGAATAGGAGGCTTCGTTGGTTTGGTCATGTGGAGAGAATGGTCAAGAATGCTTGGGCAAGTAGATGCAGAACAATCAAGGTGACAGGAACCACTGGCAGAGGAAGACCAAAGAAAACATGGGAGGAAGTGATAAGGATGTATCTCAAACGAAAAGGTGTCAGCAGAGACCTGGTGATGGATAGGATAACTTGGAAGTCAATTTCAAGAAAGCATCCAACACATGCTAGCATGTAAAACATACGTTAAACCAAATATGATGACTGCCCATTCCACAAGTTTTCTGAAAAGCTCACCATAGATTTACAAACAAATGTCAGAAAAATGCAAGAAACAAAGAGGTATTTTGTGGAATCAGAGTGATGATGAAAAACGGAATAAAAAATTATATCTGTTCTTTTGCTTTTATTTTCTTTCATGCAAAGAATAACAAGCCTTTCATCTTGCTGCATGACGAGGAAAGTATTTTGATGAATCTTTCTCACCTTTAGAATGTGACAGTCAGTAATACTGACTTGAGCAGTAGCTCCCTTCATTTCCCCCTCTGATAATGGTAAGCACTTGTTCTCGGTCAGAGGCACTTTTCAGCTTCTAGAAGCAATTACACTCCATAGGCATAAAGCACAGCTCTTTTACAAAGTTCTTTCATTCAATACATTCACAGAGTCTGTTATACTGGATACCCCATTAATTTGTAGGGCTTTAACTTTCTATTTTTGCCAAAATTCATTAAATTTTTTAACTGGCTGCATTGTCATTTATTTAAAACATGCAGATTTTTCCATCCTTTTAATCAAAGTTCTTACTTCTTTTCAAGATATTCTTACTTCTCTGGTCTCATAATAAATGGCAGAAATGTTGAGACTCTTCCTTTAATTTAAACCTTTCGTCGTTTATTTTTTAAAAGCATATTACCCCCTTACTGATAAATTCCAAAGGTCAATTGCAAAAAATGTTACTAAACAAAAAACAAAGTAAATTTCAACAATTCAACACATTTCCATAGTGAAAATCCATAAAAATAACAAATGGGGGGAGGGGTTGTGGTAACAGTAAAAGAGGAATCCAAATACTCTTAAGCAGGGGGGCAAATCTATTAGACTTCTGGAAGTAGCTGCATATAGAGACTACTGACTTCATGGTCCAAGCCAAACAATCTGAAATTGATTGATATTCTGAATTTTTAATAAATTATATTTGTAATAGCAGTGGATTAAAAATACAATATTTAGCAACATTTCATGTAGTCTACTTTTTGTTACACAAACAAAGTATGTCAAGCAAAAGAAATCATCCTTAGGATGATTAAAAGTCATGGTTTTGTTTGGGCATGGATGTCTGGTTTAACAATGTATCTACTGGGTGATATAGTAACGAAAGCCAACTCTAATACAGTCCATTAAGTAAAACACTAAAAAGACAAATGCAGAAACATTATACTCACCTTCTTATTTTCCATAAAGGATACAAGGTAATTGAGAAGAACTGGTCCAGAAAAACCTAATGAACTTGAAATGAACTTAAGAATTCCAAGTGAATAGAAAAAATTTCCAAATGAATAATGAAGTGCCCTGCATAATGACACGCCTTTTTGTATGCCACTATTATCTGTAACATCTTTTCTTCTCCGCTTTCTAGTCTTCGAAGTCTTTTTATTAAGAAATGTAGAAAAAATTCCTTTCAATGAACCAGTATCCAGACTGTTGGGTAACAAAAAAAGATCATCTGCACATTTTAGACTTTCTTTATATCCTTTAACCATCAATGGTTTTACCCACCAAAAAAATATATATGACAGAAAGTTTGTGTTTTGTTCTGCCTGGCCAAGCACCAGTGATCGTTCTAAACCACTGGCTAATGAATTTTCATCACAAAATCTAACATTGATATTGAGTATCCCACTACTTTCATTAGCACCAAAACCTTCAGTGTCAGTGTCAGGAAATACCCTACTATCTGATGATACCAATGATGGTATGATACGCCCATAATAGGAAAACTTTGGCTTTTGAAATGCTAATATTACCACAAAGATCCAGAAAATTGTATTTAGCCCACAATATACAAAAAGTGAATAATCTGCAAAATTCAGTTCTTCTTTATATTTGAAGGCTTTGTGAAACTCAAGGGTTGAATATAAGTTTACACAAGTCGATAATGCTAATGGCACAAAACAAAGCATTGTAATAAGGTGCTGCTTTTGGATTGTCCTATTTATTCTGAGAGAATTATGACACAACATTATATAAATCAACCATGATGAAAACTTTATTGCCTCTGAAAGGACATATGCTGGTGGGTGATATATTCCCAAAGTATATGCAAGTGTAACTTCTGTCAATATTGCCAAGGCATGAAGGTATGCTAGTACAAGGATAGTAAAAGCAAGCTTTGAGACTCTGCCTTGGAAGCGTTTTGAAGAAGAACCAAGACTATATGCACTACACATACTAAAAATACCATGGGTCACTGATGAAAGACAGAGCCACTGAAAGCACTCTGTTACTCCTTTTATCTCATTATTCCATACTTTAAAAGAAGAATTTCCAAGACCACAAAAATATTTAATTCCGACCATTGTGATAACAACAGTGTTAATTCTGATAAACTATCAATCAGATCATTTTATCAAAATAAATGAACCACTGGATATCCTTTCAATTTAAGTCCCATCCTTTCTGCAGCCTAAAATGTAAGATTGATTGAAAAGAAATTATTTTTCAAGTAATGTACCATACTAATATACAAATAAAATAACAATAATAATATTTAATACATCAGAGTTGGTCTATTTGGCTTAAAGCAGGCTTTATATGTTTGGTGCTTTTGAAACTAGGAAAAATGACCTAGATTAAGGCCAAGTAGCAAGTTGTTTTTAATCTGGGGGCAAAAACCTTAATATGCATCAAATGGACATGGAATGAACCATCAGACAGATAATACTGAAGTTACAGAAATATTTTATCCACAAAATCAAATTATATATAATTTCTAAATTGATGACCTACTTAATTTAAATCTACACCTTCATTATCTCTTTCAAAATAATTGTTACTACTTTATCACAGTTCCTGAAAAGAAACTTTTCCTTTTATTTGAATCCTTTTCCCTCTCTCAAGTGAAAATTGAATTTGCTTAATTCACCTATTACCTTGGCAAAAACTTTTCTACTGACCATTAATCAAACATAAGTAGGAGTGCAAACCACCAATGTTTTCACCATATCAAATATAAAATCATTCCTTGAAACCTTTCAGAGTTGTGTAATTAGCAGCTACTTTTTACCAGATATCACAGATCCACTCAATGAGATTTCATTTCATTATCCCTGGATGCAGTATATTGAAGTTTCCCATATTTCCCATAGTCATTCATACATTCCAATTCATATAATAACAATCAGTGGCAACTTAGTAGCTTTTATTTAGTTGCCAGTTGAGTTAATTCCAACAGCAAGGCAGCTGTAAAATGAGGTTGTTTGTATTCAGTAATCTTAACTTTAACAGTTTGAATTTCTTTCATATCAATCATTAATGTGCATGGAAAGTCAAAATTGCATGGTGCTTCATCTGTGTTAAGATGCAATCATAACCTGATGTGTTTTACAAGGCAGATAAAAATGCTCCTGGTCAGTAATGTCTAATACTATAACTCCTGGTACATTGCTAGTACAATTAAAAAGAACATCCAATTCAAAATTTCTCCAACCAGCTTTCCTATCGGTTTCTTGTCAGTAACATAAACAACCTTTGTGACAATACCTTGGCACTGCAACAGGTGAAGTCACTGTAATTTCTTCTCAGCAAACTCTAAAAAACCAACTTTCATGCATGTCTTTGTCCCTGAGTAAACTGTCATGTCCTTGCATGAACAAAATTTCTTGACAGGTTTTCAATATAATTCTAATATTTTCTTACAGAATTTCAAAAGGAATGGGTCATTGACAAAGAAATTGCTAGAACTGGAAGTGGATGGTATATTAAGCAGGGTTAGACCCCAGAAAAACTGGGAGGCCACCATAAAGCAAGATCTAAAGGCCTGGGACCTTAACCAAGCAGACAATTGTCTCCAAACCAAATGGCAAACAGACCTGCAAGCAGTAATCAAAAGGCATACCTGTGCAAGAAATGGATACATGCCAACTGGATAGCGAATGTGTGTGAGAGAATTTCAAATAAGAATTTTAAATTGACCTCCAAAAAGCATTTGACACCATTGACCATAAAATCTTACTGGATAAAATGGCATGCCTTGGCTTTAGTGGCTCTACAATTTTGTGGTTTAAATCTTACCTTCAGGACCGATTATTCACAGTCAACATTGGGAAGGAATTTTCAAACCCCAGTAATGTTATATATGGGGTACCTCAAGGATCAATTCTTGGTCCACTACTATTCCTACTATATGTNAAAAACCAACTTTCATGCATGTCTTTGTCCCTGAGTAAACTGTCATGTCCTTGCATGAACAAAATTTCTTGACAGGTTTTCAATATAATTCTAATATTTTCTTACAGAATTTCAAAAGGAATGGGTCATTGACAAAGAAATTGCTAGAACTGGAAGTGGATGGTATATTAAGCAGGGTTAGACCCCAGAAAAACTGGGAGGCCACCATAAAGCAAGATCTAAAGGCCTGGGACCTTAACCAAGCAGACAATTGTCTCCAAACCAAATGGCAAACAGACCTGCAAGCAGTAATCAAAAAGCATACCTGTGCAAGAAATGGATACATGCCAACTGGATAGCGAGTGTGTGTGAGAGAATTTCAAATAAGAATTTTAAATCATGTGCAACTTGGTTTTCATTAGAACATCCAAGTATCAGTCCAATGTACCACATCTCATCATAATAACAGGCAATAACTTTCTTACTTGATATTGCATGGGTTTTTTTCTGGAGAAGTATCATGAGACTTCTGTACATCATAGATAGTATCATTTGATATTCTCTCTATTTTAAGCAAGTCTCCACCTGGAATAAAATAATAATTTCATGTGTCTGCATTGAATGTACTCTGTCAACAGCAGGTTTTGAAACCATACTTTGTTTCATGGTGAAGGATGTCTTCTGATGTAACAAAAATAGTTACACCATTTATCTTCCTTTTAGCCAAACAGAAAAGTTTCTCTAGTGTCAAAACCCGGTCTAAAATTGTGGCTCTTAAGTTGGCATTCATTGCTTTCAGTTTTAAAGTCCCTCCATTTCAATCACATATTCTTGCCATGCAAAGTTGCAAACAAGTGGTGGTTGGCTGTGAGATTAAAGTCATTATTGTGGTGCATCAAATAAATTGGACATTTAAAATTTTCATATTGTTAGGCTGCTCCATCACTAAAATATTCAACATTTCATATGTGATGGTTTTGGCTGCAGACTTGGTAACAATTTGGGAGTAAAACAATGAACTGCTTTCTATCATGTTTGAGATGATCCAATATAACACAGTAACAATCATATTTCAGTTCATACATGGCATTGATTGATACACTGCAAAGGGATGAAGTGTGGCTTGGGTATTTTGCCCCCAAAAAACTTGAATGGCTTCCTAGATGAGAAAGCAATAATTTTCAGCAAAATCCATTTAAATAATGCATTATTATTTTCTAGGAATGCCTTGGCCTCCTTAATATGAGAATCTGGGTCCCCACCCATGGGACCATCTTGCGATTTGGCATGGAATGACTCTTTATCCTCCACTGGTTGTCCAGCTCCTTAATTCCCAGATTTGTGATAATTATTCTTACTGTGTGCTTTCCACACAACCAACCTACTCCAGGTAAAATTGTTCAAAATACTATCACTATTTCTTAAATAATGAGGGGTTGTTTTTTTTATTTTAGCATGAAAACTTGCCTTGTAAATAGATGTCTTCAATTAAAAATGGAGCCAAGCTTGAAACCTTGAAATAAACTCGATATTCAGGTTATACGCAGCATCAACATTTCTCGCCGGCAAGGAGGAGCAAACAGAAACAAACAAATAAAAATCAGTTTTCATTAAGATACAGTCGTCGACTTTGTCAACAGGTGCCTTTGTCCTTTTGGGAAGGGGGTGAGATGAGCTGGGGCCCCAAATTGGCTACAACTTTTTCGCTCACCAATGATCATACAGATCTACTTTTAAAAAGAAAACTGTGCCTTATCATATTTTTCAATCATATTTTCAGTATGACGACCTCAGGTTTAGATCGAGACAGCATTGTACATCACTGATCATGCCAGGTCTGCATCATGAACAAGGTCGATAGGTTAACTATTTGCAACCTCTGATTATTTCACACAAGTTAAGTCAATATGGAGCTAAAAATTAAAATTTTCCTATTTCAAAGTAACTATCACTCACCACTTTGGTAACAATGTCAAAAACCCATGAACCAGTGACTGTCATGAATAACAATTTAATTACTACTCCAAGATCAAAATTGATACACCAGGCAACGCTACCCTAGTATCGTTTAAAGTAAGCCAAAGTCTTCCTGGAAAGTCAAAATAATTTCGCCTTCCTTAACATGCCCTAACCAGTCAACAAAGCTAAGATGCACAGTATCATCAAATGGCAAAGAACACAATTCTGAAATCGAGATCGTCCGATAATTTTAATAAGAGGCACTGCATGGTTTCCGAAGAAGTCCAAGAAACAATATTTCCCAAAAGCTTAAAGGGTGAAAAAAACCCACTCTTCCTTGTGAAACTTTTCATAGTTTCTAAGGAAATCTACGTACCGTATATTTTTAGAGGTAAAAGGATGCTGTTTACTTTCGTAACCTCCCAACGCCTCAAAGTTTCTTCGAAGCAAGCAATTTGATCTTGGACTTCTTGTAAATTACAAAGAGTTAAGATAGAAATAAGACAGAATTGGCGGTGAAAAATTACAGAATTTTGTTTATTATAATGTAATTATTTGACACACTTGAGTAGTGTATGTGTTTACCTACTTTAATTTAACCACACATAGTCTCGCGAGACCTGTTTTACAACAGAAACGATATGTATGACCTTGTGGGTGGACTTTTAATTCACAAATTTCTTTTGTGAATTAAAAGTCCAACTATTTGGCTCACTGTTGTGGGTTGGTTTTTTTTGTTTCATCTACATTTTTTTTCGAAAACGCGAAATTGGCGACGAAGACGGGATATTTAGTAAAACAAAGCAAGCAGTCTAGCATCAGTAGACGAAAATGACGCACACGTACGACGACGGTGACGGCAATAACGGAGGAGAGAAATTGGCGCCTCGAAATAATACATCCCACCAGGTCGACTGAAAATTGGCGGTACGGCAAGCATTCGAAGAATTCACTGAAACATCAGGTGACATTGATCCGTATTTAAAACAGCACCTAAAATCCTATGATGTCGTGGATGACAGAAAGAAAAGGGCGGTCTTCCTGAGCTCAACAGGAGCTGATAGATACCAAACTTTGAGGGTACCAACGAAGCCCAACCTCCCCGTGGTGGCACCTGGATACTGATCAGTTAGGTTCTCCTGGCTGGTCAGTAACGAATGGCCTTCACTCACAACCTGTTCTTTGTACCATCGAAGAAATCGATCTCATCAATCCTGTAATTTCCAATCTGGTTCGTCGTCGATCTGGAGAAGGTTTTTGAAAGTTGTGCACCCCGGTGAACAAGGGAAAGCTTATTCTTTCTAGTTTCTTTTCAAACCGATCTGCCATGCTTGTGGGTTGCTGGTGCTCTTCAGTGCCGTCTTGCAAGTATGTATAAGTGGCATCCAGGAGTAATCCTAGGAAATCTCGTGTGGTAGGATAACAACTGTTGGCTCCATCTCACAAATGAAAAACCAGCCAGGTAATTGCGTCTCCGACGCCCTTGTAGTTGGAAAAGATATTCCCGGTGGAACCTACGTACTTGGTCACGGATATAAACTGGGGGGGGGACATTACTGTGAGTTCTCGGTATTCACTTGTTCGGTGGTGTGGGGAGGTTGTTTTTTTCTTTCATAAAACCGGATCAAGCTCATAAGGTTGGTCTCACTCTGCCAACAGCAGCGTGCACAACAACAACAACCAAACTTTGAGATATATAACTTTTCCCGCCAAACCTTCGGAGAAAATGTGAGAAGAGATCATCAATCTGTCCAACTAATGTAGCAATAGCAGAGAGATTTAAGTTCCACACCACATCACAGAAACCTGGATAGTCAATTACAGACTGTGTGAAGGAACTTGGGAAAATGGTTTCCACGTGCGATTTTAATGGTGGTACTTCAGAGGCCAATCTGCGAGACAGATTTAGGTTCGCAAAACATTACGAAAAGATTGTTGATAAAGGATTTTTCTCTTGAAGAGACAATCACAAACGCCTTCGGGCATGAAACTGAAAAAGAGAACACAAAACGTACAAGAGGTGACATGAGTGTAGGGACAGTAAACAAGGTAAAATTGAAACCTATAACACAAACAAAGCCCAGGCAGTTTATGCCTCCTAAGCAGCAATTTAAGGCAAATTTTAGTTTGCAAAAATGTGACAGATGTGAATACACAAACCACACCAGAGATAACTGTGGACACAAGAATGCAACATGCTTTACGTGTGACAAAGTTGGACATTTGCAGCCTGAATGTAAAGCCGACGGCACTGTGAAACGTGATCACAACTCTACTTGTGTGGGAGGACAACACACAATTCATCATGTAGATGACGCAGGTATGCTAGGATCCTTATTTACAACAACTTCTAAAACTCCACATAAGCCAGCCATTCATGCGACAGTCAAATTTGAAGGAAGAGATTTTGAAATGGAATTGGACACTGGAGCTTCGACATCGGTGATTAATTATAAGGGTTATGACAAATATTTTCCATACTTGGCACTGCACGCGACTAGCATATGTTTACATGAGTATGCAGGTTATAGACTAAAAGTAGAAGATGAAGTTGTTACTGATTTGGACATAACGGACAAGAAATAATTGCCAATGACAGTAGTACGCACAGCAAAGTATGCACCACCATTTTTGGGACATTTATGGATGTCTACACTGAGACTAGATTGGAGAAGCTTATTGCCAAAACCTAGCAACAACAGTGAACACCGAGTACAATAAAATGATAGCTTACTGGAACCATATAAGCAGAAATTACCAAATATCTTCAAAGAAGAGTTAGGGTCGATACAAGTAGTCACAGCAAAACTACATGTAAAGGAAAATCCCCAGCCTATATTTCTCAAGGCAAAGACCTGTGCCTTATGCACTACGCAATGCAGTGGAGAAAGAACCTGATCGTTTAGAAATTGAAAAAATCATCAAACGAATAAATTTTAGTGATTGGCCAACGCCACAAGTATGTTTTCCCGAACGAGCTGGCTCAGTATGGTTATGTGGTGATTATTAAGTGAATAAACGTATTAACACCGATCAATACCCAATTCCCCACACCGGATGTATTTTTACAAAACTATCCAATGGTGAGAAGAACACTTACAATATCTAAATTTATTGTTTCAGAAATTTGATCAATACGGGGTACGAGTTAAAGGAGAGGAACGGATGATCACGAAGGACGATGTAGTTTATATGGGCCGATGACTTTCAAAGAACGATATTCAACCTACGGAGGACAAGGCACAAGCCATACGTTAGGCACCGGCACCAAGAAATTTCACAGGACTTCGCTCATGGCCAGGCATGGTCAACTTTCATGCTGAATTTTTGCCAAATTTATCTACTACGATTCATCAATTAAATGAATTACTAGGCAAGACTCCTTGGATATGGACTCTGAAATGTAAGAATGCTTTTTAGGAAGGGAAGGACATGATCACTTTAGAAATACTGTTGGTGCATTACGATCCAAAGTTACCACTAGGATTAGTGGCAGGTGTTTTACCATATGGAGTGGGAGCATGGCTTATTCAAATTTATGAAGGAAGCATTAAAGGTCCAATAGCTTATGCTTCACGAAGCTTGGGAACGCACGCGAAAACGTATGCACATTTAGACAAAGAAGGATTAGCAATAATGTTTGGTATCAAGAATTTCATGCATACTTTCACCGGAGAAAATTTACACTATGCACTGATCACAAGCCACTTGAAAGAATACTCGGACCAAAAAATGCTATTCCAACATTAGCAGCGCAACAATTGCAATGGTGGGCAGTTACATTATCTGCATTCAGTTATGACATTAAATAAATACATTTCGGCAAAGGAAAATGCAGTCGCAGATGCATTATTAAGGTTGCCATTACCTAGTACAAGAGGAGAAGAGGATTCGATTAATAGTGTGGGATCCCAGCTATTAGGCAATCTTCCCATTACACACAAGGAGATTATTTACCTACGCGTAATGACAAGTTACTTTCAGGTGTGTTTGACGATACACAAAGTGGATGGCCAGAGAAAGTTGACAAAACTCTGCAACCATTTTATCATCAACAGTATGAATAATCAATTTCAGAAAATTGAATTTTATGGGGCTTAGGCGTTGTCATTTCATTAAAATTGGAAGAATTGATACTACAAGAACAGCACAAGAACACACCAAGGAATTGTGAGAATGAAAGAAATTGTCAGAAGTTATGTCCGGTGGCCGGAAAAAGACAATGACATTACAAAGTTAGTAGAAGGGTGTGTTCCATGTCAAATGATTAGAAAGAAACTAGCTGTAACAGCACTTATGCCTTGGTTATGGCAAACTCCTCCTTGGCATTGCATTCATTTAGACTTTGCTGAGAAGGATAAAGAAAAATATTTGCTTATTATGGATGCACACTCAAAGTCGCCTGAAATATTTCACATGAAAAGTATGACGGCAGAAGCAACAAACACAGTATTAATGACTTTATTCAGTAGATACGGAATTCCGACACAAGTTGTGAGTCATAACGAACCGCAATTCATTAGTAAGGAATTCAAGGATTTTCTGAGCATGAATGGAGTGCAACAAATTCTTGTATCACCTTATCATGCAGCAAGCAACGGTACAGAGGAAAGAGTGGTGCAGACATTCAAAAATGAATTAAGTGCAAGCAAAGATAGTAGCAGAGCATTGCAACACCGTATTGATGCGTTACTGTTGATTTATCGTTCTACTAAAAAGAGTACGACAGGACGAATACCTTCAGAATTATTCTTAGGACTTGAATTACGTGCACGATTATCTTCAGTACTTCCAGATGTTAAAACGGAAGTTGTGCATTGTCAGAACGGTCCAACAATGAATCACAATGGACAAAAAGAAACGAGAGAATTTTTACGGGGAGACAAAAGTGTATGTGAAAGACTTTAGGAGAGAACAAACATATTGGACAAGAACAGTAATTGAAAGAACGGGCCATAAATCTTATGTTATTAATTTAGATGACGGGAGAGTATGGAAAGGACATGTAGATCAGTTGAGGTCAAAGAGTGCACAAAATGTAAAGACTAAATGAAACAAGAAAACGTTGTCATATCTGTTCACATTGTAAAACAGGAACAAATGCACTCAGAAACTGTTGAATTACATTCTTCAGAGACAACGAATACTTCGGTTAAAAATGACATCAAAAAGGAGAAACTGTCAGAGACTGTTGAAACTAAGAATAGTAAATTATCAAACAGTCCATGCCAGGATCTACGTAGATCCAAAAGAACAGTAAAACCTACAGAGATATTGAATCTTTAACAATTATTGTAGTTGGATAATTGGAACTGTGATTTTGCAGTAAAGTAAGGTACTTTACAGACTTGACACTTGGACTTAAAAAAAAAGGAAACGGACAGTTTGTTAACTTGATTTTAACGTGATTTTTCATCTAAGAAGGAAAGAGTTTAGTGTATCTATTTACTTAATTTACTATTACTATACATAGTCTTGCAAGGTCTGTTCAACAACAGTGACGATAGGTTTGGCGTCAAAGCTGCACCTATTTGGTTCACTCTTGCGTTTGTTTTATTTCACCTACATGTTTATACGAAAACGTAACTTGGTTTCAAAAGGTAAGACAAGAGTGATTCTCAAATCTTTGATACCATATTCTACCATACAATCTGAAATCATTTCCCGACTAATGGGTCTCAACAGTGCCTTGGACTTAGCCTTGCTAAACTATTGCCGCCTGGATACCAATTTTGTATAGAGTCCTGCAGTGCCTTTTCAATGAACTCGATTAAACACTAGCAAACACTAGGCATATGTTGTTTAACTTTATCAGTCAGTCTTAAGGACGTATGACCTACGTACCAACCATCAAATCGGCATTTAAAGTCATAAACAACCTTACTTGAATTTGTGGCAGGCAAAATACATTCTTAACAGATGGAAAAATAATTTTTTCTCAAAGTGAAAATTATTTTGGATGCAGTAGCACGATAGCATAGAGAAACTGCCTTAGTAATTTTGTTTTCTAATTTAATGAAAACCAGGCCTATCCATAGTAGTTTGAGAAATATATGGCATTTTGGAGCCCACATCTAATGGGATTTAACAGTAAAAAAATTATTCAGAATTACTTTGTCGAATAAAATACAGGGGTATTTAGGAGCATTGGAGGCAATTTATTTTCAACTATCAGCACGTCCTCTTTGTGGACAGAAGGAATTTGTGAGTGGTCTTTTATTGTCCTTTGAGACTAAGTCAGGTTTCAGAAATTAGAATGAAGTAAGAGCTTGGAAGTCTGGAAGTTTGAATATATGATGCCAAAAAGAAATTGTGGAATTTTACGTGACCTTGAGAAGGTTCAAATTGGTGTTGATATTAACAAATAAAGTAACGTCTGGCCTAATGAGGCTCTTGTATAGGAATAATAATTATTTTTGGAAAAAAATAATTTAGAATATTTTGAAATTATGGTCTTTCACTTTCTTTTGTATTTCAATGGGTAATTGATTGAGTAATTTCTCTCCCATAAACTTTGTTGTTGTCTTCCATAGTCAAAATTTATTTTTGATTGACTTGTTTGGAATGTTTTATAATATTGTTCGTAGGATGTACACGTTTTTCCTGTAAGATGTCATGTACGAAGGAGTAGATTTTCAGCTTCACATTGCTACTTCTTTGGCTCCATTAAACACCATGTTGTTTTTTCTCCGTTCTGGTGATTCAATTCCATTGATTTGTGTTGCAGTGAAAGTCAGTTTTAGAAAACAGTACACGAACAGTAGAAGGATAACCATTTCCGTCATTTTGGCTATGGCTTTTGCTGTTGAGGGCTGTCGAATCTTATTGAAGAGTCGTTTTATCCAAAAAGCTATCCATGCCAAGTAAACTGTTAGTCTCTACACTCAGGTATTTGTAGGTTTCAGAAATATTTACGTCCTTGATTAAAAGTCATTTCCGACTTTTTTATCTTGATGATTTGACTTGCACTAAATACTAATAGTTCCGTTTTACATGGCCTCAGTTCGTTTTACTCAAATCATTTAGATAGGCTTTCCATATCTTTTTAAATTTATGTATCAAATTTCTGCATGTCCTTGACTGCACAGAATATCACTTTGTCGCAGCATGTTTGATATTGTTTGAATAACGTATTTGCTCGTTAATGTCGTTAACAATAAAACAAATACCACCGGGTCAAGAATGCACCCTTAAAGGACACCAGTATACACAACCTGGCATTCAGACAAGAACCTGTTATAACAAAATCTCTAACGTGACGATAAAGGAGGTAATTCGTAAATCAATCAAGTTCTTTATCTCCTATGCCAAAACTTTTGAGTTTATTTAATATTATTTGTGGCTTATTACAGCAAATGCCTTCTTTAAATCAATAAACCAAGCACCAACGAAATTTCCAGAATCTACTTTCATTATAACCTGACCGATAAGGGATATTACTGTACTTTTGGTAAACCCAGCTTGACATCACTTTTCCTTCTTCCGCCAGCTGGATCAACTGAGCATAAGCTCCTTGCTCCATTATTTTTATACAACCAACAGAACTGAGATGATCCATTCATTTTCAAAGTCAGTAGTTGGTTCACTTTTGTACATGGAATGATTTTGCAAGTTTCCAATCCATTGGTACAATCAAACTCCTGAGTAACAGGTTTATTGTTTTGATTAGGAAGGGTGCAATTCCATCATTTGCGTTCTTTAGAAGATTTGAGGGAATAATGTCGAGTCCACAAGCTTTCTTTCTCTGACGTCTTATTAATACTTTTTAGTTTATATAAAAATTAAAGCTTTTAATCTCTTACATGCTTTGGTTTTCTTCCATGTTTTATTATTAAGAAATAGAATTTTTAAAATTTTTTTTTATTAAAATAAATATGTAGAATTCAGCAAATAATTTTGAAATCTCCTGTGGAATATTTGTCATTTTGCTTTCGATTTTTAAAACTTCTATTTCAAGTCCGATTTTTTTCTGGCTTGCTTCGAAAGACGTCTTTTAACACTCCTCCAAACTTATCACGTAGTCTTTGGTTTTCTCTCAATATAGTGGAATTACGTGTAACTCATAAACACAATCAATACAGATATGTACTTTACATTTTTATTAAAACTGAAAAAAAAATGTATCAAACACAACGCAATTCGATAGCAACCAACTAAATGTTTCTTTTCAATCTCCAGTCCCCTACTTTATTCTGGATCTTCAACAAGGCTATAAATAGATACACTCACCAAAACATGTCGACTTTAACTTAGGCTTCCCTGCTCGAGACCAGGTTTAACTTCTTTAGCTGCTTTTGCAAGGAACGCATTCTCTTTTCTCATGCCTTGTTTGTCTTTGCTCTCGTCAACCGCCCACCTTTTCTTGTCCTTTCAGTAGGTTTTCGTACATGATAGCTCATTAGGAACTGATTGGAGATGCATAGCCCCAGAAAACAGGGAAAACGCAAGCAAAACAACTAAAAAGCCAACTAACAACCACAAAGAACATATCGTTCTGCCAGTCTCCTGATTCTCTGTGACTTCCTTTTACCTTTTTAAATACTCGAAAGTTTCTTACGTTGGCATATTTTGCTTTCCTTAGTCAAATGTTCACATCATTTCTTTCACGCTTTTATACCGAAATTAAACGAAGTTTCTCGTTTAATTCGTCTTGATTTTCTAAGTGATCTGTCACAGCTTTCATTTTCGTTTTCATTTCATCTTTATCCAGAGACATAGTCACCCTTAAACTCGTTTTTCAATGACATGTCCCTGTCAATGGAAAATCTGAACAACGTCTTCTTACTGAGGTCATTTTATGGATTTTATGAAGCAGCTTACCGTCAGGCTTTTCATTATACATTTCTACTGGGTTATTATGCCTGTAATAGGAACATTGTATTTTTTGTACTGCATATTTTACATAATCATGCAGACTTTTTCCCATCATCAGGCTATTAAAATACTAAAAATATTAAGGTCAGGAGTTTTGGGTGTCGGACATTGACCAGTTTGAGGGCTGGCGCCATATCTACCTTGTGTTTATGCCGTGCTTCTTTCTTTAGCGCTGGAAGCATTTTTCTGGAAGAGTGTAATATATACTGTTGATGTGATTGCTGTACTGTAGAGACTGAATGATTTCTTATTTTTTGTTGTTGGATTCGTTTCCTTGTATATTATCCTTTTATTTTCCCAATCAAAAGTGTGATCCTGTATCAAGCAGTACTTCCCTGTTTCGTGACTCTTAGCGCCACTGTTTTCAATATCTCCCTTGTAATTGTTTTTCCTTTGAGCCAAGAAACTTTTTTATTCAACAATACGAGAGGAAATACAGTCTTTACAATGAGGCTACATTGTTCCTTTCTTCAAGGGGCAATAAATACTCTGGTTTGAACAATATTTTCCTTAAGGTGGATGTTGTGTTGCCGCAGAGTTTATCTTGAGTGCTTACCCGTCTTCTTCATATAGGGTAAAGTTGTTCTTTTCAACGGCTCCCTTTATTTATCATGTTTGGGTCCAGTGGTAGGACCCTCTGGGAATAATTAGCATGGTATCCATTGGATAAGAGAACCTTTGAAGGTGCTTTTCCTCCTTTCTAAGGTGGTATGGGTTTGAAATTATATTTCTTTCTCTTTCAGACAGGGTGGTGATGACACTGTTATGAGCTTCGACTTGATGATTGATGAATTACTGAGGTACTGGTTAGTGTGACTAGGGTTTCTCTAGGTGAGAAACAGAAACTGTGAAGTCCACTTTTTTCTTTACTAGGACATCAAGAAAAGATAGTTGTTTTTCTTTTTCATGATAAATCTAGTATTTTTATGCAGACTGTTGATGTGCTGAAAGAAGCCTTACAGATTATTTTCTTTGAATTGCAAAAACATCGTAAACGTATCTTATCTTTCCCAAGCAGCTGGGCCTTGCTCTGCTATTGATAGCGCTGAAGCTTTAAATGCTTGTATGAATATTTTAGCAATCACAAAGATGTAGGACTTCCAATAGGTACACCATGTAAATGTCATTGTTGAAGAAGAAGTATGTATTTGTAAGAGGTGCTCATAGTAGATTCAGGATATCTGAAGGGTTCAGTACAGCCCTGATGGCTCCGAGTTATCAGGTTCAAGCAGATCCTCAGCAATTTGGTATCATGTATCTGGATACTTTTGTGTAGTGATTTGACATCAAACAAGAGCATGATTTTATCCGTCTGGATTCTTTGTTGTGTGATATGTTGATTGATATTTATGATGTAACTTTATCATTTTCTTTAAGTGGATGCGGTCAGTTGTACACGATAAGAGTGAACAAAGTGGATCCTCAGAATATGCCACGATAGGAGGTATTGGTACATTAGGCTTGTGTACTTTTGGTAGTCATAGAACTGTGATAACATTGAGTCTTTGAGTTTCAATCAATAGTAGAAGCAACTATCCAGAAGACGGTTTTTTTGTTATGCAATTAGTTTTTGCATGCTTTAATCATAACCCTGTTTATTAGGTTACTCTTAACTGTGGTGTATGGTCAACTATTGAGGTATCCGTGGGACATTTGGGTGTGGTAAGCTTTGTTAAGTATAACAGTCGCATGCCCTTTGTCAGCTGATAGGAAGGAGATCACATAATCTTCCTTTAAATTTTTGATGGGACATAGTTCCTTTTTCTGAGATTGTCAATGCGCACTTTAATGAGTTAATGGGTAAGATTTGTTTTTGCTCAGATTGTATTTGCTTTACACTAAGGAAAGGCATTTACCTCTGTTAAACTATAGAGACAACCTCATTTAAAGTAATGCGCTTGGGGGTTACAGAGTAATTCAAACCTTTTTACAAGAAGGGATTGTTGATGAAAGTGCTTGACTAGATAGGATGACAATCCATGAGATTTGTCTTTGGTGTTAGGTATGGGTGATGACTTTTGGTGGACCAAATTTACTAGCAGAGGAACTATTGTATTAAAAAAAGACCCTAAACATTTGACAATATCAGCGCTTCAAGATTAAAAGGAGCATCTGTAACCTCGTCGTTAATTAACGTAGTGGCCAGGGAAATTGTTCAGGTAAACGAAAGCACTGTGCTTTTCAAAATAATGGTCATACTTTGCTGACGAATGACTGAGCAAAAGGTTTTGTATCGAATGAAAACAATTACTTATAAAATGACCAGAAGCATCATTACAACTGCGAAGATTACTGTGGTGCCAACTCTCTTGTCCAAACCAAACTCAACTTTAAACTGAAAACTTGTCTATTGAAAAAGTGGGGCAAAACACCGAAAGACCCTCCTATTACGTCAGTTATACTATAAAGCATTGGAGAAACGGAGAAAAGCCTTGCAAGTTCTGAAAAAGGTTTATGTCCCTGCATTTAAAAAAGAAAGAAACGGACCTTAGTCTGCCAGTTGACCAAAAGTCTAAGTTAATGTACGACATATTTTCTGGTCAAACAATAGAAAGCGTGAAAAAGTTTTTGGAAGAAAACGACTGTTATGGTTTATGTTCTCAATTAAACAATGCATTACTGTTAATCATTGTATATTTCTGTGAATTCGGTTGCCAAGAACTTCCGGAAGGAAAACATTGACTTGGGCTTGCCAATCGAGTTAAAACGAAAGCTTGTTGAGAGAGCAACGATTTATTCAATCGAGGCACAGTTGAAGGGGTCGGTTTTGAAACCCATTCATGCAAGATGGCTTCTCGGGTCTTACGATCAGTTTCGGAACAGGGTATATGTAACCATCAAAGGTTTTGACAGTGCCGGTATTCTAGAGGCTTGCAGTCATGAGCTGAAAACCAATCCTTCTTGAACAATCTTGACGATAAATATAACAATGTAAATATAAGGAAGTCTTTTATTACAATAATGTATGAATTTATGTTTTAAAACTGGTAAATATTTGTTTTTTCAAGAGATAACAAAAGATTTTTACTTATTGTGTTTCAAGCAACAAAGGAAGGAGTGAATCACAGAAAATTCAAATCTGTAATATCTTATCGGTGCTATTTTAAATTCCAATAGATGATTTGAATATGGTTTAACAAAGCTCTGTAAACAAGCTTTGATATATTTACTGAAAAGAAACGTTTTTTGTTTGCTATATGAATCTAAAATTATTTCCAAAGTTGTAAAACTGTCCGTTAATTATACCACCAAAATCTTTAAAATTTGTCCAAAAAAGATTCTCTGCCCCTACTTTTTCCGCCGATATTTTTAGGTATAAAATTATGTCTGGACAAGGATCTAAGCCTAACGTATTGCTAATAAAGCAGATGCTGTATAACATTCAAAATGACACAAAGTATGAGTGATGAGCTTTTACCATTGCAAGTTATCTACAAAAGGAAAACTGTAAAATGTAAACAATAGACCTTTATTTGACTGACATTTTAGGTGTTGTTTGAATTAATTTAAGCTTATTGGCTCGTTTTGCTCACGTAATTTGTGTGCAATTTTTCAGGCGGGAGCTTTTTCCTCGTGTCCGAATGAAGATATAATTAAAGTTAAAGAATGGCGTAGTTTTTTTGTCTCTGTTTTTATGGCCTATCCAGGTTCTGTACTACCAGAGCTGACAATTTTTAAATGGCACCCGCTGTGGGACAAAAACAGAAATGTAACTTCCATTGAAAGCTCGGAAAGACAATAGAATTATTTTTCCTTACAATAAAAACACTGGAGTAATGAAAAAAAGACTACTGTTTATTGATAGTATTTTGTTACCTTATATTTAAAACGTGAGAAAGGAAGAACGACCAAAAGTTGCCTTTAAGCTGGGTTGTATTTAAAAGTCAAAACACTAATGCTGTTAAGAGATGACTTTCTGAGTTGAAGATTCTCAGAGTGAACGTTCTAAAAAAATTAACAATCTTCTCCAGCCTCTCGATCTAACAAAAAGTGTAACTTTTAAAAACATCGAAAGAAAGAAATCCAGTAAATACCTTCTCATCTGCAATGTTGATGAAACTACTTAAAGATCCTAGTCCAGATGTCAAGACTATAACAGTCGATTTGAGGTTGACGGCATTAAAGCTTATTTGGACAGTTAAAAAATGTTATTTTGAAGCAGACTCTGCTAAACAGAAAATCAGGACCACATTTGGTTCAGTGCAAGTGTTTTTTCTCTTTCTTTCAAGAAAAAGTGAGTAGAAGGAGCTTCTTCAATACATTTTTCATTTTCCAATACCTTTTGCTGTCTGCGCGTGCAAGGACGACCAAATCTCAAGCAGATACTTCTTTAGTTCCAATTGGTTCAACAATTTAAAAATTATGAAATAAACACTTCATGGTGGATTAATACTCAAATACCCATTGTTTAAAGTTGCCTTTTCTTACATTATGGTCTTGTGATATCTCTCTTCAAATCTTGATAGAAAACGAATTTTTACTTTTCTTTTTTTCCTCTCCCTTGTGTTGTTGAAAAACGAAATAACCAAAAAGTTCACAATTTTCACAAATTCAACATTTAAACTCTTCTTTAAAATATGGCTGCATTTTTCTCATTATATCCTGGCGTTTTTTCTTGCCAGTTACTCCAACGATATGGTTATCTACAGATAAGAGCTTAGACAATTGTGTATGTTAGCTGTAGATTGTTTTGCATTTAAGGATGAGAATTGGTAACAGTATTTGTGAATTTTGTTGAGGGTTTATGGAGAAAGATAGAGCTTCAAAAACCAGGGGCATAACTTTGTTGACATTTTTTTGTGAACAAGATTTAAATTTGTGTCAAACTAATGTTTGATATGTATTTGCTCCAATATATTTGTACTGTTTTAACGATGATATGGTCATAACATTAAAATAAAAAATCGTTGTTTTGGTTTTGTCTCGATAAGGTACTTACTAAACAATATTGGCTTTGTCTTGCCTGGTTACTAGTCCATTAAGCAGGCGGCACCAGGAACGTTTAATATATTCCTTTTGTTTCATTTCCTTTTTTTTTAAGCTTAGCCTTTTTGGTTGGTTTGGTGCAGTTGGTGGATAAGATAATAAATGAACAAAGTATTTTGGTTTTGGGTGTTTGGGACCCGTCTTGAAAAGTTCACAGCAATTCAGGACCTCCAGTGGATTTAGTATGTTTACTGGGTTAGGTTTAGGGACTTTCAATGAAGTGTGATTAGGTATCTTGCCAATGTTGCTCTCGTTATTGTGGTTATGCTTATTTTAGCTGTTATTCCTCATTCCTTTACTGTCTCCTCCCATCACCTTTTGTTCAAAAAGGAGGGGCAAAGTTGAGGTCACTGTTGCCCCGAGAGATAAGGAGTGGTTGCAGTGCTCTTTGTTTTTATTTAGAAGAGGAAATTTTAATTTCCTCAGTAGTGCAAAGGATCCACACAGGATGTTTCTGAGAAAAAGAATTGCGAATGTTATTTCATAAGTGCTTGTCTTAAGATAAGGTCAAAGTGATTTTATTCTGGTGCTCGGTATTTATATGAATAAGGAAATATTTGCCATTTACATATTTAGTTACTACTTCCCCCAAGGAGATGACGTTTTTATTCGTTTGTCGGTCGTTGTTTGTCTGTTTGTGTGCAAAATACCTCCAAAAGTTTTGACACGTTACAAAACTCCTTGGTTACAGGATCGTGAAAAATGAATTATTGGGTTTCCCTGACAACCCCTTCTTAAATAAAATATTTGTCTCTGAAGGAGGTTGTCCGTCAAATAACACTGGTCAACACAATTTTTCGGGTCGGCAAGGTCGACTGTTTTTAGGTAATTCTGGGGTCCTGATTACGAAAATCATATTTATTTTCTTTGGTTAGCTCTGGTTCTTCTGATATACAATATACCTCAAATGTGAAATTTCTGTAACTTGCCTTTGTTCTGCAAGCATGTTAAATCTTTCAGCAGATCACAGCCAGGTCAAAGAAGTCTTTCATCTGGTATTTTTATTAGTGTTAATTTGTGGTCTTGATGTCCTTGACATGGTCATAAAGTGTTAACTTGCACTTGGCAGCGGTGTGCTTGTTTGTACATATCAATTGTCTTGTGATGCATGCGCGTGGTCGGCACAACTTCACAAGTTAAAGTTCTCGTCCATAATTGCATTTATTTGTGAATAAAAAATTCTCATATCAGATGAAAGCGATAAAATGAATTTTTTGCATCCGCAAAATTGAAATCTGTATTTAATATTTACATATTTACACACCTTTCTGGTCCTGTCGTTTGATGTTGTAAAATTGTGTGGTTACGACTGTCAACCAATTTCTACTGACAGCCTTTTCTCGGTTTCAAAGCGTATTTCATACCAGAATGAGGTATTTCCCTGAAAAAATAAAAACCAACTTGCGGTACCTTAACAGAGTCCAGTTCTCTTCAACATCATTTGGAAAGTTGCAGAGTGATCAAGACTATCTCTGGCTTGTAATTTTAGCCCTTCTTGAAGTTCTCAGATCAAGCCAAACTGCGGGAAGGTTTAAAAGTACAGCAGCCTTTAATCTCAGGAATGGATTGGGGGGATTCATCCGGATGGCCGAGTCCCACTTCTCAGTGGCGAGTAAATAAAAAGCTCATTATTCCCAAGCCTAAATGTCATACATGGGCTAAAAAAACCCATATTTGTTGCAAATGACAGTTGAAGTACGCTTAACAAGAAGATCGAATGGTCGTTTGCAGGAAGTTAGATTTTTACCTTCTGAAAGAGCAAATACAATATCACCCACCGTATCACAATCAGCATCGTCTTATCTTGGAAGCAAGGGGTGGATGATTATGAATTCCCATCTTGATGAACCATGTGCTGTATTTAATAATTCACTCAGATTTTATGTCACACCTTCTGCCCACATGTTGATATACTCAAACATGCCTGCCTACAGCCTTTCTCCCTTCAATTCTTTCCATTAAAATATCTTTCGGGATGCTCAGAACATCTTATTTTTTTAACAGTTTAATTCTTCAACAGCTCTCAGTTTACTCTATTCAATACCTCTTCTTTTGTCATCATTCAATAAGGAAGACTCAAAATCGGGACCATCTAAAACAATTTACTAAACTGATGACGGCTTGTACTACTGTTTTTGAATAACGTTTGTAAAAATTCAAACAGATAGGAAGTCCTGTTGTGAAAAAGAGGTGAGCAACGTGGATTAATAGAGGGAAGGAAGAACGAGAAAGGGAGAAAGAGAGGATGAGAGAGAAAGCTGTGGGGAGGAAGCGAAAGAGGAAGAAAAGACGACGTGGAGGAGAGGAGAGGAGAGGGAGGGAGTGGGAGACAGAGGGAGAGAGAGGAAGAGGGAGATAGGGAGAGAGAGAGGGAGAAAGGGAGAGAGAGAGGGAGAAAGGGAGAGAGAGATGGAGAAAGGAAGAGGGAAGGATGAGAAAGTAAGAGGAGACCGGGGGGGGAGAGAAACCGTTTATGTGAGTCTACAACAAAGTCTTGTTTAATAGAGAAAAGTAGACACCAATGGTTAGGGTATCTTCTGCGTATGGATCAGGTGCGAATTCCTGTACTTTGATGGAGCCGGAAGCCCTCAGACAGGGGACGAAGAAGGCGACCATGGAAACTTGGATTACAGACATTAAGAAAGATCTGGTAGTTGATGGCAGAACACTCAATGCAGCTGCTCGAGAAGCCAAGGGCCTTGATCGATGGAGGTTACTGTTGCCCTATGTACCTGTCAAGAGATGTGACGGGGCTGGTAAAGATAGCACAGTAGCAATAATATCATGTGCATTTAGCAACAAGTTATTTACTCTGTAGTTTTCACTGGGTACTTTTTAGCGTCACCCGGGTAAACATTTTTCTGAGTGTTTATTTTGTAGGTGAATAACGACAAATACAAAAGAAACTCAAAAAAAAATCTGGATGGTTAAAAAGTCTGAAAGATTTCCAGGCATTGGGTTGTAGTACACAACGTAGGCTCCTATTTTAATAGTATTGGTAAAATAATCATGTGGCCCTCTACTTAAAACGATCAGGGACATGCATTACACATCTACATTATTGGGGGGTTCAGAAAGAGTATTTTGTCAAGATAATAAGAAATAACTCATCCGACTAAGTTTACCAGATTTATCTCAGATATATATTTTTTTGAAGTGTATTTAATACAAATTTATGTACAGATACAGATACAGATACATATACTCTATACAAATCATCAGACCTATTATGTGCACCTCAAAGAGTTTGTTTCACTTCACAACGCAAGGTATGGCTAATCATCTGCAAACAGCATTTTGTCACATGAATGTAATTCTGAGCTCTAAAGTGGTCCCTCTAAGCCGATTAATTTAGAATCAAAAATTTAAACATGGTATTTATTAAATCACATACTTAAAATTTACTTTAATTCTGTTACTTTGAATCTGTAATGGGGCCATAATTCTATTCCAATACATAACGAAAGCTATGCTTATTTATTGACATTAATCGTTTTGTTACAAACATATAACGTCAAGTACTACAGTGGTCTTCTTGGCTGATAACACTTGCCTGGGTTCAAAAACTCGTTTTCAAAGGTTGAAGGTCTTTCAACTCATTTGTGTATTTTTTGGTGCGCTGAATCCAAAAACACCATCCATTTTCTTTGGTCTAGTCAAATTTTAAAGATATGATTAGTGCACGTTTTGACCCTTGAATAGTACTCAGTTCAAGAAAAACAGGGCTGCAGCTGGCCCAAAATTTGTTTTAGCATAGAAAACGTAACTGAAGCAGAATCAATCTGAAACCGAAACTGCATACGTTTAACTTTAGGAAACTGAAACGGAAACTTTTCTCTTTACACCTGGATGGTCATTATTGTTTAGCAAGCTGAACAACAGCCAACGTGACTTGCAATCGCAAGGAGCAGATGTAGTGTTTCTATTTAGGATTTTAGATCAAGAGAGAATGGAACGCAAATGTACAAATCATCCTTACAGGTTGTTACATATGTGGTAATGTGATTCTTCCTGGTCACCTTGCAAAAATAACTAATTTTGTGAAGAAGACATATCATATGCTTACTTTGGAGTTAAGGTTTGAGGCCAAGCCATTTGCACTCCATGTGTTGAGAACTTGCGTATTTGGAGAATTAACAAAAGGAAAAGTATGCCACCGATGTTCCTATGGTGCGGTGAGTGGGTAAAGATCATGTGACAGACTCGTATTTTTGCATGACCTATCTCCAAGGAATCAATTGCAAGAACAAGCATTGTGTTCATCCAATGTTCCGTCTGCCGTAAGACCAGTTCCTCATGGTCCACACCTACCTGTTCGCGAGCTAGATGTTGCAATGAAATCTAAATCTAGGTGAAAGTCACTAAAGAAGCTTTTCATCCATAATCAGCTTTTGTGTAATGTATAATCTTCATTTTCTGAAGTTCGTTAGATAAAATACATGCCTTTTGTGAAGCACTGAATCCAAAATTAAAGGTAATAAATAGCCCCAGGGGGCATTAATAACAGCTATTACATGATTGACCTTTAAAACTTCGCAGACCAGTTTAATTTAAACAGGTCAATTAATTTAATCACAAGTCAAAAAATTGATTTCGCTTCGGGAAATTGTAGCCTTCAAAGGAACAAATGTTCTGCCTCCACAATATACATAAATATTTCTCGCACAGCAGCATAAAGATTACTTAAAACAATAAAAACTTCTAAAAAAGATTTCATACGTTAAAAAATGACGTTTAGATTTTTCTTCTTTAAGACTCTGAAGAAGAAATGACGCAAAGTTAAGTCCACTGGTCATATTGGAGAGGAAGTACCTTACCCTATCGATCTAATAAAAAAACTGGTTTTTATGTCACCGTGTACGATCGTACTTGTGCTTCCTGCAATTAGAAATCAGAAAGCGGGCAGATAGTTGACGTGTACCCACTGTAGTCACAGCAACACCAACAATGGGGTTCTTGTCCTAGTTGAGCATTCCGAAATCACGTTAGTGAGTCAGCATGTCCCATGTTGAGCTCTTACAGTGATTGGGTAAAATATTAGTTTTGGGATCAGTAGATTCTCTGTGTAAGCAACTTATTTGAGTAAAAATGATGTAATTTACCAATTTCATATTTTGTACATAGAGTTCAATACCGAGCGAGAGCCGCAACTCATCCCGTATTTGGCAAAGTGGTGAATGATACAAGGGCTAAGCCATTAGCGCCAACTAAGCCACTACGACGCAAAGCTGACGGCTTCGCCACACAGGTCAAGGAAGCGCCAAGGCCTAAATGCGCATTGTGCAGCGGCGATCATTGGCTACCGCGCTGTGACAGGTTTCGAAAACAAGCGATTAGAGAACGACAAGAACTCATACGCGCTAAAAGACTTTGCGCGAATTGTTTATTCCCAAATCATTTCGTTCGCAGCTGTCCGAAACCTAGCTTTTGCAAGGTTCAGGGATGCACAACCAAACATTCCACCTTTCTCCACCCGAAGCCAAGTCCAGCACCTGACGCTAGTTCATGT
>RDPX01000066.1:1889808-1905659 GCA_003991215.1 Morbakka virulenta
GAACCAACAAACCAGACACCAGTAGCGAACGCACCTGAAACCGTTGCAAACATCAATGAAGATGATTACGAGGAAGAAGTGATTGAATTGGAGAACGACGACAACGATTTCGAAGAGTCGAATTAAGAACATGGTGTAGAGAGAGAAGGAATATTTGACATTTTTCATTTGCTTGTTTGAACTGTTTAACAGAAAAGTCGTTACTTTAAAAAACTAAAACACTTTGTTTTTTTCTTGATTTGCCCTTTTGAAGAAATATTACTTTATTTTATCAAAACAAAAGAAAATACTTTCCGATAAATCAGTTTCTGTTTTATACTTTTCACCCTGAGGGTATGCTTAGAGTATTCGTAAGAAAAACACGATTTTGACCCTGATATGCTTATAAGAGTTATGCTTATAAAAAAAAGCGTGTAATCTTCGAAGTTTGGAAAAAGCCCGTTAATACATTTGAATACTAGTTTTTATTAGTAAATTTCAACATGTTTTAGGAATCAAACAGTTTAATACAGATAAACTTTAAAATTCATAAGTAAATAAATGTAAATAGTATTCATATATATAAAAGAAATGTCGGTACTAATGGTTTATAGAAAAACAGCTTTTTTATAAGTTTTTATACAGAAATATTCACATTCCGAATTAACAGTCATAAGTAATAAATGAAACTATGCACAATGAACCAGTTACTAAAATATTGTCTGACAAAGCAAAAATCCTTGACCTCAGTGGAGGCCATACGTGTATAGGAGCTTTATCACGTCATGAATCGTAAACTTGTTCTCACTTGCGTTTCGTGGAATACTTTTTATTTGTTGTTGTTGTTGTAGTATTGGCTTTCCTGTCTATAAGCCTTTTTTTTTTCAGTTATGGGTGTGATTTTGTGCACAGTGGTATTAGGTTAGTTTATGACTCCAAATGTTAGACCTTTTGAGCAGTTCCACAAAACAGGTCAATCTGTTCCCACCGAGATCCGCATTGTGGACATTTCAGTTGGGTGTATTCCCGTAACCTGTAGACGGAATGATCAGGTTACGATTCGCGACAAGCTAAAATTCCTTTATCTAAATAAAAACCTCTTTTAGGTACTATGGTTATCAGGAGTAATAGTATCGGAAGCAAATTTACAATTCCTACATTTCCTTAACAATTATAAACGTTTTGGTTGACCTAAGTATCTCACCACCACAAAAAATTTTTAACCTGTGCTTTCCAAAATATTACTGTTGCAATAAAATGCCGCTCATTGCACTTGGGTTTGCAGTAAAACTCTCCTTACCATCTTTTATACAATGACTTCAGGTTTCCATCGGGAATCACATTGTTCATACATGCATGGTGTCCTGGCTTTCGGCATTTAATTATTTCTCCTCCTGTATAATTCTAAAAAGAATAATAATTTTTAATGTAAAAATTCCCATATTACTTGTACGAATTACAGTTTGATCCTCACTAAAAATGGACTACGATAAGTGAAAGTGCTGCAATATCACACCTCTACATTATACACATTTAAGGCCACAAAATGTAAAAAACAAAGCAAAAAATTAGGGTAGACAAAAACGTACATGTCAAAAACATATATTCACCCCCCCCCCATCCTCCCTCAAATCATTTAAACTTACATTGTTAAAAAAAAACCTTTAAAATTGTATTCTGTAAAATTTACCTCTACTGATCCCCATCACCTACCTCATACATGAATGACAAGGTAAAATTTTAACAAAGGACCTTTGAAATGACATAAGAAAATTTGGAAAGAACTTAACATCAGCACACAAACCAAATACATAAAGCTTAACCTTAACCCGATCAATTTCAGCTCAAATTTATGCCCACGACTGAAGAAAACCTTTGATCATATTTTACATATATATATATATATATATGTACCTGAACCAGGAAAAGTAAAATTTCATGTAAATTATATCATGGTATATAAAAAAATAAACAAAAAAAAATTCAAATGACCTGCATATGCAACAATACTTCAATGACCGATATTCTACTTACAGCATAGGATGTTTTCCTTCCAAAATTTGCCCAACTTGGCGAGTGTTTGAATATTTCCTTTCCATACCTGTTTCGTGCAAACAAGCCTGGGTTATACGGAGCATTCACCAAAATATCTCTAAAGAAAGTTTTCGTTGGTTTGAAGGCACCCGTATGAACATTACCAATTGAAATAAATGGTCTGTAAGTCCACAAATCCATTTTAATACCACTATGTACAGGTGCCTTGTAACCTATGTTAAGGGCATGCACAGTTTTATCCATTTGAATAGCATATCCTTTATTTTCTAATTCATGTTTATATTTAAGGAACGTTGTAATGTTATCTTTATGGAAGCCTCCATCAAGGTCAAGATCCCATGGCATTGGACTGTTCCATTTAACTGCAGCTAGCACTGTACCTATAATTTGTTAAATATATATATAAAAATGGAATATCAATATCTGGTAAATGGGAATATAGGCTGCGAAAAGTTTGAAGCAAAATTGTTTACTATTCCACTTGGCATAACAATTACGGGGAAATGAGTGTTCTTGGGCTCCAAAACAATACAAAATGCCAGGAAATGGTAAAAGAACCACAAGAAGAGAGGAACTACATAATCCCATAATCTTAATGGCATTAACAATGATCCTAAACTCGTGTTATTATTTATTAGTTATTTCATTTCTTTTTCCCTTTTGCTAAAAAGTTAGGTTTCAATTGATTTCCTTATTATTTCAACTCCAACAGACACTGCCGCACCAGGAGATATTAGAACTAGTGATCAGGAAAAAGAGAAAGAGGAGAAAGATCAAAATTTTGAGGGAAATCTAAAGACTCTGTAATAAAAGCTGTTATAGCTCCATCTATGATTGTGGGTATGCTTTAAAGTATAACAAACAAACTGGATAAATGGTTACAAAAACTAGACATCACACTAAATAGAGCACTATCACATACGACAGCATTATTAGGCGTGGCGAGAATGACAAAAGTACTTAAGTACGAAATGATAATGATACCAGAAATACTTGACCATGGATTTCAACCCGTTTCCTTTGGATGACAATACCCCTATGAGAACTGCCAATGTTTAAGCAGAAAAGACGATGATGATGATGATGATCATCATCATGATAATAATAGTAATAATAATAATGCATACACGAACGGCTTAGTACATATGGTCATTGGTTATAATGTTGTGCTATGAAGTTCATAACACATGTAATCAGCCAATAGAAATAGTAATAATAATAACAATACTAATAATAGTAATAATAATTTACTTTAAGTAATTAAAAGGGATTTAAGGTCAAAGAATATGCAAGAAAACATATTCTTTGATATTTAATTTATAGGACACAAACAAGTGACTAAAGGCTTTATCTGAAAATAGAAAAAGGTGGAAGAGGCCTGAAGTCGACCAGAGAAAAGCACAGGGAGACCAGATTAAGGGTTTCATGTCGATGTTTAGGTCAACAAATAAATGGATACGAATCACTTGGAAAAGAAAACATTGAAAGCGAAAAAGAAACCGAACAGTAGACTAAAAAGGGGTTAAAATACAAGAGAATTCAAACTTACCAGACGGAGGGACAACAAACTGAATCGTAAAGGGGGGCAAGAACCAAAATTTCACCTTTGGTTGTTTCAAAACTTACAAGGAAAACAGCATCAATTATTCAAATGCTCCAGCAAATGGCTGAAACAAGGGCGTGAAAGCAGCTAGAAGACTGCTCAAAGACGCGTATGCATACTTTGTTTCCAGCAAAACAGCAAATATTTAATGAGACACAATCCTGCATTGATGATATTGGTGGTGCCTTGGGCAAAGGAGTACCAACTAGAATGGTTACCTTATGGTACAAAAAAAGTTCAACTTTTACGTTAAAATTTTTTAACTACTTTCGTCATGCAACCGTAGTCAGCAGATGATGATACAATACAAATATTAAAAGTCATTACTAGTTAACAGAATATTAATTACATTTTCTACTCTGTTAAATAATCACCAAATTAACTTTTTAGTTTAGTAACTGCAAGTATATTTCCTGTTTAAATGAAAGGGACACTACTCTTTCCTTTTGATTAATGGACTGGTCCAGCATTCTATCTGAATCTAGAAATCACTTACCATCTAAACCCTTGCGAGTCTAGCTTAGCACACGATTCACTGCACTGAAGCTCGGTTTCAATGTTGCAGGACCAACAGAAAGACGCGTCGAAACTTTGACAAGTCGTTCAAATTTGTTGTACAAATTCTTATTGACTTTCTTTCATATTGTATAAAAATCGTTGCTTTTTTATTTTACCAAACCAATGCGAATGGTGAGACAGTCTTCAAATAGGGAAACCGAAGGCCAGTCAGCCAGGCCCTTCTCAACGAACCACTTAACTTCGCCTGGACTGATGACAATATTACTGAAAAATAAAAATTTATTATCATTCACGCCAAGAGATCCATCCGAACACACAACGAACCATCATGGGGAAAAAAGGGGCACCACATTTGACGTTACTATAGGAAGCTACGACACCGCAGAGCAATGCGAGTTGGCGAGGAGCTTCCTACCAATATGGGAATTTACCGAGGCGACAGACTTGTCACTTCGAAGACAACTCCAAGACAAACAGAAATCACAGAAACAGAAATATGCCGTATATTCCACGCTAACGGACTATGCATTGCAAAAGAAGGAAACAAACAGACCATCACCTTCCTTGACGTCACCCTAAACCTACGCAAAGGCACCTACAAACCCTTTTTCAAAACCCGACACAACAATCCAAGAAACCAGCCATCCACCAATCGCCACAAAGACTAAAGACGGTATCAACAGTCGTCTTTCATTACTCGCATCGGGCAAAGGATCTTTTAACCAAGCAGCACCTCCATACCTGAAAGCATACAGCGGATACAAATACAAACTACACTATGAACCAACCACAACTACCAGAGTAATAACAGACAACGGAGCAATATAATCTGGTACAACCCTCAATAAAACAAAAACGTCAACACCAGTATCGTACAGAGGTTCATCACCCTATTCGACAAGCACTTCCCCAAAGACCACGCACTACAGAAATTCCTGAAATCAAGATTAGTTACAGCTGCATGAACAACACAAAACAAATCATCGACATTCACAACAAGCGCATCCTTAACTCATAAAAACCAAACAATACGCCACAAACATTATCAGGAACTATAAGACATGCTACTGCCGACAAAAAAACACATGCCAACTTAACTGCAATTGTCTACAAACATCTTTTATCTACCAAGCCACCGTAACATGCAATGTCAACAACACTATTGAAACATACTGAGGACTCACAGAAAACGAATTCAAAACCAGGTGCAGAACTCACACTGCATCTTTTCGACACACAAAATACAGGAGCTCAACGGAACTCAGAAAACACATCTGGACATTAAAAGACGGAAATATCGATCATACAAGCTCTTGGGGGGAGGCCGCCCACAATTAGCAGCCTTAAATAAAAAGAATGAACTTGTCCCTTCTCTCAGCCACCGCAAAAGCTATTGTTAATGAACACTTAAGCGTATTGCTTGATATTGTAAATAGTATATATAACCTAACTTGGAATATGTCTATTTGGACATCTCTTGAAGAGTGATTAAAACCATGAAACAGGTCTGTCGGGGTGGAAAGTGTAGTCTTTTGGCCCTTTTCTCTATATTGTATTATTTATTTATCACGCTCTGCATTGGTGTATTAAGCACTATACAAAAGAAAACCGAGTGTAAGACCATATGTACATCAGTATTTCAGCCAAGGATACTAATATGAAAGTCTTGCAGGAGCTTTTTTATAATGTCCACTTGTGGCAGAAGGACCATCTACCCCAACAGCAAGGAGAGGAGCTGCAGTGTCCACTTTTTCAAACGCAGTCAAAATTTTTACGTCAGGGATTGTTGGAGTATCTGCTTTTTTATGCCAGAGCAATTCAAAGAAGCACTTAGACATCACCCAAGTTATTTAAAAACTGAAAGGATACTGTGACCTCTTTATGTCCAGCATTGTGCTTGCATTAACTGATCTACAATGAATTCATGCTAGTTTATTCAATTCATTCTTTGATAAATTTTCTTAACTCAAAGGCTGTGGCTTTAACTAATTTATTAAAAGTACTCTTTGATGCCTAATTGTAAGTCCTTTGCTACTGTTTCATCCTGCAAGGCAAACTTATTAAACAACGTATATCTTTGTAGCACCAATTTAATAAATTTCTTTCGATTTACAGATTTTCGATTTTCGTCATGACCTTTGTATTCCATTTATGTGGTGGTGGTGCTGAATCTTCATATATTTGACATTATTGCTAACTACTGACGGGTAGTCTCCGTCAAACATATTTCTGATACCAGCTGCTTCTTGTTCCTACTGACTAACACAGGTCTCTCATCAAACCATGGAGAAGATGGTTGCTGCACATATCATGTTTTCTGTGTCTTCGATTTGTTTCCATAGCTTTGTCCAAGCATTTCAGCCAGTTTTAGTATGCTACGTTGGTCTTTGATGTGAACCTGCTTATGTTTCTGTATATAAGGCAAAATGACACACCCTCTTTGATACTATTCTCTAGCCATTGAAAGCTGTTGTACCAGGTAGCTCTGAAGCAGTAGTTCTTGTGACCTTTTGGGAATGAGACTAACTTGGGCTGTGATACAAAGCAAATCACACCCCCATTGTCATAAACAGAAGCTATCTTTGCTGGTTGCAGTTTAGTGTTGGCTTCCAAAGCTATATTTCTTTGCATGTCATTTTTACCTAATTAAGTTGTTCATAAGTTTTTGTAACATGGTCCTCTTTGCCACTTTCTTTAAGCTCCAGAAAATTCAAAATATAAGCATGCTTTACATATTCTTTGCATTGAATATGCAATTTGACATTAACAGTGACCAAACAACTCCAGATTTATGCAATGAGTTCCAAGTAGTTTTGAGCACAAGTTTCATCCCAGTTTTAGTAGAAATGAAATTACTTTTGTAATAACATGGAGGGAGGGGTATATTAGAAAAATCTTAATGTTGATGAATTTTCACTGGATATTGGTACAAGCTATATATCTTATAAAGTAAAGTGAAACACAATTACAATTATTACTCATTTCCCATTACAAATATCATCCATCCATTGTCGTTGGGTTACTGACTTTCAACCAATCTTTACAAATATGTGCCATATAAATGGGCACATAGTTCACAAAAATTGCATTTCATTGCCCAATAAATAACTTTCAATGGTTTTTAAGAATAAAGGCATGTCTCCACAGAAAGTCACTCTATCAACAATTTCTTTTGCTTAATTGGCAAGCTTCAGGCATCAGAATTATGACTAAATCACAAGTTTCATAAAAATTAACTGCAGAAGGAATGCTAACACTAAAACTAAATAATTTTTTGCGATAGATTAACAAAATGTAATGAGTGGGGGCTGAAAAAAGAGTGAGGGAGGCTAGAAAAATTAATTTGCAGGGGAGATGATTATATCTCAGACTAGGCAATGTTTAAACTGTTTAGTAAATTATTACATGATACAACACAGAAAACTCTATTTATAAAAGCCTTAACTTTTGGGCTTATGCTTAACTTAACTTAGGCATCCATAGCCTGCCCTGGGTCAGGTTGAGAAAGGAAGGAAGGTTTGGGCAAGGCCCCAGTGGCTCTATCCTTGTAAAACAGCTTAAACTTACAGAAACAGTATGAAGTAACCATTGAGCTCAATAGCCAAGGCATGAGAGAAGGCATGGAGCATTCCAAAATTGAAGTCAGGAAAACACATAAAAAATTCCTGAAATATCTTCTTGTGTACAAATGATGAGTGCAAACCAAATTGGTGCATAAGTCTACTCTTTCAATCAAATTTTCACTGGCAAAAACAAGAAAATTGGTACTTGAAAGAAGATCCAAAAGTCAGAAACATCAACACAGCAAATACAAAAGCTGTGGATGAAGGTCATTATCACTGCCTTGCTGCATAATGTCCAGTGGGTAAAGGCTGTAATACATTGTTATATGGCTGCTATTACCAAAATGTCTAGATTTGTAAATCACATTCTACAAACACAGGAGCAGATTTGACCTCCAATTCCATATAAGTAGGTAGCAATAACCTTGCTATTATTCCTTCTATAGGATTTTAGGAAAGAAACATGGGTTTTTATGCAAAGAAACTTGTACCCAGAAATTAGCACCAAAAATATATTTGCTACTTTGTTGTCCTTGCAAATATCATATGGACTCCCAAGCAGCTACATTTTAGTCATTTCCTAATGCACCCAAAATTTTCAGTTGCTTGAAGCTGTAGAAAAGTTTTTTAAAGCCATAATGGTGTGAAAAATGAAACTTGAAAGTATGAGTTAACCTTAAAATATAACTATCTAAAAACTCAAACAACCCCTCCTTGATATCCAAAGCTTATGGTCAAAGCTCTACTCACCTTTCATGCACATGGCTGAAAAAAAGGTCTTGTGGCTTGACTTTTGACTACTCTTTTTTTATTTGAATGGGTGGCTGAAATTACTAAGATAAAATTCACCTATGAATTTCTAAGAATGCAATGACCTAAGAAAATCTCTTTTGAAATTGACACCTATATTTTTCACACACCAACATTGCTTTTCAAGGGTTTTGGTATGAAGGAATGAGCCTCCTTAATGCAAGGGTGTAGTCTCATACTAGTTACTATTTAGATATCACTAAGTCATTACCTCATCTTTATTGAACACAAAGGATAAACATTGTATGGGTGGTGTATGCAACTCCAAACAATAGTTGGATCATCCATCATACAAAAGCTACCATTTTGTTTTCAACTCATTTTGTTTAAAAATAGACCCTGTATGACAGGAAATATAAAGGAAATCATTTCTGCTTGTGACCTGCTAATATTTACACATCTCTACATCCAAGAAGAGAGCAATCTCTATGTTTACTATCCGTACTGTCAAGAAAGTTACAAAATGGCATTTTTTAAATAATTTTTCCCAATGTCTAAAAATTATTCAGGTACAGTGAAAAAAATACAGTACAGACAACAAGTGAAAATGAAATATGACAATGCAGAAGGGCTACTGCAGTTTTTTATCTTTTGGTGATTTCAGGGAGTAGTTACTGAGGATAATTCAGGCTGAAGGTTTTTGCAAGGTGCTACCAACATAGTCCCGACTTACTGAATGTTATAATTGTTATAATGAAACATTAATAATGTCAAAATTCAATTTAACTAACCCCTGATCTGTATGTTTTATGGCAGTAAAAGCAATAAGAGGATAAATAAGATTCATAAACAAACTTTGGAAATTACATAGTGAGACACTTTAACTTTGGATCCTTTTCAAAATCCGTTCTTTAAAGGAACTTGCAGTTGTCTGCATGGGTATTACAGCAAAAATCAATTCAGCTATAAAAATGGAATATTACAAAACTGTTCATCACAGCTATACTGATGGATTGAGAAGTCTTCCTTTGCATAATAGCAAAGAAGCCAAGGAACTTCATGGGGAGGAAGTAAACTGTAAACTGCTGGCTTATTCAAAGTGCTAAGCCTGAAAAACCAACCAACTGATTAAAGAAAGAATCCGAAAAAGATCCAATAATTACTACTGTGATGCAGTTGACACACAAGGATTGGCCATCTGAAAACAGCAACTACAAAAACAAAACTGACAAAAATTTTTGGAAATTTTTTATTTGTAATGGATGTCTCACCCATTGACCTCATCTGGTAATACCAATCAGTTGAAGATGGAAAGATGGAAAGAAAGATGAAGAAGAACTATCACCACCAGCAATTTGTGAATGGCACAAGTGAAATTGTCCTGCTGGCAAGCAAAGAGCTATTTTCAGCCAGTTAGGTAATAAAAGACTGTACCGGCCTAAAATTTAAGTTTCATCCAGTACCAGGAGGTTGATGTTCATTTAGCATGGAAAAGTGAGGCAATAGGTCTTTTTTTAAGCTCAATCAATCAATCTGGGTGCCATGTCAGAATTCTGGCATAGGTAGAGCAAAGAGAAAAGTGTATCAGGAATGATGATGGAGAACTTGCAACAAGTGAACTTGAAAAGAAGAATGCCTGGAAGTGCTATTATGAGAGATTGTTGAACACAGAGTTTTCTTGGGACAGAGAAAATCTTAGAGAGGTAGAAACAGTATCTGGACCAGCCATTTTTATTGAGAAAGAAATGGTGAGGGAAGCAGAAAAGAAAATGAAGAAAGGCAAAGCAGCCGGTCCTTCAGGAATTGTGGCAGAGATTGTCAAAGCTGCAGGTGAGAGGTATAGAAATGATCACTGATCTAACAAATCAGATCATAAGAGATGGTGTCATTCCTGAGGACTGGGAAATAAGTACAATTATCAATTGTTACAAAGGAAAAGGAGAAGCTCTAGAAAGAGATAATTACAGAGGATTAAAGTTAATGGACCAAGTCCTGAAAGTTGTTGAAAGAGTTATGGAAAAACAAATTAGAATTGAAATAAACATTGATGACATGCAATTTGGTTTTATGCCTGGACGAGGAACTATTGATGCCATTTTTATCCTTAGACAAATGCAAGAGAAGTACCTTGGGAAAAACAAGAAGCTGTACTTTGCCTTTGTGGATTTGGAAAAAGCCTTTGACAGAGTGCCAAGAGAAGTTGTTTGGTGGGCTTTACGGAAACTAGGAGTAAGTGAATGGCTGATTAAGGTTGTTCAGGCAATGTACAGAAATGCTAAAAGTCGGGTAAGGGTCAACAGTTCCTATACTGAGAGTTTTGGTGTGGGTGTTGGAGTTCATCAGGGATCTGTAATAAGTCCACTGCTTTTTATTTGTGTTTTGGAAGCACTGTCAAGAGAGTTTCGAAAGGGTTGCCCAGAGGAATTGCTATATGCAGATGACCTGGTTCTCTCCTGTGAGACATTGGATGGTCTACTTGCTAAGTTAGAGACTTGGAAGAAGGGTTTGGAAGGTAAAGGTTTGAGAGTGAACATGGGCAAGACAAAAGTGATGGTCAGTGGTTGCAATTTAGGAAAGCCATTGGAGAAAGGAAAGTTTCCCTGTTCAGTCTGTGGGAAGGGAGTTGGGAGCAACTCAATCTATTGTGGTACTTGCAAGCACTGGGTACATAAACGGTGCAGTGGAATAAAGGGCAAACTGACAGAAACTAACCGTTTTAGCTGCAAGAGGTGCAAAGAAGGAGAGGCAACCTGTGACTTAGACCTACATAAAGTGCATTTGGAGGATGAGGATATTGAAGTTGTCCAGAAGTTTTGCTACCTTGGTGACACCCTTGGAGCTGAGGGGGGAGCTGGTGCAAGTGTTACAGCAAGGGTTAACAGTGGATGGAGTAAGTTTAGGGAGCTGATGCCATTGTTAACCAGCAGAGCTCTGCCATTACCTACCAAAGGTAGAGTCTACCAGGCATGTGTACGTAGCACAATGATGTATGGCAGTGAAACTTGGCCAGTGAAAGCTGAAGATGTCAGCCGCATGGAGCGGAATGACATGAGAATGATAAGATGGATGTGCAACGTAAGTCTAAAGGACAGGCTCAGTTCTAATGAACTCAGAAGGAGATTGAATCTGGACAGTATTGGCAGCTGTATGCAGAATAGGAGGCTTCGTTGGTTTGGTCATGTGGAGAGAATGGACAAGAATGCTTGGACAAGTAGATGCAGAACAATCAAGGTGGCAGGAACCACTGGCAGAGGAAGACCAAAGAAAACATGGGAGGAAGTGATAAGGATGGATCTGAAACAAAAAGGTGTCAGCAGAGACCTAGTGAAGGATAGGATAACTTGGAAGTCAATTTCAAGAAAGCATCCAACACATGCTAGCATGTAAAACGGACATTAAACCAAATATGATGATTATGATTATGTGGCAACCATAACAGCCTTTTCTTGGCAGTTCTTCAGACCCTGAGTGAGCACACTGGGTCTGCAAACAGTTGCACTTTCTAACTGTTATATCACGAGATGCCGGTATGTAATGTAAAAGGTATAAAAACTATAGAAAACAAAGTGTATTGAAGTGTTTTAACTCCACTGCTTCTAAATCACAACTGTGCAACTCACACATAAAATTAGTATTTACAAGGGTAGATTTCTGCTCAGTCACTACGACTTGCTTATTATTATGTAATCTCTATAATTGGTATGCTGACATAATGAAATGATACTAATCATGCCCAGTACATAGTTCTTTGTCTTCTCCTTGATCTTTTCCCTTCTACACAACCAGTCAGCACAACCTCTTCAAGCCTCTTCTTCCTCATCACATGCCCTACAAACCTAATCTGTCTGTTCACAATTGTCTGTAATAAACATCTATTAGTCCCTGCCTTACGCAGGACATCCACATTGGTTATCCTGTCTGACTATGATATCCTCAACTTCTCCTTAGAAACCTCATTTCCACTGCTCTAATCCTGTCTTCCAGACTTTAGTAATAGTCCAACCCTCCCAACCACATAGAGTTTACGAGAGGTTTTTTTTAAGAAAATTGACATAAGGATGTGTGGTGGTAATACACATATATTTGATTATGATTTGTCCTGCTGGCGAGCGAAGCGAGTCTGAAGGCCCAGCAGAAAGTGCAGTTTCCCGCCAAAAATCTTTCCGTTCTTTCCCAGTGGTCCCCAACCTTTTGTGTGCCAAGGCCGGTTTCAAAGTTTAAAAACTTCCTGAGGACCGGTACATGGATATATTCATGGTCCTGTATATTGGCTAATTATTGAATAATCGGAATTGGTAATCACATGTTGCTCATGAAACAAAACTTTATTATTTGACTAATAATCTCCACAGGTGAACGTCTGTGAAGATGGCCGAGCGGTCTCAGGCGCTGTTCAAAGAATGTGTGGGCGTGGGTTCGAATCCCACGTAATGCCAACTCTTTACATATATATATATATATATATATATATATATATATATATATATATACATGAAAGTTCATTTTCTTAACCGAACTTTTCATTTACATTTACTGGACCTAATGTTTTAGCGACAAGTCGTAATAAACGGGAAAACGGTACCACAAAACATTAAAATTTACGAAGAGTTTAGAAATTCATGAACACTGCATTAATGATCAACAAACGAGTAACAAAACTGATCAGCTTACCAGTATCAATTTCACAATGCATTCCGTGCTGTTCACAAAATTGGAAAAAATCTTTAAGCAAGGTTTGTAAGGCGTCAATGCAACATGGTGGAATTAAAATTCCGTCGCCAGTAAAGCTGTGTAAATTGCAAACCAGGTTGCTTTCAACGCAGTCAAACTTCAGGTGAGTTCTTTCTCTGTCATCAAGCTTTACATCATTAACTTCATGTTTTCGGACAAAGGGCACCCACTTATTTTTTACAGAGGGCAGAGAAAGGCCCGAGGTCTTCGTTGTCAATTCAGTCATCATATCTGGACAACTGAGTACATTTCTCTTGTTATTTTTCAACCGAATAAAAAAATCTAAGAAAGCAATTTCTTCCTCCAATAAACTGGAATCTAACTGATTGTTTAATAATAACCCGGTTTTGCTTAAAAATGGTCCACTGGCATAAGTGCAGTATGTGCATTCTTTAAATGAATGGTGATAACCTGCAATGATGTTCAGCTCATAATTCTCTAAAACGACTTGATAACAATCAACATTCCAAATTTGATTACTATTAAGATTTCCAAAGCTGACCACATCTATGTCTGAAAATGCGTCAAGAATATGCAAAGAACGAGTAATTTCCGTGTAAAACCCAAATTGGGCGAAAGACCTCCCTACGAAGGTATATGGAGTTTTCACCAGTTTGAAGATATTTATCCAGGCATTAATGCTACTCATTTCCGGTGATATTGAAGAAATAACTAAATTCTTATATTTGTCTTTTACGGATTTTAATTCTTTAACAGCGATACTTGTACCCATGACAATGTTTATTTCCTTGTGCTTCAGTGACAATTTTTCTAACATTGCAGCCACATTATTCATACTTACTGAACTGGGGAGCAAGAGGCAAACAGTGACCAGCTCAGCCAATTTCTTTTTATTGGGGCAGTCAGTAAACTTCCAGTTTGTCAAGTAATCGGGGTAATCACTCAGTGCACCATGATAAACGTCGGGGCAAGTCGACATCGATCTTATTCCTGTGTTCTTCTTTAAGTCTGCTGCATTGTACTTTTCAACCCTTTCAATAAGATCATGGAATGAAGCTGTAATCTCTTTCATTTCTGCTGTCTCTGGAGAGGCTGTCTTCAACCGTTGATGAATACCCTTCATTTGGTTTACGATTGTGCCTGGTTCCAAATTCGATTCAGAAATGATCTTTATAATTCTGTTGCACTTTGTGGACATCATCTCGCGCCAACCAAACATCAAAATACCACCAATAGTCAGAAACGACAAGCCCAAAATACCTAAAAACCAACTTTTAACCATCATTCAAGGGAATGGTAATTTCTCCTACCAGGTTGATGGTATGTGATATGGCATGCTTTGCTAACGAGCATTATTTCATTACTTGGAGACAAATAAACTCAGGTTTTGAATGTCACGACAGGACACAACCGAGGCTGGAAATTGGTGAAAGCTGGACGTTGAATAAAAATATCATAACGAGGCTACAGAAAAAAGGGATTGTTGCTGACCATGCTGGAAATCTGCCCAAGCAGACTTCTCCTTTCATGGTGCCAACTCGAAAGAAAGCTTTGGTGAACCATTATTGTATTGTCAATTTTCGTAGATTTATGGCAAGTTTCGAGTGTCAGCTCACAGGATTAGAGTCAAAAACACATACACAGATATGGTTTTTTCAAACATATATCGTTAATAACTCGTAGCCTTTTTCAAGCACTACTTTACACCACTCCAATCAAAAACTAATTCACTTGATTTGGTAAATATGCTATATATAAAGGAATGATTTGGTTCCGAATAATCATAAATTGGTTTCTACTCTAAATGATGAATGTACAGATTACGCCTGATGTTAATTAACTACATAATGGATCTCGGAAGTATAACCGAGTATTATCTTCCCAAATACGTAAACAAGCTGAATGCGTGCACTGATCTAAACAGAAATCGGATGCAAACTAGCGAGTAAATACGCAAGCAAGCAAAAAAAACGAAATGTATGAAACGAAAGCAAATATGGCTAAGAGATTGGGCTTGCACTAATAGCAGTACAGTACTCCCCCCCAATAACGAACACACTTACGGGTAAATTGAGATGTTCGTTATTGGGAGGGAGCCGTTATTTGGGGGGACCATATTTTTATGTACTTTCTTTTTCTTTCTTCTCTGCTTTACTTGTGTCAAACACATCAATGAAAACATCACACAAAAAGTACTTTACAATTGTAACGAGCAAATATAGTGCATGTTGTGAAATAAACAAAGAGATCGAACAGGATACAGTAGGCCTAATCACTATAGGTCAAAAAACTAGCGAATCAAATCCTTGTGTCATAAAGAGTTGCTGAAGCACTACAATGTAGAGAAACATTCCTTTCCTCATTCGCAGCTGCTTTTGTGGAACGATGGTGGCAGCGGCTTCGATCATGTGCCTGGCTTGAAATAACACAGCCAAGAGTTCAGTGTTGCCCCTGACGGAAGCGTACTCAACGCATTTTGAGATACAGGCTGCTGCCTCAATCCTCGTTGAGGTGGTGAAGTGGTATCGGGATCGTCATCCCCATCACTTGGGGTGTTCCTACTGGACGATAGTTCCGTTCTTGTATCCTGCAAAGCTTCAGACACCTCAAGACCATCATCCATGCCACAATATTCCTCCATGGTGATGTTCTCTTGGACCAGCAGCGCTTGCTGTCCATCAGTTAGAGCT
>RDPX01000066.1:1907983-1939744 GCA_003991215.1 Morbakka virulenta
AAAAAAACAAACAAAAAAACCCCAAAACAACACCCACTCAGTCTGCAAATGTTTTGTTTCGATTGTCAGCTTTACGAATAAATGGACGCATCATTAGCAAATGTCATCAATCAATAATAAAATTCGTCGAGAAGTACCTGTCATTATTGTTGTCTCACACCTTTTTAACTCAATCTGACAGGAACAATACACAGTTGCAATTATCCAAACAGCTGCCGTTATTTGGAGGGAAATTTCACACTTAGGGGCACGATTTTGTGTTCGTTGTTAGGGTTACGGGGGGATCGTTATTCGGAGGGATGCTTTAATGAAATATACAAGGGAAAAATTGCGGGCACAGAAAATCGCTCGTTATAGGGAGGGAACCGCTATTTGGGGGGATCGCTATTGGGAGGGAGTACTGTATTACAGTATTTAAATGCGCCGCCATTGATCTCGATCTCAGGCGGCATCCTGTACGTCTCTGCTGGACTTGAAATGGTGCTGAAAGTTTTGCAGATATGTTTCTCTTTGTCTACCACGAACGCGCTTTCCTTTCGTTTGTTTACTAAGGCAAAGGTCCTCCAGCTTCTATTTTCTCATGTAATGGCCAAGAAATTTCAATTGATGTGACTCGATCACTTTAAGCAATTGTCTTTTTTCTCCAACACGGTGTAGAACTTTGATGTCTGTTACTTTGTCAACATAGAAATACCATAAGGCAAAGATATCCCACATCCATGCCTTAGTCCTCTCCGGATTGGGACCCATTCAGTGAGTTTCTTGTCAGAGAGGTCAAAAGACCCTTTTTGCTTGGTATAAAGTTTTTGATCATTCTAAGGTCTTTATCATCAATCTGAATGTCCTGTTACAGCGAGGAAGTCGCTGTGCCTAACCCAATCAAAGGCATTCCTGTAATCAACGAATGACATGTATAGGAGGTCCTCCTGGTGTTCTATCGCCCTTTCAGAGAGCCTTTTAAAAATTAAAGATTGTGTTTTGTGTGCCTCTGTCGTTCATGAAACCATATTGATGGTCTGAAATTACAGATAAGAGTTTAGTGAGTACTCTCTAAAGGACTATATTCGTTAGCATTTTATTTTCATTAGGATTATAACACGATTATTGTTGCAGTCGAGCGTTCCAGTGACTTTAGGCAGGGCTACGAAGATTGGCTTATGCATATCCTCAGGGAGGACCTTAGCCTCGTGGGTCTTCTCGAAAATCGTCCATAGAATTTTAATACATTCTTCACCTGCTGCAAGAAACATCTCTATTGGTAGATTGTACTGCGCAGCTACCTTTTCGGTCTTTATATTATTTAGTGCACAGCGAACTTCATCTTTTGTTATTCTTGGGCCGGTTATTGCTGTTTGCAGGATTATGCTTCCTTTATCTTCATTGTCGTGAAATAGTTGCTGGAGCTGCCATATCCTCAGGGTCGTGGAGAACTTTGATATTGGTTGATTTGTTAGAATTTGAGGCTAGAGCTGGCCTCTTGCCTGCTGTTTTTTAAAATCTGTTTGGACATTTCTTTGGGATTTATAGTGAAACGTTCTACCTCTTGACATTTGGCTTCTAACCATTCTTCCTTGGACTTGCTTCACTTCTAATTTGTCTGTTAATTGGCTTATACCGCGTTTTATTGTGTTTGAAAAGCCTTCTTTGTTTAGTCGTATCTTTGATCTCTTATGTGATCCAGAGAAATGACTGAAACTAGTTTGTATCCACACTTTTGATGTATTGTACAGCAGGTTCTCTGATGGTCGTTGCTATTGTACTCCATAACGATTCTACATCTTTGTTGTTATCCACCACTGGCATGTTACTGACAGTAGTATAATAATTGAGGGTTTTGCATTAATTTTACAAAAATAATTAGCACATTTTTTGGTTTTGTGACTTAAATCCATAGAGTGATTGATAATGATAATACAGCAATTATAATTACTATTCATCTTATGTTTATCATCTTATATTTCTCATTTTTTAATTTTGATTTATTTGATATTATAATGTCTATAACATGTTATCCCATTTTCATGTATATATCTTTTATCACCGAAACAAGATAAACTAACTTTATATAATTTATAGCTTCCAAGTTCATGGTTTTCATTTCTAATAGTTTTCATAGTATGATTTATTTGTTTATTTTCTAATAACCTATTCTTATAATCTGTATGTATGGTATCATTTTTAACAACACTCTTTTTAATACCTTTACAAGCGATAACACTTTTTTAATCATCCTTAAAAGATGAGTGCATTTTCCTTCTCAATCCAACAAATTCAGTAATTGGTATACTAGCGACTTTACCATTAAATTTATGAATTACTTTTTCATTACTATTATCATAATATTATGAGTCTTTTGGGTAGACACTACAGTCGACGCTTGTTATCTCGAACTCTCAAGGGACCGGCGAAAAAGTTCGAGATAGATTTTTTTACCTTAGGAGTAGAAACTTTGTCGGGTACTAATTTTCGCACCTTCCGCGAATTTTGGCCGATTTCGCCAAAATTCGTAATCGCCAAACACAAAATTTCCAAGAAGCTTAAAAATTCCCTATGAATTAAAAAAAATACCACGATATAGGGTTAAATTAGCGAAAATTAATATCAGCGAAATAAGAAATTTTTTCCTCGAGGAAATTTGTACCCGTGAAAATTTCTACCCATAAGGTAAAAATCCCTGCTTGCATCAATTTTCTATAAAAAAATCTAAAATACTAGTCTGCCTTTTGGCGTCTAATTTCCCTTTCACAAACAAAAATTCGAAGCGCTGTACAAGCTGACGCATGTCATCCCCATTTGCATTGAAGAGACATACGTTTTGTAGGGTCTCCAGTGCAATTTTGACTTCAGTTTTAATTGGTTTGTCGATTGGTTCATCGAATACTTCCACTATCTCTGTGTTGTCTTCATTGGTTTCTTCATTTTTATCTGACCTTACTGATTCCAAAATCTCTTCATCTGCTTGGGGGTTGTCAGTGGTCATGACATTTTCATCAACGTCAACTATTTCATGAGTAGTTAGATCTTGAGGAGCTGGTGTTGGATCGACATTTCGAAATTCAGTTAAATCCTTTTCCAATTCTTTGAAAGAATCGCCAGTCTTCAATTGCATTTTCTTGTTCTTCAGTAGAAATCTTGGATCTTCTAAAACAATTGACGATAGTTTTTTTCGTAACGGTGTCCCATGAAGCAACACGTATATTTAGGGCACGAAGAATTGAAACCTATGGTAGATCTTGACCTTGCTCAAGTCTTTGAATCATTATGTTAACCAGTCGTCGGCGGTAAACAGCCTTAAGACATTTTATGACTCCTTGATCCATAGGTTGTGAAACCGACGTGGTGTTAGGTGGCAGGAAAATCAATTTGACGTTTGATAAATCAGCAATTTCTGGATGTGCAGGACATTTGTCGATGATTAAGGCAATTTTTCGATTTTGCTTCTGAAAGATCGCATCTATCTCACGAACCCATTCTTCAAAAAGAGCACTATCTATCAAGCTTTTCTTCTGCGCTCTGTATCTTCACGGAAAAATATGACACTTTTAAAGCATCTTGGCGTCTTTGACTTTCCAGTTACAAACATTGGAAGTTTGTCCCTCACGGCATTAGGTGCTGCTACACCAGTTATTCTTATTTTACTATTCTTACCACCACAACACTTTTCGGGTTTTAAATGAAAAGTTTTGTTTGACAGGCATTGATAAAAAAGGCCAAATTCGTCAGCGTTGAATATGTCTTCAAGTTTGTAATTGGGTAGAATTGTCGGCAAAGTGGCTTCGAACCAGGAGGCTACCATTTTAGGGTTAACAGAATTACTTTCCCCAACAACTGTCTTGAAGGTTAGATTGTGTCTAAAATGATAAGAAATGAATTGCAAAATTAATCCCCGCCAAATTTAAATATTTTTAATCCGCCAAAATTAATTCCCGTCAAATTTGACTTTTTCAATTATTTTACATAGGTCTACGAAGTAAGAATTATTCATTTCTAAGGCTTACATTTGTTTTCAAGCTAATCAATATATACAATATTGGTTATTGATTTGAGTGTGACTCAGTTATCCTCCCTTTTTAATGTGTTAACTAAATGTATTATTTAGCGCTTCTCCAAAATTAATTCCCGCCAAATTTGATTTTTTCTCTCGTCCTCCAAAATTAATTCCGCCAAATTGTGTCAGATTTGGGAAATCAAACGATCCGCCAAGCTTTCTTCCCTTAAGGTAGTTGGGCATTTACCGCTTGGAAAATCTAGTAAATTTGCAGAAACGATATTTTATTTTCTCAGAGCTGATGAACTGAGCTCGTGTAAAGTAGTTGTTACCGGAAAGCTAGTGAATTTGGATGACGGTGAAGGCATGCAAGTGCCATGTAAGCTGATGTTCACTGGAATCGAAAAGTGCATTGAAATCCTCAAACAACACTTGTAAACATTGTTGAATACAAAATGTATACATATATACTAAATTTTTAAGTCTCACCTTTTTTTCCAGCGTCCAAGCCATCCATCGGAAGCTTTGGAGTCCGCGCAACTCCTTTGCGTACTTCATTGCTTTTTCTTTAATGTATGTTCCATGGATTGGTATACTCTTACTTCGTTGAGACAAGAACCACTTAAAGACAACATTACCTACATCGGCGTAATACACCTTTCCCGAGATTTTTTTTCGCTGCATGAAAACGAGGCGGAACTTGCGAAAAAATCAAAACATACAGCCAGCAAGTGCTTTGAAAGAGAAAATGGCGTTTCTTGTGTTATGAGAAATTGATTGCTTAATATAAAAATGGAGTCTTCAGAAAATTATGCTGGTTCGTCTGCCTCTAGACCAAAACAAATTGAAAAAGGCGGATTGGGAGTGTACTGCTGCATGCCAAATTGCAAAAGTAGAACGTATGACAGCAAAATGAATCCAACTGGCATTGGTTTTTTTACACTACCCAAAGATGCTAAGCTTTATCGTCAGTGGAAACGTATAATAAATCAATATAGAAGGAAAGGTACTGGAGATAATTTTCAAATAAAGAGGACTACTGTACTTTGTGAATTTCATTTTGAGGCAAAAGACATCAAAGTTAGCTTGGGACAAGGAAGAAAAACTTTAAAGAAAGGAACTGTACCAAAAATATTTTCTTTTAAACCAGAAGTAGTAGATTCAAAGAGAAAATCTCCTAAAAAACGATTGCTAAATGAAGATGAAAATTATTTTACAGATTCTGGTTCAAGTACCAGTAATGAAAACGAGGAAGATGAAAAAGAAAAGGAAATTAAACGTTTGAAGTTAAGAATTGAGGAACTTGAACATGAAAATATATATCTTAAAACTGAACTTGATAACCTAAAGACAAATAGTTACAATCATGAGAATTTATCTAAAAATGAAAAGTTATTTAAATCTGAAACTGGTTTAACAATTTCCACATTCAATGAGTTATATATATTACTAGATGTCAAGGAAAACTGTCACAACATAAAATTTTATGACTCAAAAACAAAAAGTAAAGAAAAGTTAATATCACCAACAAATAAAAAACAGGGACCAAAGGTGAAGCTTAGACCTAAGGATCAACTTCTGTTAGTACTCACGTGGCTCAAAGGTGGCTTCAGCTTAAATCACACATCTTGGCTTTTTGATATATCAAAGTCAACAACATCAAGGTACATAATAACATGGATCAACTTAATGTACTTCACTTTAGGTTCAATACCTATATGGCCTTCTAAAGCCCAAATCCAGGAAACTATGCCAAAAGTTTTTAAAGAAATTTATCCATCTACGAGATGTATTATTGATTGCACTGAACTCTTTTGTCAGAGGCCATCATCATTGGCAACTCAAAGTAGCATGTACTCATATTATAAAAGCCATGTGACATATAAAGGACTGCTTGGTATTGCCCCTTCAGGAGCAATTACTTTTGTAAGTCAGCTTTATGAAGGTTCCATATCAGACAAAGAAATTGTGGAACGTTGCGGCTTAATCAATCCAATTCTTTGGGAAAAAGGAGACAGTCTCATGGCTGACCGAGGCTTTACTATTAAAGACCTTTTGAAACCACTGGATGTTGAACTTAACATACCTTCATTTCTTGAAGGTCGTTCACAATTATCTGAAGATGAAGTTAAAGAAAGCCAGACCATTGCTTCTGTGAGGATTCATGTCGAGCGAGCCATTAGAAGAGTAAAAAAATTTAGACAAGTTAGAAATGAAATTCCTTTAACACTAAATGGATCGATTAATCAAATATGGACAGTCTCATGTTTATTGTGTAATTTTATGGCTCCTTTGATTCAAAAAGAAGATTAGGGACTTTGACAAAGTTTCAACCACAGGTAACTATGAATTAATTTCAAAAGGGAGGAATTTGATACTTAGAAGACAAATTTTGTGAAATTTTACTGAAGTGAAAGCAATTTTTTTTTTAAAAAAAAAAATACAACATTTTTTATCTGAAGTTTTCAGGTCACACAAAATGTTTCATTTCTCAGTTTTTAAAAGACAGAATTTTCTCAACATTGCTAAGTTTTTCTGAGTTAGAATATATATATATATATATATATATATATATATATATATAAATCTGTAACATTTCAGTATCAATACCGCCCTTCCCTTTGAAAAACATATGTATATATAATTATATAAGTATATAACTATAAACATGGTAGTAAATATTGCTTGTAGAATCTAGTTAATCTTTCCACTAATGTTGCAAAGTAAGGTTCATCAAATTCAGTCCTAACAATAAGCAATCCTTTGAATGTGTAAACAATGAAATAGCAATATGATATTTGTGACAATCCCATTGCTAACTGAATTTGGCTGTAGTAACCATAACTGTGATTTTTTTTGAGAAATAATCTACCATTTGAATCTTTTCCAACATAAAACTTTTCATCATTAACTAATTCATTTGCAGTTGAATTTCTTTTTATTTTCGGACATTTAATCTCAATAAGCCCTGGCAATTTTTTATTTCTATCAGTGATTAAGCCATCTGGACTAGCAGCAAGCCAGAAAAGGAACGGTTGAACTACTATTCCAGTTTCACGAATTATGATATCTCGTTTAAGGGTGAACTTCATGTATTGTTCAAATTTTTGTCGAGCAACAGGTTCATATTCACGTCCATGTTTAAATGCTTCTTGTACTATTTTTGGCAATAGCTTCTCGTCTTTTTTTTTAATTAAAGTTTTAGCCAAAGTTTCAAAATTTTTTTGACGAATAAATATTTTATGACAATTACTTGATGTTATACGTTTCTTTCTTGCATCTATCCAAAGATTGTTTGAGGCTTGTCCCACAGTATCTTGCTCTAGTATCCTACAATTCTCTAAGGTTTCAGGAAATATCTGAGACAGTGTTAGCAATTCTGAGTGATTTAACATGTCCCAATCTGTAGGAACATAATCACTTTCTTTTGAAATCAAATCAAATGGTAAAGGGCAATGTTGATGATTTACATTAATATTTGCTGAAATAAAAGAAGTGTCGAAATTCGTAACAACATTAAAATTTGCTTCAAATACACTTAGTTGATGTGACAGTGGAGAACCAGTAAAAAAATCACCATAAGCAGTGGATACTTTTGGCAAAGAATAATTTATTACATGGCCATATCCAATTCTTTTATCCTTTGTAACCAGATTAAGATGTGCTATAGCTGTTCGTTCAATCAAATTATCATTTTCCACATTTATTCTGGGATTATAAAGAGTACATGTAACACCTTTAGACTTTTCTTGCTTCTGAATATAAATATCCATAACTGGTTGGGGGTACTTGGCATTGTCTGAGGGTACACCCCATCGTCTTGATGTACTTGTACAAGCAATTTCCTCAGGAATTTTCTTTAGTTGATGCAGTGAATAATCTGCTAATTCATATAAAAGAGCCATAACATGATTACAGTATCCAGATTTCCCAGCCGGACAATCACATTTAGCCTCACAAACGTCTCCATTGTCTTTTCTCAAACCAACTGTCATACTTCTAACTTCTCTTTTCATACTAGCTTTGCATTGTCCCTTAACATAAAAAAAGCGTTTTGTTAATCTCGTGAACAAAGCTTTTCTCAGAACATATCCCTCTTCCTTGAATTTTCTGCCCCTGTTCATTGTTTTTACTATCGACTTTCCTCTTTTACCACTCTTTAAACGATGCTTTTCTATCTCTTTTATTGTAAACAATGGCAAGTTTAAAAGATCTTTTCCCCACTTCAATTTCTTTTCTTCTTTCATAACAACAATATTGATTTTCTCATCAACATTTTTCAGCAGTAACTTTATGAGATTCTGTGCGTCCTCCATGCTGAAATAGTTTATTTTGATTTTTTTTTTCGCAAGTTCAGCCTCGTTTTCACGCAGCAGAAAAAAATCTCGGGAAAGGTGTATTGCTTTGCCTTTTTTCCCGCTTGTTCGAAGATTTTTCCAGTGCAGAGACAAGCTTTTTCTTGTTTTTAACCCAAGTAGAAACTGTTCTTTGGGACCCCATATTTTTCTGCAACATCTTTATTTGGAACGCCTTTTTCCAAGTCCTTTAAAGCCTGACATTTTTCAACTAAGGTTTTCACAGCTAGCTCTCTCTCTTGGCTGCCATTTGGAAAGAACGAAAAATACCAAAACCTTGTCCTAAAATAATTCTACATTTCGAATATTAGAAATGGGAAGTTTTCCATTCGATTTTCAAACGAAATTCAGATGAAAGTTCAAGATAACGAGCGAAAAACAGTTCAAGGGTCCAAATAATAGGTTGGAGTTAGTGAAAGTTTGAGATAACGGAGTTCGAGATAACGAGCGTTTTTTAGCCTAGAGTTGCTTAAAAAGCTCAAGAAACCAGGAAAAATAGTTCGACATAGTGAAAGTTCGAGATAGCGAGTGTTCGAGGTAACGGGGGTCGACTGTATGTCAAATTTCTGTTTATCATTCCAAAACTCTTGACACACGTCTCTATTTCAGATGTTAAACTACCATTATCTGTAAACAGTAGTTCAGCCGTGACACCATATTTGTCTTTGGTATAGTTATAATGAAAATCATATATTATTGTTTGTCTAAGCTCAAGAATACACATACCTACATATGCCGGTCTGTTTAAGGTTAGTGTTTCTTTAATCTTATGCACAACAACCAAATTCTCATTAATAATCTTACTACTAACATAAGTTGGTTTACTAGCAAGTTTCATTAGTTTATTTTTATCAGTAATGAGTCTTACATCAAATTTCGTTCTTACATTTTCTATTGTTTTACTGCAAGCTGAGTTGTTCATCAGTTTGATAAAATAAACTGTTTTTAGCATGAGATTATTAAAATCAATATACTGATTCAGCCAAGGAGACTGATTATATTCTAAATTCTAATATTCTATGAACTTTTGTAGCTTTTAAACCAGGATATAAAAATAATTCAATATTTCTATTATGTAGAACAAACTTCACTTTATTATTGAAAGTTGGCATTAGTTAATGAACAAAGCCTGTTGATGTATTATACTTTTCTGCTATTCTCTTACATTTCGGAGATAACATTTCTTCAGTAACTTTGACCTTTTCAGGTGCTAGAGGATAATCATTATCAGATCATGCAACTTCTTTGATATTGAAAATCAACTTCCAGAATCAATCCTTTTTGCTATCTTCATCATACTTTGCTAGGTCTATCCTACTAAAATGTTTTTCAAATAACCATTTAAATTCTCTTGTAGGCAGATATTTACACATACTAAAAACACAGATTATTAGCATACAAATACATAATATATTTTTAGGGCACCTTCTCATATTGCTCTTTCATGTGCTTTATCATATCGATTGACTATATATGAAATACCACACCGCATACCTTTTTCCATGAATTGATACCTATCAATATCAGCAATCAACTCTAATTCAATATTAGTCATCTTACACATTGCATCCCAGCTCAAACGAGGACTAGTAAAATAAAAACTTGGATCAAGCTTATAATATTGTGTGCATGTACGTCTAATGTTTTCAAACATGTCAACAAGCAATAAGATATCTAATTTAAGGTAAAAATCATGGTATTCATCAAGTAACTTTAATTTAAAAGTATTCTACACATCTTGAGCATGTTAATAATCTTCATCTGAAATATCTTCATCATTTAATACACTGTAAAATTTTGTTTGGTAATTCAGTTTCATCAAACTTATTAAATGAATCCATGTATTCATAAGGATAAACACCCTTCTTCATAATAAAATCTAGTTTTTCATTTTCAGAAACTTCTGATGTATACTTAAAAGCTTTTTATGGTAGATTATTTACTAATTTATCCAAGCTTGAACTCAAAAATTGAAAACTATCAAAGAAAGTTAAATCATTACCAAGCATAAATGGTATACATTTTTCCACATTATTTGGAATAAAATTAATATTCATTAAACATTCTTTTTCCCTCTTATTTTTAAAAAAGTATTTCCTAGCTATTTTCCAATATTCTGCATTACAAAATAACCATCACACCCTACGAAAAATCACAGGTATTTTAAACCTATTTGGATCAATTCTTAGTTTAAGGTTACAATAATCATGAGCACTACCTCGATACCTACCAGTTTAATGGCAATAATCTCTAACTCTAATATCCTTATCATTAAATTTTTTCCACAAATATGACTTTGATCTGCTTTTTGAAATTCTTCTTCGTCCTCTTTAGTCATTTTCAAAAGTTTATTAAATTTGTTTTTGATAATATTCTTGAAATACTCAACCTTTTCTAACACTTGTTCCATAAACTTATAAACAGCTTTTTCACCTCTGTAAATTTGTACTGATTGTGTCTATTCATCATCATAGCAGCATACGGCTTTTAAATCATATCTACAGTATTGGTTATTATTATTAGGCTGACACCATTGTATTCTCTCAGTAATAGCTTCAAAATCTCCATAAATAACAAATGTTACTCGTAATTGTCTGTGACAATTATTAAATTTCAAAATATTGTTATCCTTGACAGGCATTTTAATAGCTTGCGTTCCATTAATCTCAATACAATGATTTTTTTTTAGTTTTAACGTCATTTTTCCCCAGCAAGTGGGGCTCAGACGGTGCCCTTTACAGGGACTTTGATTTGGCAGTGAGGAATTTTTTGGCCGGATGCCCTTCCTGACGCCAACCAATGGCTTTTTCTTTTCGCAAAGTTCTAAATTCTCCTCGACAGCTCGGGGAATCGAACCCGGAACTCTTGGTTACTGTGTTATCTCAATACAATGATATTTGTGATTATTTGACACTTTTTCAAAACAAAACTTTTGTAGACAGTGCATACAAAAATGTTTTTTAGTTTTATTTGTTGTTTGATTGTACATTAATTAATTAGAATTTTCTATTAATACAGTATGTTCCTTTTCATCCTCCGTTATTAATAACAAGTTCATCTGATCTTTAAATTTTTTCTTTTGACACGCATGTAGGATATACTAGTTTTCGTTTTATAACCAAACACATTAACATTCATCTCCTACTTTTCAGTTTTGTTGTACTGTTTAATAGTAACTGGAAATTCAAACCCACTTTAATCAAGTTTTTGTACCAATTGCTTACAATTATTTTTATGTTTTGAGAATCTTCTTTTTGTGGAATTAAATATTTTATATGGCGCCATCTAAAACATTCATAATCCTTATTTTTCATATTGATTACACATTTTTATTAGATAGTTCCTTTGGTAATTTCGTAAATGAGCTTCCTTGTAGAGGTTTATATTTCAAAATGTTCCAATAATGACTATTAATCTCTTCAATAGACCAACGTGATCCTTGAGAAATCCGAACAAATGTTGTTTGTGCTTCATTATTAAAATAGGCACTTTTATAAGACTGTCATCAAAATATTTACAAAAAGGAATTTGCAAAGTTTCATCCCATCAACAGATCTTCTTCCATTTGCTGTTTTCCCTGTCGTCAGGGGTCAGCAGCACGTAGTTGTTGGCGCCAACGAACTCTGTCCATTTCACCTCCTCCCGCCAGTTCTCTGCTCTCCATGTCCCGCTTCAGGATGTCCCTCCACATCAGCCTCTGCCTTCGGACCGATCGCCTCCCTCTAACTGGTTCTCACCGTACCCTCTGGACTGCACAATTTTCATCTCCTCTTGCTACATGCCCAAACCACCTCAAACTTGTTTCCTTTAACTTATTGCTAATGCATGTTGTTCCTGGCACTTTCCTTACTTCCTGGTTGGTGCATCTCTCCCACGACACTCCAAGAATCCACCTCAGCATCCTCATTTCCATTTTCTAAGGGCCCATCCCATCAACAGATGAACAAATATAAATGCAGAGTGCTCAATATTTACCAAAATAGAGCCAGTGTAAGTTAAGTTAAAATTCTATTTTCTAAGTTTCTTGCTTACGCATTCACCAGATGTACACAAAAAAACCTGCTAAAAATCTATGCATTTAAATAAAGTTGAGAAAGTAAGTAAAAAGTCATTAAAATTTTCAATGGAACTTATCTCTACATGTCGATACGTCAACAAACACCTTTTAAAGAACTACAAATGCGACCCACCAAACCGGAAGAAATGATTGAATTGCTGAGAAATGAAGAACGAAGATAGTGGGGAAAAACGTCTTTGGAATCAATTAATTGCAATGCGCAAATAATTTACTTTTTAATACAATTTTTACATAGCTCCTGTTGGAAGAACCGGGTTGAGTGAAATTGATTCTGTTATTGCCCGTACAAAGGGGTTGGTACATTCGCTTTTCGGCACCCCAGTTTTTTTTTTCGGCCATCATAAGATGAGTCCAAGCATTTCTGAAGGTAACTGGAATGACTTAGAAAATCTTAAAAATTATGAAATTTAAGTTATACTTACTGTAAAGTATAATGCCATATTTATAGGAATTTTTCAAAATCGGGAAAAATGAAATGCGAATCTCAAAAATCTGGACCCGACAGGGAATTTTGGAGAGCAGATTTGAAATTAGTGTCATGGAATTAACAAGAATTACATGAAAAGTTCTTGTACAAAAAAGCTGAGTTTTGGTTTTTCAGTGTATCAGAAAATGGAAAATGGATGGTTGATATAGCATACGCTGAAAAGAAGCTGTAAATGATGCTTGATTTACCTTACAAAGTATACTTGTAAGTAAGCGTAAAACAACTATTTTTGAAAATATAGAATATTGGAATAAATACTAAATTTGATTGGAGAGAAAATAAATAAGATTACTAAAAATAAATTTTTACTCATGTTTTGATTAGAATAAGACGATAAATAATTATCAAGCATCCTTTGAAATTAAGTTACAAAAGCCTGAATTATGCTTTTGCTATTATATTTTATTAATACAATCGTTATCATAAAAGAGTTTGAAAAATTAAAAATATTAATCTGTACACTGCATAGGAAACATGAATAATAATCATAAGTAGCTATTATAAAAGTTTACTACAAAAGTGATTTATAATAATATAATTGACAACATTCTACTATTTGATTTGTTAATACATAAATATAAACCCAAAAGCAAGAAACTTAGCAAGAAATTGCAGAACTTCGGATGCTTCGGTGGTCACCCGGGGTTACGCGGCTAGACAGGATTCGGAACATATTCGGGGTACGGCTCATGTTAGGAGATTGAGAGACAAGCAAAGAGAAGCAAGGCTCGGGTGGTTTGGACATGTGGCTAGGAGAGAGGAAGAATATGTTGGTAGGAGAATGTTGGACATGCATGTGGCAGGAAGAAAAAAGCGAGGAAGACCAAAGAGGAGATACATGGATGTGATAACAGAGGACATGAGAGCAACAGGGGTACAAAAAGAGGATGCAGAAGACCGTGGAAAATGAAGAAGACTAATCCGCTGTGGCGACCGCGAACGGGAGCAGCCGAAAGTCAAAGAAGAAGAAGAAGAAGAAGTTAATAACATAAATATTCTTATGTTACTATAATTAAACTCAATGATTAATTACTTTTCAATATGTACTATTATAAGAAAACCCCCCAAAAAAGTAACCATAAAATTTTACTATAAAAATGATTGATAATTATCAAGCATCCTATAAATTTAATATTAAGGATCTATCATATGATTAAAATAGATAAAACCATTATGAGAAACCATCTCAGTAGTTAAAATAGAAAAGACACTCTTCATCACTTTTTGAAGCAAGTTTCAAAGAGTCACTTCCTACCTGAGAGAATGTCGCTCTCCATCCCCGTGAATTAAGTCTTTACAAGTCTTAATTACTTGCTTGATTAAGCCATTCAAATACTTGATTGGTACCGAGAGCTCTATGCCCTTAAACGATAGGGGCAATAAAATGAAAAAGTCATAATGAAGAAAAAAGATGGAAAAATCAAAAGGTAAATATTTTGTAAACCCTATATACTGTATATGATAAGAAATTTAAAACAATACTACGTTAACAAAGTATAAAACATAATTAATTTTGCTTTTTAGGAGGTATATAAATTGCTTTGATAATGGGCACCAATGCATACACAAGTAGAATAGCAACTGAGGGATTTCTGACTAATTTTTTGAAAAAAATGTTTTGTAAAAACAATGCATGACCATCAATTACAATACTACTGCTAATAGCTCCTGTTTAGAAATTGTGTTTATTTTCATTTGCAGTATTGAGTGAGTTTAGATAAAGTTTCACTGTAGATGTGGGTCTTTTTATCCTTTTTAGTGTTAACTTAAACCGTATAATGAAGGCCTTTGAAGATTTGACTGCATTCGTGAATCTTTTGTTAATAATGATGAGCTTACTCTGGTTCCTGGTTTGATCACTAGGGCTCTCCCGCTTATACGATTTCGGAGGGTGATTTTGGAACGATGTGGTTGTAATTGCCACGTATCTGTCTCGCCATCAGTCTATTAGCGTCTCACCTCTATCGTTACTCTCCCCTAATGCATGGGGCCCAATGATCTTTCCCTCTCTTTCTGATCCAACTTTTGCATTCGAGTCACCCATAATGATGGTGATTTCATTTGATCTACAAATAAAGCAGACTTCCTCCAGGTCCCGGTAAAAATAATAAGTTGTTTGATTGTCTGCCTCCGACGTTGGTGCATAGGTAACTATGATATTGAGGTTAAAAAGGCTAGATGTTAGAGTCAAAAGCATAATCCTCTCTGATTTTGGTTAGAAATAGAGGACTGGATTACTAAAGTTCTTTCTGGGAGTCAAACCGTCCCCGTGTCGATGCTCAGTACATCCCGAGTAAGAAATACGTTTTTGTTCCTTACAGAACTCGTCTGCTGTTGTCTACCTGACTTTGCATAAGCCAAAGCGCCAATTTTGAATTATATATCGTTTATGTTTTGATGGTGTAGTGGTTGTGATTTTTGCACGACGATTCCGACAACCCCACGACCAGCGACTACTGTTGAAATATTTCCTGTCCTCCACGACCGGGATTGCCACATTGCTGTCGTGTGGGTACTTGTGTGTCTCTTCTGCTTGAGAAGGCCAGACTACGGGCAATCCCAACTCGGTTGTTGGACCAGGAAAATGCTCAAAAGGTATAATAAAGAAGAAAGCTGGGAATAACCATACTGGCTCTCGAGTTGCCTAGGATAATAATGTCCGCATGTCTCTTGTTGAGAGTCCAGCAGACATGTAAAGTAAGAGAGACTCTGATAACATGCAAAATGAAGACCGAATGATAGGCTTTAGTATCAAAACGCTGTCCATAAGTATATAGGGAATTTGCACAGCTAAGTGCGATGTCATGGCTATACTGCTTACAGAGAAACGCGTAAATGTGCTCTTGTTGCAGGAGACGCTCTTGGAAGCAACCTTAAAGCATTCAAGATACAGTATCGATGGGTATTTACAAGTCTCAAGAATTGATCATAAACAATATGGAGAAGCAACATTTGTCAAAGAACCAGACCTAGTACAGGAAGATGAGTATGCCCTAAGTGGCCTCATACACAGACCAAAAATTGTCTACATTAAAACAACCATTGTAAAAATATAAAAGCCGCTTAATCAATCCTGGCAACCGGTCCTTCCAAGCTACAAACACCCAACAATCACTGCAAGGGATTATAATAGTCACCATTTATCATGCGGTTACCCTGAAAACAACCTGACTGGAGAGGAACTAGCCGAATGACCCAACCAGGGCAATCTCCACCTTCTATTTGACCCCAGAGACCGGGGAACTTTCAGATAAGCCAAATGGGAACGGAACTACACGCCTGATCTGATATTCACCACAAAAAATAATGAAACACCACTAACAGGAATACGAGAGGTCATGAGCAGCTTCCCACACAGCCAACATCGACCAGTCTTGATCATCGCCTTTATCAAAATTCCAGTTACATGCATGGTGCCAGGCCCCCGATGGAATTCCAGAAAGCCTGACTGGGAGTCTTTCACTTTACACTTTGAGAACACATGTGGGAGAATACCAGCTGGCCTAGATAGCATGATGAGATTCAACAAGCTTATATTGAACAGTGCCAAAAGAGCATTTCCCGATGGTATCGAAAGAAATACATACCTTGGTCGGAATAAAGTGAAAAACTAATGACAGAGTTTGAACGGACAAACAAAGAGAACCTTAAAAATCAGCTCTTGAATTCCTTGATGACGGAGAGGCGACATAGATGAGTTGAGAACATGAAGAGTTTTGACCTTAAGAGATCAAGTAGAAAGGCGTGTAGATTGGTGAAGAGGCTTGATGGTGGTGGGGGGCCCTCTGGTTTGGGGGTATACAGAATAACAGCGGATGAAATAGCCAAGAATATAAAACGAGTCTCTCATACTCCAAACTTCAAATTTGAAACACACACTCGGAAACAATACCGAAGATGTATAAGTCTCTTTCAAATGAGAGTTTTCTTTCTCGTCCGGTGACTGTGTATAAAGTCTCAGCTGCACTGAAAACTTTGCATGCCGGTAAGCTCAAATTTCAGAGTTGGATGCTTCGTCGAGTTGGCTTTTCTCCATCCATCTTTGGTGAATATGTGGTGGACGAGAAGAATAGTTCCATCGGGTGATGTCTGATCGTTTGATGTGCTGGCAATGAGGATCAGATGGGATTTATCAGTCGTTTTGGTGCCATCTGATCCATTCTTTTGCTGGGCCTTCCGGAGTTGAGGATGCGCATGTTGCCAGCACAGAAAGCAAAGAGAGACTTCTATCATTTTGCGTTGTCTCCTGTTCCAAGTGTACCTCTTAATCTCAACTTTGCAGTTCTTATATTTCGTTTTGACTGCCTTTTGAGAGATATTTGCTGCTGTGAGGTATTTGGTTAGTGCATCTTGAGCCATTTCTTTCGATTCAATGAAATGTAGAGTGTCCTTCGCAGTTTTATTGTCTAGTTCGGACCAACCGAGAACCTCTTTTCGGATATCATCATCAGAAAGTCCCGATATTAACACGTCTTTAACAAGTAAAGTAAATTTATGGGTCACATGTAGTGCTAGGACAGTCTATTGTATATGCGCAGGTAGTTGCCTTTCCATTAATTCTAGCATAAAAGGGGCGTACATTTTTACCATGGCTCTGTTTTAAAGATAGCAAATCAGACCTTCTGACACTTATAGTTACAGGTGTGACGGCAAGACGTTTGATAGCAGCCAGCAGATCATCCTCATTCCCTCTTGTTGCGTCTGGGTTGCTTCGTAATATGTTGTTTCCTAGGTCTCCTTTGCAGTATTAAAAGAGTTGATGGACTGCCTCATCGTCGGTCGGAAGTTTGAATTAAGCTGTTTAGGAAATACAGTAGTAATTATTTTAATCATAAGACTTAGTTTTCTTCACCTTACTTTTGTGGTTCTCTGCAGAAATGGTTCAGCCTCCACCGTACCACCCCGGTGCGCCACTACCTTACATGGATATTTCACATAAACAATTATGTCCTTCTTTCACTATTCCAATGTTCTTATTAGTTCAGGAATGTGAAATATCTAAATGACAAAAGGGAAACATAAGTAATAAAGTCATAATCCTACAGATTGCTGTAGGAGACCAGGATAAGTCACGGGCACCACATTACGCATGTCAAACTTGCACATGAACTCTTGAAGGTAAGAAGTTTTCTACTGCTTCATGAATGTAAAGTCAGATATTTTACCTATTAGGTATCTATACATTTTAGGAAACTAATAAATATTTCTAAAAACTACTCGTGTATGTTTAACTTCTCTGCTCTTGGACAATAATAAAGTAGAAAGTTAATTCCTTGTCTTCTCGTTAATTTAGAATGTGATTGTATAATACCATACTTACCTACGAAATACAGGCCTGGAATCTTTATGTTGCTTTTTACTTTTCCTATACTATAATTTCATTGTTTTTCAGACTGCCCAATAGGAGAAAGTAGAAAGATAAAGTTTGCCATCCCAAGAATTTGAAGAGAACCAAAAGATCACCTGGAGAGCTGCTATTTCTGTATGGTAGATACCTCTGCATTGAGGAAAGATCGCAGCAGAGTGAAGTATCATAGCATTCCATGGTCAATTGCTCCTATGCTACACTCAGATTATCTTCCTGTACCAGTTCCTGAGATTAAGCCTACTTCTTTTTCCTCATCAGCCAGTAGCAGTGCAGAAAGTACTGGATATGACCAAGAACAAGATCCAGAGGACAAAGAAACTAATTCCACTTCATATTATCCCAATCAAAATGATATAAACGATTTAATTCGTGATCTAGGATTAACGAAGTCCAACGCGGAGCTGCTGACATCCAAAATGAAACAGTGGAATCTTCTTAATGAAGCTGTCAAGGTAACAGATCAAGAAAAAGACATTTGTCCTTTGCACAATTTTTTGAAAAGTCCGATGGAATATGTTATTGTACCAATGTTGAAAGCCTCTCTGGCACTTGGGGGTTACATTTAGATACATCTCAATGGCGTCTATTCATAGATAGCTTTGGAGGCCAAGCATGACCAATGTAGTGCCACTGCGCATCCCTATTATCCCACAAACACAGGTAGCAAGGGTGCTTTGTGAAACCTCCCTACCAACCCCACATCCCAATTATATTTATCATACTTTAACATAGTTGGTAACAATTTTACACTTTCGTAGGTCTCTTTGTACACAGCTGAGTGCGTTAGGGACAAGGATGGATATTCACTACCATTATGTATGTAGTAATACATTTTTTTTAACTTCTACTCAAGGAAACAAAATTCACTGTTACGAGAGAAATTGTTAAGTGAGAGCCACTAGTTCCTCAGTCACGAATTTTAATGCCGCTTTTTCACATTAAGCTAGAGCTGACAAAGCAATTCGTCAGAGCTTTGGGTATAGATTCCAAAACATTCTAGCTTCTTCAAGCAGTGTTCCCCTCGCTTTCAAAAGCCAAGGTTGAAGCAGGAGGTTTCGTTGGACTACAAATACGACTACTACTGGAGTCAAAATAATTTCCAATTTTTCTAAATATAGTCAAGAGGGGTTCCTGGAATAGTCTTGGATTAGTCGTAAAGGGGTTCCTGGATAATAACAGGGCTCATAACTACACTACGCTTGTAAAAACATTGATTGAAAACTATAGAGATATGGGTTGTAGAATGTCCTTAAAGCTGCACATGCTAGATTCCCACCTTCCCAGCTTTAAAGATAACCTTGGGATGTTTTCATCAAGATATATCAGAAAATTTCATCAAAATATAATGGACTTTGAGCGCAGATATCAGGGTCAATATGATGGGACCATGATGGGTGACTACATTTGGAGCTTGGCAAGGGATAGCGACTTAGAATACAAGCGCAAGTTGAGAAAAATTGCACACTTCTGATAAATCCTTACTATGCAAGTTTTTGTCATCTTTAATTAAGTTAATAATGATCACATTTATTATATTTAGAAAGTCTGATTCTTTGTGATAAATATGCTGCAAACTCTCTGCTTTTTTTCCATATGCATTGAATGTCTTGCACTGCGCAAACATTTTCATAGGTATGAGGTATCTCACCATAATTTGATATTGACTTTGTCTCAAAAATAAAGCGTTTGATTTTAGTTTATTTGAAGATGCATTTCATGTTTTGTTCGTAGAATCAACTCATGCTTGTCACTAACAGCAAAGTAAAAAGTAAATGTTATTTTTCTAGCTATGTAATCTTGCATTATTATTCTTCTTTTTGATTGGACTTGTATGGGGTTTTTGTGCATGTTTGTGGTTCTTTGGCATTATGGACGTCAACCAGTACGGAATGAAATTTTTCATCATAACATTATGCTAATGTAAATACTACTTACATGTAATTAAAAACTAAGACAAATTCTCGTAGAATCAACGCCTGTATGCAGCTAACAACAAAGTAAAAAGAAAGTGTACTTCTTTCCTATTTCTTTCTAGAAACGCTCTTATTACTTCATTCACATGTAGATATAAAATAAAGGCCAAGCTCAAACTACAGTTGAGTGGGGGAAAATTGTAAATACCATTTGCATGCAAAAATACGACAATTTTAGAAAATCGAAAAAGTCTTCATAATTGTAGCTGAACATTCAGATTCATGTGAAAGGTTTTCAAACATGGAAAATACCGTAAAAGTGGTCTCGCTTTGAAGACAAAATATTTGTTACATAGTGTCATTATTGTCACGCCAATGGCATTTTTGCAAGCTTCGACCTTCATGGCTTCCTATTCTTTATTTTCCCTTTTAAGCTACAATCACATATCTTCACATTATTAGTCAATATCTCGTGAGTAAATGAAACAATAAAAAACAAGTAAAGAGAAAAAGTTTTATCTACCTGCTAAATTCTCTAAAAATAAATTTGCTCCTGTGGCGATGAAAAGGAAAAATAACTTAATAATGTGACTAAATTACTAACTTGGGCTACGTAAATGCAAGGCGCAAAGGAGGTTTCCCAACGATAGCCATAAGTTTGACAGGAGCAAGAAGTCTCATTTTACGTTTTTTTGGCTCCAAAACAAGTGACACTAAGCTGTCTTCTGTTTCTTTCATAAAATAAAGTTGAACCTCGATTATCCAAACACCGATTATCCGAATTTCATATTATCCGATCAAGATCTTTCGGTCTGGGTAAATTTATACGTAAACTTGTGTTCTAACGTAAATACATATACTTGGATACCGAGTAAGGTGTCGTTTGTTTACGGATAATCAGTTATCCGAACAATTAGTTATCTGAAAAAATTGCTTCCTGACCCTCTTGTTCGAATAATCGAGGTTCAACTGTACTCAGTTAGATTAGACAAGTCAATTGTTAAAAGTCCAGCCAGAGTTTTATACTTTTTGTAAACTCCAACTGCATATTTGTCATAGGGTTGTTATCAATCGTCTTCCTTGCAGTTCAGTTTCTTATTGATAATAGATGTCAAGGTGGTTTTTTAAGCAGGGTGTCCTCTTATGGAACACTTAAATTTAATGAAATACACCATTTCAAAATTAACAACGACTGTTGTTGACATACTGATGGATTTACTTCGCACTGTCTTTATACATTCAAATTTGATAGTGGCATTTTCTGTTTCAAATTTCGAAGCCTTATTTTGAATGACATCTCATTAAGTTCCGAATTCTTTCCTAATTTATGTAATCACATGATTATGTATTTGACAAACTGTATGTGTTATTTTTAATGTATCTGTAAAATTGACCCTGTAAAACTGTAATGTTATCAAGGGTAGGTAAGGTCTCTCATGTCCTGTTACCGGGGTATGTGTGTGTGTGTGTGTGTGTGTAGAGATTATTACCCTGTAGTTATGATTATGGTTATGTGTGTTGTAGGCATCAGAAATTAGCTTGTTGAAAATTAGGAACTAAAGGAGAAAGACTTCGAATCTGCGAAGCCCTTATGTTACATTTTTCTTAAATTGAACTTTAAGATTTTTAGCGATTGTCAACTTATTGTTTTGAAAAATGATCTTGCTGTCCTTTTTCATGAGGTTGGTAGTATAAAGTTGGAAGTTACCAATGAAGAAGATAATCAAGCGGGTCTAATAAAAAGGAAATAAACTGTTACTATCGCCCATTGTTCAAGGTCACAGCAATTTCTTTAGGCAAGGTCCAAGAAAATTGCCCCGCAGAAAGAAAGTTTAGCGTTGACGGCAAATAATACCTTAATGGCGAGAGGAAAAGACAAGTATTAAAAAAACACTTGGAATAAGAAAGCAAAAGGAAGTCAAAGAAAACTTTGAGGACAAGCTGGAGAAAAACTTTCAACAAGAAACCGGATGAGTTTGTCGTTGAGTGGTATTACAAAAGACGCTGTAAAGGCATTCAGGTGTGAGGGAAATTCATTATGAAAAAGGCTGAGATTTTGCTTGACAACATGATCAAAGAGGGTAAGTCAAGTGACGATTTTCTGGCAATCACTGGCTGACTAAGAAAATTTATGAACCATCATGATTTGTCATTGCTTAAAAAACACCTATGGTACAAAAAAAATCGGATTTGGTCATAGATAAATTGGTTTCCTTTGTGTTGCATGTACACTGCTTAACCATAAAATATTAATAAAATGCTGCCAATATTATTGCTGTGGACGAAATCTCTGTTTCGGTAAATATAGTTTCTACTACAACATTGAAATATTCAGATAAAAAACTGTAATTGTTAAAACAACCAGACACAAAATACCCGCTTTTCAGTTACCCTTGAAGCAAGAGCAGATGACACAAAAACGACGCCTTTCATTGCCTTCTAGACAGCTGTTCCATCATCTTATTTGGAAGTTTTTGATCGTGTTCAGAAACGTGTTTGTAATTTGCTAGATCCAAATCTTGTTGTTAGTCTTTAACCTTTGTCTCATACACGGAATGTGTCTTGTCGACTCCTTTCTGAAGGTATTATCATAGACAGTGTTCTGATGAGCTTTGCTCGTTGATACCAGCACAGTCAGTTGCATCTTGTGTGATTCGTTTCCCTCAACGTTTTCACCCTCATACAGTTGTTATCCTTCATTGTAATAAATCTCTCTATGATTGTAGTATTCTTTTCATACTGTCAGATTGGATCTCGGACTGAAGTCTTTGGAATCTGAGTGGTTTCCTAAATCAGATGATTTGAATGTCTATAAGATACAGATTAACTTTGATCCCTTTGCTTAACCTTGTCCTCTTTTTTTTCTGTCATATCTTCACAGTTTCATACAGCTAGTGACATTATGCCTTGTAAAATTCTTACCCATTAAAAAACCCCACCAAACCCCCAGAGCACCGAAAGCAAAGTTAGGCTTATCATAAAGTATAGGTGTTGTGTAACTGGGGGTTTGGTGAGGGAGAGAGTTGCTCGGTTTGAGGTATTTGGCATTGAATTTTTAATGATTTTGTTCCATTATAAATAATCAATTTTATTTTCCAAACCATATTATAGTGCCTCAGCCCTGGGTTGTTGTTTTTTAATTTGTATTTGGTTTCAACTACCACTAAGTACTAAATTGCATATTAATTTTACAATGGTAAAAAATTAAACTGTCGATAAAATAAGGATTTTTAACAATGCATAATATTGTATAGTTTCTTACTCAAGTAACAAAATAAAAAGAATAACAACTCTAAATTACAAACCCATAATAGTAAAAGAGGAACATTTACAATAAATTACCCCTACCCCATCCTGGGCTTTGTCAGAACTGAAACCATTCTGAAAATCAAAGATTAAATTCACAGATTGTGATTTGGGTATGTTTTCTTAATGTAGATAATTAAACTCTAGGAAGAAATTCTTTGAAATAGAAAACATTAGAAATATACATTAGCAGCAGATATTTACATCAATGTATTTCTTCCATAAACACTTCTATATATATATATATATTATATATATCGGTTCAGCTTGCCGTATAACTTGCCTTGTGTAGCGTCGTTTTGTGAGAAGAAATTTTGGAGCTATTTTGCGTAATTGAACGTAAAGACGATATTTATTTACTAGTGTATAGCATAATCTGATATTCTGATATTCAAATATAGAACTTTTTCTTGAATAGGTAATTCAAATAAACTTAAAACTGGTTATCATTTAAGTCTATTTATGGCTGTACTATCATTTTTAGAGTCAAACACTCCTGTATCCATACTTGGATTCACTGAGGTTTTTTTTCGTTCTGAAATAAAAAAAACACAAAGCAAAGCAAAGGAGGATGACGTCAATCCTTAAAATCTCCTTTGTCACTAAAATCAAGTGACATTTGGTCACTTTTGACCGACAAATGGCTTAAATATTTGAATTATGTGTAACAATTGCACCCTCTGGAAAGCTCCAAGTCATTTCTTCTATCCAGAAGAAAAATTGAGTGAACCATAATAAGATGCATAATCAATTACATTATAACCATATACCTTCTCTATATACCTTCTCTTGACTGCAGCAAATTGTGTACTAACATGGCTGAGTTCTTTCTAGAGTTTGCTTTTCGTCTTTTTCAATACATTTAGATAGAGACCAGATCATTTATCAACATTTCCTCGTCAAACAGTTAGCATCCTACCTCTTGTTCTCTCATTTTAGAAAATTCCCATCAAACATGACACAAAATGACCATCTTCAGAGCTTTTTTCATGCTAAAACGATTTAAAAGTTTGCATTTGATTAAATAGATAAGAGAAAATAATTTAGAAGCACCAAGTAAGCTTTTTATTTTGAGGTGAGCTGGACGTTTGTGGGTTGTCGAGAACCATAACGTGTGATTTTGAGAAGTCTAAAGTTTTCTACTACCATCTACAGGAAACCAACCCGCACTGACCAGTACCTCAATAATGCATCACACCATCCAGTCTCAGCTTGTAATAGTGTCATAACCACTCTGTTTGGAAGAGCAAGAAGCATTATTTCTAACTTATATGACCTCAGAAAAGAAGAAAGACACCTTCAAAGGGTTTTTCTCATCCAATGGATACCACGCTAAGGATGTCGAGAGATCCTTACAAAGAACTACTAAAACGTACAAGTCTGCCTTACATGAAGAATACCAGTGAGCATCTAAGACGAACTCTTCGACAACACATTCAACAGGCCTTTTTCACTACATCCACCTTAAAGAAGATCCTCTCAAAACCAAAAGACCTAGTCCCATTTGAGGAGAGAAACAACGCAGTTTACAGACTACAATGTAAGGACTGTCCTGCCTCCTACATTGGTGAATCAAGGCGTTCCTTGGGTCAAAGAGAAAAAGAACACAAGAGAGCTGTTCAGAAAGATGATACCAAGAATCATAAAATAGCCAAGCACTGCTGGTCACAGGATCATACATTTGACTGGGAAAATAAAAGGATTATAGACAAGAAAATCAAAACAACAACAAGACAAATAAAAGAAATAATCTATTCCCTGCAATGCAGCAATCACATCAACAGTATATCCCACACCCTTCCAGAAATATAGCCTCCAGAACTAAAGAAAGGAACACAACAAACACAACAAGGACAACATAGGTATGGCGCCACAGGATTCCATCGGAAAAGGTTAAAGGGAGCACAACTTTAAAGTAGATAGTTTTACACTAGTTCAACCCACTTCACAATTAAACAAGGGATTTTTGTCTCTTAGCAAATACCCTGTAAAGGAAAAATGTGTGGGCATCGCCCTTTACATCAGCAACAAACTAAATTGTTTCGAGATACACTTCTGGAACCCTATAAGACAGAAAATATCATATTCGCATTTTTACATTCATGAAAAGATTTAAGACTTGCAACAAACGGCACGTCATGTATGAACCATCTTACATGAGTTGTGTACATCCAGGATACAAAAATCCAAATATGCTATGAAAATGGAATATGTAAAATCTAAACAGTGACACGATCTTAAATTGCCCTAAATAATACACTGTCCAGTTGTTTTTTAAAGGAATACAAATATAAGAAATTGGTCTTAACTATATGACAACTTCCACAGTTCCAGTCAATTGGCTAACAAAATAACCATGAAATTAATGCAAATAAATCAAAATAACAAAGAGCATACCCCTTGAGTTCCTTAATCAAACCAAGCACATCCACTTGAAGGCCTATCTTGATTTAAGTACAAATTTCTGACTACTTATATAACTCTAAAAACTGCTAGAAATGAATCTTTAAGTATTGAACATTAGAAATAATGAAAATGAATGCGTGGGTTAGAATTTCTCACATCTGACACGAGACCCGTGTAAGCTGAAAGGCAAAATTCAAATCAAAATGTTGCAATGTCATGAGAGTAAATTAAACATGTCAGACGCTGGTAATTGTATGTTTTTGAGCAAATGTTGGAAAATTGGAAGACGCAGGCCTTTTGCTTTAGCTTTAACAAGTATATGCACCAACGTCAAGTTGCTCAGAGGAAAAACTAGAAGGGTTCTAATGTTTGGAGTGTTAACGTCAATTTCCCTCAGTAACTGGGGCTCAGACGATGCCCTTCACAGGGACTTGGATTTGGCAGTGAGAAATGTCTTGGGCGGATGCCCTTTCTGTCACCAACCAATGTTTTTTCTTTTGTAAAGTTCGAAAGTTCGCTGCTCGGGGAATCGAACCCGAAGCTCTTGGTTACAGTGCAGTTGCACTAACTATTAAGCTACAGCTAGAAGGGTTATATTAATATGTTGATATTGCAAAGAATCATTGTAAGTAACATTAACTAGCTATCGTTTATGGTGATTTCATCAACAAAGTTAATGAAGAAAGAGAGAGTAAACGTGTTAAACCATTCATACTGAGCATCAGTAAAGAAAAAGGGGGCAAATGCATTGAACACTTTAAGACAAACTATCAGACATTAGTTAACACTTGATCTTAGCAGCATATGAGGAGTAAATAGACATGATAGATCCCAGAGGAACAGTAAAAAATCATGTACACTTCATCTCTACCAACAGCAGAATCAAAAATGCAATGCAACAAGCCAAGAGCTATCCTGAGGCAGACTTTAACAGTGATCAGATTCCTCGTGATTTGGAAACTGAAGATAACGATTGAAATTAGTTAACTGTAGTTCCTTGTTAGAATTTAGTGAGTTGGCTCTGTGAGACATATAATCAAGGTATTCAGCTGGTGTCAAGAATAAGTTAGCAGAATTGTCACAAGAAGAACCTAGATTTCAATGGGAGGCCCTCTAGAAATCCCTAACAGCAGCTGAAGAATTTATTCCGAGAAAGAGAAAAGAGAATTCAGACAGAGTGGATGACTCAGAAAATGCTTGACGCTATGAAAACAGCCAACAACTCTAGCTAAGATACAGTGTGCGAAAGGCTCAAATAGAAGATAGAAAACATGTAAAAAGATGCTAATAAAGATTGTTTGACACCAAGCGTGAGAAAATAGAGCAGCTACAAGGCACAGAAGGTAAAAGGATTTTTGAAAAAATCTTAAGACACGTTGGTACAAAAACACAATTATGTAAGAGCTCCATCAAAGCGAAAAATAAAACAATGTGATAAAGAAAATTATATCATGCAAAAATAAAAGGAAAAAATCAGAAAAGTTTTCTTTGACCATGGCGGAAACAATACTGTTATTGAAGGGAGAAAAATGTTCTCTAATGAAGTGAGGGTGGCACTTACTAAAATAAAGAAAAACAAGACATGATGACTAAAAATGATCAATGTAGAAATGATAACAGCATTGGAAGACTTAAGAGTGAAAAAAATTACTAAATTGGAAAATAGTATTTAGGACTCTGATGAAATTCTAAACAGCCTCAGTCCAGCCATCCTTATCACCTTTCCCCCAAATCAAGGCGCTACAGAATTCAAAACTCACTGCATCGTCAGTCTAAAAAGTAAGCAGCAAAACTAATTTAAAAAATAATGATGCAAAGGATGAGAAGAGTTAGGTAACCAGAACTGGCATAGAAAAAATATGGGTTTAGATCAGTATCTACAATGCCATATTTCCCCTGGGAAAGGTGTGCGAAAGAAGCACTGAAGTTCAAAGAGATCAAGGCTTTTTTTCACAGGCTATCCAAAAGCCTCAAACAAGATAAAACAGCTAAACATTTTAGACATACTGCAGGCACTGGAAATCAATAGAAAGTATCTCAGATGAAAAAGAAATCTTTACTCAAAGCTGATAACTGCAGTGCGAGTTGCAGGAGAAGTGAGCGATTTCATTCAGATTAAACATGTAGTGCGACTCTGGCTGTGTGTGACCCAGAATTGCTTAATGTGTAAATAAAAAAACCTAGCCAGAACTAGACTGCAATAAAGGTTGCGTGGTGGAAGATTATCGTTTAAAACATCTTCGATATGCAGATAATGCTACGCTTTAAACTTAACTTACATAGTTAGGTTGAATTAAGTTAAAGAACAACGAAAAAAGATCTTGAATACATATGACCAAAGATGCTCCCAGTCAATGGGAAATAAATATAGAAATAAAGAGGTGAAGTTTGAAATTAATTGTATGCCATCCTAAATAAACCTGCGAATGCTTGACAATCTCAACACAACTGCAGAAGCGGATGAAGGTCACCGAAGTATGGCTTTTGAATTCCCAAGGTCAGCTGGTCGACAGAGTATGCAACGAAGACGGTTTTTTTTAGAAGAGTCAATGCAAAAGAGAACTAATAACTGTTATCAGAAGTAGACGTACGGAGTTCCGTGGACATCTTTAAAGTGGAAACAGTTTCACGTACACATTAATTTAAGGAGTGATTCAAGTAGAAAGAAGCAGTAGGTACCAGCGTCAAACCTACCTGACTGCGAAAAGAAAATGGTTAAACCTCGGCATCCTTTACTTGAAAAATCCAGCAAAAGAGGAAACAGGATGAAACGTTGTATCCACCAACGTTCACGATGGATAGGACACCAATTATGATGATGATAATAAAAAATAATCATAAGATTAATACCAGTCTCTAATTGCAAAATATAGGCCCAAAGGCTGAGATTGAAGAGTTTATCACAGTTGTGCAAGACAAGAGCCTGTATCTTAGGAGTTAGCTGGCCAAAATACTAAAATTTGAGACTGACCCAATCTGTAGGTTATGCCTGAAACTTCCAAAAACGATTCATTACATTGTATCGGGTTGTCCTGTCTTGGCTAGCACTGGATACAAGGTTTGACAGGACTGACTTGCTCAATACATTCATTGAAAATTATCTCAGTTCTACTCTTTACCATGCTGTAAAAACTGCTAAGATCATGAAACCCCTCCGTTAATTGAAAATGAGAATACAGCAATTCTTCAGGATTTCACTATCCATGGTTACCATAAATCAGTTAAATCCAAAGAAGTTTTGAAAATGTGTGAAAAGTCTTTATCCCACAAAAAGTAGTAAAAACAAACGCAATTAATGGGTCTTAAAACACGAGAGCCTAGACATTCCGTCAATTTTTCTCCACAACAGTATTAAAGCTGAAAGTAGTGCATTTAAGATAGAAAGCTCCGTATAGAAACCATCGCAAAAATGCCTAACTTTACAAAAAGTGTTTTCACGTTCCACTACGTATCTTAAATTTCCATAAAAAATGTTTTAAAGACGTTGAATAGAACAAAGGCGACGGGACAAGACGAACTACCGTCGGGTATGTTGAAAGACTGTTCCAAATACATAGTCACAGCACTTCAACATATCACAAACCAATTACTCGCTACAGGTACAATACCACCTACTTGAAAACATGCTAAAATAACCCCCCCCCCACCCCACCCCCCCACACACACAAATCTGGTCATCCAGAAATTTCCGATCGATTTCCGTCTTACCATTTTTTTCAAATCTAATGGAAAAGGCTGTCTACACACAATTAATGAATTATCTAGACCGGAGAATTCTCCTGATTCAAAATCACTTTGTTTACCTAACCCTCCTTCTTTCTCAGCCTGGCTTTGGACAGGCTATGGCGGAAGTTATATAGAACTCTAATCAACCGAAAATCTCTTCCTTGAAGGGAATTTTAGAAAATTTAATGTAGACCATTTTGCATTCATGGATCTCTTAGAAGAGATGAACTAAAAGCTTTGCTTGACCCGGTAAATCTATATTTCTTGGTAAATATCAGAATAAATAGAAAGTAAAGGCGTTGCTGCTTACATTAGGTACAACCTGAATTTAGTTCTTCATTCACACCTGGAACCCTAACCGACAGATATACTCTTTTTCGTAGGACATTTTGGAACTTTGATGTAGACTTTTTTTTCACTCGTTGAACTCAAATAAAAATTAAACCAAACGGCATGTTGAACACTGGCTTTTTACATTTCTTGACAAAGGATAGAAAATTCTCAGTAATGATCCACATAAAGGATAATTGCTTTTGTTTTCGATTGCAGATATGTACAACAAAACCAACTTAGTTTGATGCCAATGTAAGATGCAGTGCCTTCACCTTTTCTCATTCCCCGAAAGTTACTAGTAACGGAAGCATTCCGATGTTAATCATGCAGTTTGACTGAAATGTAAAATAAGTTCCATGAGTCTAAGAATGTGTACATCAAATGAATTTTAATATAAACATTTTTAACAGGACCAATGTCACGGTATTTTTTTTTGTTTCACCTAGGTCTCCCGAATGAAAATTGAAAAAAACCTTAGCTTAGACGAGCGTCCTGTAAGCTTCTTTAAAGATCAACTGCCAGAAATTGCTTCAAGGTTGTTGAAAGATATCAACTTCTCTTTGAAATCCGGAAGATTTCCTAGTTATTGGAAACCGACTAGATTAGTACCCACATATAAATCATTAAAAAACTATCGTCCTATCTTACTATTCCCGTATTAACGAAAATAATTGACAAAGAAGTGCTTAAAAGATATATGAACCATCTTGACTCTAACAAAGTGTTGGCCAGCAACCAATTTGATTTCCGCAGGAGTAGATGTACTGAATCAGCAATGGTCCAAATTAGATTTATAAAGAAAAAACAGCTACAATGGTAGTCGCATTTCATATTTTCTGCTGTCTTCCTTTAAACCATTTGCTCAAATATCATTAAAATATTTACATGAGTTTTCTTTAGAAACATTTTTTCCTAAATGATACAATTTAAACGTGTTTTCCCATAAAAAAAATTGCCAAAACACTTCGGTCAAGCAAAAGAAAAACAAAAACAAATAAACAGTTTTCTTAATATACCAACCTTTCTTGCAACATAAAAGTCTACGTTTTAAATATAGCATCATTTTATACACTGTATTATTCCAAAAAATAAAGTAGAACAGATCAGGTCAAGCAAATAATAAAATTTAAGAGAAAACAGAGAAGATAGCATAATTCATTAATAAGTCAAAGATGTAGGTTGAACAATTTTGAAGTGAATTATTCAAGTCACTTCTGGAAGTAATGGATTCTATGTAGTCTGTTCTTTTTTTATCTGAACGTATAATAAGGTAGGCAAATAATAGAACGAAATTCTGACACAATTTATGCACGCAAATTTAAAAATCTTACCAGAGAGTTATTCACTAAAATAAAACCCCATGTTTCTATAATGAGGCGTACGTGATCCACTTTACAGAATCCCTCTATGCGGGAAGTTGCAGGTAAATGACAAGCCACTATTCATGTAAAGTTGAAAAAACATCCTTTTACTACTTGACTTAATTGGAAGAAAATTTGTGATCATGCAATATCTTGTTAGTATTGAAAGTTGATAATTCATTTTCGTATCTTGATCAATCATTACCTTGACGATCATTTTGTACATCTTTTTACACCACTCACAAGCTGATGTTTAATGTTTCTTCCAATTTTGCTTTGCTGTTTCTTCAGACAATTTACAATGGCAGTGTCAGACATACCCAAATGTTTTCAAATAAACCAAAAACGAATAGACTGCAGTTTACTAACAAAAACATTGTTTGCTCTCTCTCTCTCTCTCTCTCTCTCTCTCTCTCTCTCTCTCTCTCTCTCTCTCTCTA
>RDPX01000066.1:1939769-2035417 GCA_003991215.1 Morbakka virulenta
TCTCTCTCTCTCACTCTCTCTCTTCTTGCTTTCTCTCTCTCTCTCTCTCCCTCCCTCTCTCTCTCTCTCTCTCTCCTCTCTCTCTCTCTCTCTCTCTCCTCTCTCTCTCTCTCTCTCTCTCTCTCTCTCTCTCTCTCTCTATATATATATATATATATATATATATATATATATATATATATATATATCTTTCTCTCTCTCTTTCTCCCTCCCTCTCTTTCTCTCTCTCTCTCTTTCTTCATTGCTTTTATGTTTTTCGACATTTCCTATCTTTCTCTTTTTTCTTCTCTCCCTTAATATCAATTACTGTTACGTATATTGCCATGGATGATACAGCTCTAAACAGACTTTTGTTTTCGGCTGACTTTAGTACATTCACATGCTACTTGCTCCACATTCCTGGTGTTTCAAAATTTTTGCTGTCTTCCTCCGTCCCTCTATAAAAGTTGTAATGTAAAAAAATTGGTACTAGAGTTACTGAACATTGTTTGCCTTATGAAAGGCCCTTTTCATTTAATAATTTATTTTTCTACTGTATTCAGATTAAATAAGTTCAGAGTGTAGCACCATTTCTTGCAACAGCACCAAGGCATTTTATGTAACACAGTTGTTCTCATAAATTAACTACTTTCATTATGGTCGTTATTTCTTGAATTTGTTCACAGAGAATTGTTTTCCGGGTTGTCCATCTGTCCTTTTTTTTCAATTATAGACAATAAACGTCCGTTATTGATTATCTCTACAGTAAACCCTAAATAGTTTACAACACGCTGTGAGTGCTCTTATTTCCCTAAACGTACTAATATACTAGAAGTCAAATCGTGAACACAAAAGGCCAGCCATATTATTTTGCAAAACGCATGTTGTATTCACAAATTCTTGGCTTTCCTTTTGCTATTTATATTCAACGGAGACGCACGAAGTTAACATTTGCGTGGTTCACAATAGAGTAATTAAAATCAGTCTTCTCCTTGCAGTAAACGTCTCAGGTTTTCACTTCTAACCACAAATTTGAAGGGGAATTAAAAGAAAAGGATTTGTTTCAGGTCGGGTGCTCTTTCGAGTATTTTGGGGGAGATCAGTTATTTCATAATTTTATATATTTATATATATACGTATACTATATATATATATATATATATATTTATTTATTTACTTAGGAATATTTAGGTTGATTTTTGGGAAACTGATTCCTGAAACATGTTGAAATTTATTAATGAAAACTAGGAACCGTCTATCACCTAATTCATTATCTGTAAAATACAAATGACTTTTCAAAGGAATTATTCATCTTCTGAACTTTATTTTTTAGGATTTTTCCACTGCTTAACCCTCCAAATCGAAACGGCTCCAAGCTTTAATGAATAAACTTTTAAAAATATGCTTGGATGTCTCGTGTATTATTCTTTAGAATCAGTAAAACAAAAGGGATATTTAAATGGGTGGGGAAAGAACATTTCAAAAATTATTTTCTCGGCATTGTTGCAGGTACCAGGTGGTAGCAAGGGCTTCACGAAGGCATTCAGAACTATCAGCAATGGAAAACAACAGGTAACGAGAAGGTACAAGCAGCTATATTGTCAAAATTTCTAAATTAAAAAACGAGTTAAAGAAGGTATGAAATAAAAGCTTGGAAATAGTCTCAAATAGATTTGTTGTGACTTGTAAGAAATCCAATTAAAAATTGTTGCTTAAATTTGTATATAAAGTAATTTGTTTGAAATTCCACTTCTGTTTAATTGGAATTTTATAGATAAGGGTAATGATAAGTAAGCGGAGAACTATTAGAGGATTAAAGCATAATTTTCTAAGATTTCTTTTTTGTAAATGGGAAATTCAAAGGTAATGTATATAGGACCAAAGATTGAAGGAAGAGTCAAGGAGAGACAGGGAAAATATGGATATAATACATACAAGAAAAGTGTCAACACTGGAAAGCAGAAAAAAAAATGCAGACAAACAACAAATGAAGAACAAATAAATTGAGGACAAATTGACCTTTTTTGTCTTATTTACATTGAAATATGCTTAGCAAATAAAGCATTGTACAAAATTGTTATGGAAACCAATCAAGCAACCTTCTTAAGTGCATTGTGAATAAGTAACAAAACTTATTAGGCGTAGAGGCTATAAAAGTAAAAATCTTGCATAACTACATTCACTGAGCCAAAAAACCCTATGTGTAAAATACGTTGAATGTGGGCTTAAGGGAGAAGAATAGGCGTGAGTCTCCAAGAATGATCTATGTTAAATTCTAATTAACTTACAAAATACATTTCAAACTAAAAATATAAACAATTATATCTACTAAGTGAATTCAAGAACACTTTCAATTTGAAGATGTGATAATGAGTATATGACACATGTTGACACATGATGATGTCATATATTATATACGTTGTATCCCGTAAAAATTATCTAACACTATAATGCTTGCTGGTTTTTAGCTTAGCAATTTATTGTCATTATTATTCTCTGCTGAGAAACAGTTCTACTCCTTTTTGACTGGTATTGAAAGCTCCTTTTTCCTTTTAGAAAATTCTGAGGCGTTACTTTTTGTCAGGATCGTTGCACAGTGAAACTACGCAAATTGATCTCTGGTTGAACGTTAAGGTAAATAAGGTGATCTCATTGACCGCTGTGCAGCCATGTTCGATTGACAATAGCAAGTTGGATTCGTACAATGCGTGGATAAGAAATGAGGTGACCCTGCAGTTTGTGCCTGCATGAGGCTCTGATAAGACGAAGCGTTCGAATTAAATGATGGAGTGTATGGATTTTGAAAGCCCCAAAGTCCAAGACCTGAGCTGTATGATCCCATATGTCCTTGGCTTTGTAACGAATTAAATTCTTGATCCCTCATGTACGGGAGTGGATTTGTCATCAGCGACTCCATCCAAGGAATATTACGACTCCTTTTACGAACTGCTCTCCTTTTACGGAAATCTCCTCTTGAAAAGCTATCAAAGTACGAGGGGTGTATTGCCCAATTACAGCTCCGACCATTTTCAGGTCGGTGAAGTTTAACAAAGCAGTCATTTAATGATAACGTGTGGCGAACGCAGTTTCTCCACCCAGTTCCTCTCCTCTCTAAAGAGGGAAATTTTTTTTCCATGAACTCGTAAATTTCACTCAAGGTACATTTATGACCCTCTCTACTGAGAATAGCTTGAGCAATCATTGCTGTGTAAGACGGTAGGCCACCTGGCGGTTGTTGACCCTTAGAAGAAGTGTTAGTTTCGTTTATAATCTCCTCGTTCCTTTGTTTATCAACAACGTCACTTTTGGTTGTAAATTTCGATGACGACTGGCTTGGTCTTTCCTCCTCTCTGGCTTTTAATACTGGAGGGTCCGTTCGATCTATTAGAGTAAGCTTCGATGTATTGCTAATAGTATCTAATATTCGCGTTGAATAGTGGGATGTTGTCAAAGACGGAATGCTTGATACAGGTGTATACTTACGTCGCACTGGCCCAGGTGATGCTTCTTTCAGCAGATTCTGATTGGAAACGGAACCAGTAAACGCTTCAGGAAAACCCATTCCAAGCAAAGCAGGTTGAAACAATTTATTTTGATCAACATCTTCCCTTTGGGAAAGGCTTATCATGTCAGAAATCATCCTTAACTATAAGTATTTTTACGAGATTTTGACTCAGGCCTTTACTACTACAATTGTTTAAGTCTGACCTGCTAACATAGATGTTTTTAGAAATAATGATGTTTAATTAAGTGATTTGAAAACTTTAAACGGCCTTGCAAGAGCTGACATTGCCAAGGTAATGAAAAGATGTACCGAAAAAGCATTAAGACAACTCATCCAATGGGAGAATTTGTTTATTGTAAACATTATGTCTAGGTACTTTCAAAATTGTTGGTACTATTTTGTTCGGAGGATAAACATTTATATGTTTACAGCATGTTTGATGGTACTTTTAAGTTTGCTTTTAACTTCAATGAAACCACCACTCCATCGCTTTGAATTGGGCTAAGCCCTGTTTGCTTGTACTGAGAGCATCTGTTAGGCTCTTTCAAAAAATCTGGTGAAAAAAATTTATGTGTTAAACCTGTCAAAATATTCTTGCAAGGTACAAATCCTTCATTTTTAGTAAGATAAAGTCAAGTAATGCTTTTCAGCAGGTAAGGCTTACTCCGTCTTAAAATAGGGCACTGATATCAAGAGAGGATCTGATGATTTCAAACATTGTACAACCACAAGCTGCAAATTTAACAAGCATAATAAGACAGCTTGCATTTCTTGTAGGTACAAAAAGCCCTGTCGTATCTATCTCATTTGCTTTTCCTTAGTTGAACCTACAAACAGGTGGAGTACTAAGATAATAAAAGTTATCAAAATTAAATAGTTTATTTTCCATTTGAATTCATGTTCTTTCTATTAAAACGATTATCAGGTCTATTTCATAAAAACGGATTAACATAAATGATGTGATTGAATCTGATAACTTTGTATCCATCTTGTTAGGTACAGCTGGCCGTGATTTATAAATATTTTAGGTTAACATGTTCAAAAGAGACTGTGTTTGTTATTTTCTCTATCTATATGTATAAGTTTCTCACTTCTATTTACGATACTAGATTAGCTTTACCAACTTTTAATTTTGTTTACAACTGTGTTTAATGAAGGTGCTCATGGTTTATAATCTCCCTGTTAATGATCATAAACAAAGTGTTCCATCAAAAGTAAACATTTTCAGTGTTTATATTAATTGTTAGTTCACTTTACACTAATCTTAACAGCAATCTTCAAGCAAGTGAGAAAACAAACAATTCTTGACAATGAAACAATATTGTTTATTCTGGTAGGTGTCAAGGATTTCAGCAAATGTAGTTGGTAACTGTCGCTTTTAAATCAATTACGTAATATCTTTTAAACTATTCGATTTTATAGTGAGGATCCATTCAATATTTTGTGACCAGTTTTTACTAATCAACAGACGATTGCAGATTCTTTTCCTTTGTGGATTGACAGTGGGGTTTACTCCCAGTAGATTTAACATTAATGAAAATTTTCAATGTTTTTACATTCACCTTTCATTCTATCGCTTAATCTTTTGTCTTTATTTGGATACATCAAATGTAGCATGAAGATAATTTCGGGTTATATAATTTTATATTTCTTTCTTTCTATCAGCAAAACAGTTGTTCCTAAGCTCTGGCCTGACTTGTAACGAAAACCCAGTCAAAGCTTTACTTAGCATTTTTCCTCTTTATGTCTTATATTCATGTCATTTTTTGCGCCATTTTCTTACTCTGGTCTGAACACAACTTCATTTGAGAAAACTCAATTTATTTTATTTGATTCAAAACATATTTATTTAAAATATATACATGAAACTTTTCGTAAGGCAAGCTCACATTATCAAGTGTAAAGTATATTACACTTAAGATTATACTTTACACTTGATAATGTGAGCTTATCTTACAAATAGCTTCGTGTATATATTTTAAATAAACGTGTTTTGATTCAAATAATATGATATATGGCTGTTAAATATCTATCAAAAATCAATATTTTGTTTAAAAAAATAAACAGTTGGTTCTTAGATCAAATTTACAAAAAATTGACTGTCTAAAATCCATCAACCTACTTCTTACCCGAGAGTAAAGAGAAAAGAAGGGAGCTCATATTCGAGAAGAGTGTATATTTCAAATAGGGGGGACTACCAGGGGCACCCTGAGTTACCCAATGCATCTAGCTAATTGATCCATGTAGCACTTAGTCACGATAAATGTGCCTGTTCAGGAAAGTCCAGTCACTTGTGAGTCAGATTTGTTCGGGTCGAGATTTTGGGCAAATTTCACACTGTTAGTACATTATTTTCTATGTAGGCTTTTTTATGACTTTCAAAATTGAAAGAGAATTGAAATGAAAACGAAAAGCAATAACAATATGAAGTTAGGGAGAAGTTAGGGGGATACGTTTGTCAATTTTTCAGTTGGACGCAAAAAATACATAAGGAAATAAGCCCAGTAAACCTAAACATTTACGTAGGATCCTTATTACTTTAACGATAAATGAATAACAGAAGAGCGTGTTTTGAAAGAGAAAATATATTGCAATTTTCAGATTATTGATGACTAATTACAATGTGTGGGTTTTGCTGGATGGAAAAATCTATGTTTCCCTGTAGAATGATGAAAACGTATTTTCCACAGAGAATAATGTATGAACCTTGATTCTAGCTTTGTAACTCTTGAAGAAACGGAAGTAATTGATTATTAATACCTTAAAGTGCAGAAGATCGTCAGATCAAACTTCCGATATATTCAAGGATTTGGGCAGTACCTGTGCATCCTCTGAATAGAAGATCTGAAATGGAAAATAAGTTAACAGAACTCTGTAACAACTCTAAACTTCAAATCCAGTTTCTTCATTCCCTGCTTGTTCACGCTTTTGTAAAAGTAACCATACATTTGTTTTCATCTAAAAAGAAGAAAACAACTGGTTCTGAAAGGCAAGAAAATTCAGCTCTGAAGGGGAAAGCAAGATATAACTACCAGGAACTAGATGGGCACAGAAATTGTTGAGCAGGACCAAAACAAATAGACAATAGATTCTTCTGTGATTAAAAATTTGATTATGCTATTACATGACATTAATGCTACACTTAGTTCTCCTATTAAAAGTAGAACTAAAAGTTTAATATGCGCCCAATACCATGTTAAGGTCATATCTTTACCAGAGCTTCGTGCATAACTTTTGCATCGTAAATACATTTCACTCGTCTGCGGTGTCGTTTTTCACTCGTCTAAGGAATATCCGACAGGATGGACATTCGTTTCTAGTATATATAGCAATTTACTTGGACCATTTCTCCTTCTGATCTTTGACCCCGTTCTTAATTTTAGCACCACACTCGGTCGTGTAACAAAAATGATGTAATAATTACCGTGGAAAGTATCCAAAATTATTACCAAATTTTCTTGGTAACCTTGCCTGCTCCACAATGCCAAAACTGCCATGTTCATTGTTGCATTCAGAAGACACCCTGTAGAATCATGAAAAACTAACATCCAGAGTTATATCCATTTCGGTGCAAACATATTTTTCACTTTTCTACAATTTTGCATTCTCTCCATCTATATAACATTGCATTCACAGTTCAGAAAAATACCTTTTCCTTAATGAACGGTTTCCAGTTTACTTTTTATGACTAAACATGAAATCCTTGAAGCCCTTTTAGTTGCAGTCAGCCATCTTCAGCAAATCCTTAAATATTACAAAGTTCGGGCGAGAGGGGAAATGGTGCCATTCTCTTAGTTTTCGCTAGATAAAATATATTAAAATTAGGACAAATTTTCACAGAGAAAAACTTTTAAGTTTATTTTGCATACACAGATGGTCCTCGTCTTTATTGACGCTGTTCTAGTAAATTGCTGTCTGTGAAATTACAACAGAGGTAAGAGAAAAATTTCCTAGTTTGCCACCCCAGTTTGAAGTCAATTGGACTGGTCCTGTATTACAGAATTTTTGTGTGGGATGGAAATGGTGGGCTGACTTACACTTCTTTTGCAGTGGAAACCGACGATCATAAGTTTAAAAATGCAGTTGCAAATTATTTATTTCGATACGTCTGTTATTATTTCCTCATTAATGAGGAAACCGCACTTTTTCTTAAAATGGAATCCTGTTCAGTTTGACAAGAGTTCTCATTTTCTCACCAATGAGGACACCACTCCTTACATTTCAATGTAACTCTAAAAGAGCATCGATGTGTCAGCAGGAGTCAACTTATTTGTGTTTTTCCTATTAATTGGTTAATCTAATATGGATTTTACCACAGATGCTATTCTGTGATTAACATGTACGCTTCTTTTTTAGAGTTAAACTTTGTGTGCTACGTTGACGTAGATAAAAACTTCTCTCTACAATTTGTTTTTCTCTGCAGATTTTTTGGCAAAACAGCCTGTTGCAAACGAGAACCCTGCAGAAATATCAGGAATTGAACGTACCGCGACAAAAATTAAATCAGGGAAAAAATGAGAATGCAGAACTAGAAAGATGAACATAGAATCTCCTAAAATACAGTCGATATAGCTTAGTTAATCTGCTCCAAGCTCAAGGAGAAAAAGAACAATTGAAGTCCTCTAAGGGTTGTACCCTGAGATAGAGATAATTTGTTCGATATTAAAACCTAACTTCGTAAATCACAATGATTTTAGGATCGCAACTTTTGTTGAATTCGTTTTATTGGTGTCTTTTTTGGAAACAGGTCCACAGGACCACATTTTGCCAGTAGTGGCAACCTTGATGGTGAAGCAAAAAATAAAAACATAGCCTATTTTCAGGTCAGTGGAGTAAACTACCCTTACCCCGAATACCAGTCTTCCTCGTTGGCTTGTAATTGCAGATCTCATTTTTTCCAGAAAAGGGTACCATGTCCCACCCCATGTTTGGCCCTTTTACGTTGCCTAGTGTACAATTCAAATTAGACCACGCCAACATGAATTCAAAATTTGAATTTTATACATAACAGAAAAGCATAAAATTTCATTGCAGTGTCACATTTTCATACACGTTTATTCACAATGACACATTATTACATACTCATACACAATCATATATAAATCCTAACATATTAATATTTCTGTGTGCTATATTCTACATTCACATGGCAATTCAAAACAGGTAATAGTAGCAGAATATATTTTAAACCGAGAAATTCCTAGATCCTGTATAAAGATTTAGGGTAATAAAATTAAGGTACAGGCCTTCAACCTTAGCTAAAAGCTACTTCTCAAATTTCAATTACTATATAATAATGTAAACTATAAAACAGGCATGTAAAAAATGTAAATATGATGAACTTTTGTGTTAGGCCAGTATTTTTTGTATCTATAGACTAGAAATATCATTTCATATCTTTCCGTACAAAATGCAAATGTTAAAGCAAAAGAGATTAAGAAAGTAATTGCTCTTTTGCAATATATCAAAAACCTCCAGAAAAGTATCCAAACCTGAAAGGCTAGAAGAAAAAACATTGTCAAACTAATATTTTTTTCGTAGATACTAAATTCCCATCCGTTTAGCACCGTATTCTGATAAAAATAATTTGTTTTATAACAAATATACTGTAGCAAAGCTAGAGCCATAGTCAGTAAATAATCTCAAAACAACCCTTGAGGACGTCATTTGGTATGTTTATAGTGCTTGTAATGGTGGAGATCTGTGTACTGCCAATTGTAGAGTTGTAGTCAGTAAATAATCTCAAAACAACCCTTGAGGACGTCATTTGGGATGTTTATAGTGCTTGTAATGATGGAGATCTGTGTACTGCCAATTGTAGAGTTGTAGTAAGTAAATAACCTAAAAACAACCCTTGAGAACGTCATTTGGGATGTTTATAGTGCTTGTAGTGGTGGAGATCTGTGTACTGCCAATTGTAGAGTTGTAGTCAGTAAATAATCTCAAAACAACCCTTGAGGACGTCATTTGGTATGTTTATAGTGCTTGTAATGGTGGAGATCTGTGTACTGCCAATTGTAGAGTTGTAGTCAGTAAATAATCTCAAAACAACCCTTGAGGACGTCATTTGGTATGTTTATAGTGCTTGTAATGGTGGAGATCTGTGTACTGCCAATTGTAGAGTTGTAGTCAGTAAATAATCTCAAAACAACCCTTGAGGACGTCATTTGGTATGTTTATAGTGCTTGTAATGGTGGAGATCTGTGTACTGCCAATTGTAGAGTTGTAGTCAGTAAATAATCTCAAAACAACCCTTGAGGACGTCATTTGGTATGTTTATAGTGCTTGTAATGGTGGAGATCTGTGTACTGCCAATTGTAGAGTTGTAGTCAGTAAATAATCTCAAAACAACCCTTGAGGACGTCATTTGGTATGTTTATAGTGCTTGTAATGGTGGAGATCTGTGTACTGCCAATTGTAGAGTTGTAGTCAGTAAATAATCTCAAAACAACCCTTGAGGACGTCATTTGGTATGTTTATAGTGCTTGTAATGGTGGAGATCTGTGTACTGCCAATTGTAGAGTTGTAGTCAGTAAATAATCTCAAAACAACCCTTGAGGACGTCATTTGGTATGTTTATAGTGCTTGTAATGGTGGAGATCTGTGTACTGCCAATTGTAGAGTTGTAGTCAGTAAATAATCTCAAAACAACCCTTGAGGACGTCATTTGGTATGTTTATAGTGCTTGTAATGGTGGAGATCTGTGTACTGCCAATTGTAGAGTTGTAGTCAGTAAATAATCTCAAAACAACCCTTGAGGACGTCATTTGGTATGTTTATAGTGCTTGTAATGGTGGAGATCTGTGTACTGCCAATTGTAGAGTTGTAGTCAGTAAATAATCTCAAAACAACCCTTGAGGACGTCATTTGGTATGTTTATAGTGCTTGTAATGGTGGAGATCTGTGTACTGCCAATTGTAGAGTTGTAGTCAGTAAATAATCTCAAAACAACCCTTGAGGACGTCATTTGGTATGTTTATAGTGCTTGTAATGGTGGAGATCTGTGTACTACCAATTGTAGAGTTGTAGTCAGTAAATAATCTCAAAACAACCCTTGAGGATTCAGTTGGGATGTTTATAGTGCTTGTAATGGTGGAGATCTGTGTACTACCAATTGTAGAGCTGTAGTCAGTAAATAATCTCAAAACAACCCTTGAGGACTCAGTTGGGATGTTTATAGTGCTTGTAATGGTGGAGATCTGTGTGCTGCCAATTGTATTGGGGATACCAGTTGTCTTGATGAAACTAGTAAGTTGCTTTGGGACAATGCAAAGTGCACCACTTATAAATTCTCTTATATTTTTACTTGATTTCCTGTGCGTATTGCAATAGTGAGATCTATGCACTTTTTCTATTTTTAGTGACAATGTTGTGATCCTATGGAATAGCTATGTTTCAAAGTTATTGCATTTTGGGGGAGATTTTTCCAGTTCACTACTAGGTATTGGCGGTTATGTTTGAGTTAAGATGTGGTTTTGACTACGATATCCCAAACCATATCAACACCACGATAGGAAACATTAGAGACGGAGGGGATGTTTTTACAAGTTCTTACATACCCTGAATCATATTAAAGGCGCAATTTCCAATGTATTCTGGTGACAACATGATTATGACGTACACAATGCTTTTTCTTGACTAATTCTTTACAATTTCTGACTACATATTTGCAGTACAACTTGTGGTCATCCATAAAGAGAAGGTAATTGCTTTGTGGTAATTCTTTGACATTACATACTCATAAGTAGAGTTTATCAGAGTAACAATTAGAAGAATGAGAAAAGTAATGAAGAGTAATGGAGACAAGGGGAAAGCCGTGAAAGGCACCCCTTCAAATATCTACTTTTCCCAATACATCCTCATTCGATATGAGTCTCGTTTTCCAGTTGTACATACTGTTCTCTAACATTTCACTAAAGTTACCAGCAGCTTACACCAAAATAAGTGTTCCTTTTAATCACAATGGATGAGCCTTTTTATAGGCCTTTTTATAGTTCATAAAACCTGGAACACCCCATCCTCATGTAAATGCAAACTGTTTCCTTTTAGGAAAACCAAAGCAAGTCCATTGCTGTCTAAGTTTTAGTCAAAGTGGCTAACATTTTAGTCTACTCCTGGTACATTAAATCCTTTTTGTAACCGACTTGTGATGCAACGAAACAATGGTTAAATAACTTCATTATGATTTACTTAATAGAATATTAAGTAAAAAAATAATCTTTATTGTTGTCGAGCTCCCAGTTGACAGAGGAGACTGTATTGGAGAAACACATTTCATACCATTCGCATAAAACTAGCAAAAATAAAGTTGCAGTGACTTTTTCTTTATTTTAGAAAAGCACTAATATACAATTGCGCTTAAATTTTTAACCATTGTTAAAGTAAATATTTCTTTACAAGAGGCTTTAAAGTAAATTATTTTCTAACTTAAAAAATAATCAAGAATGATATTAAAAGAATGATAATGTACGCAAACCTAACAAGAATCCAGCTTATTGATTAATCTAGTTGCATTCCCACTGAAATGTCACTTTATCATACGTAAAAGCCACTCTGGGTACTAGGTTATTTGGGAACATTTTCCTTAATGCTAATAAGAGAACCCTGAAAGTTACGGCCAAGTTAAGACACAACTGGCGACAAACTAATAGAAACCAAAAGAAGAGTGACAGTAGCTCTTCTTCTTCTTGAGGTCCCACAGCCATATTGAAACCATTTAGCGAGCCATGTTTGCACAACACTTTTCATGTTTTTCGATTTCATGCTGCGTTATACAAAGCTCTTGTGTCTGTGAATTGAGGGATAGATACTCTCTATAATATATGCATTGTCAAGGTTACTTGGTTTGAATTGGAAGTCAACAACTTCTTTGGTTGGACAAAATCATTGACTTGCTGCCTAATATGCTATGTTCATCGTTTTGGCCAGTATCCATTCCTTTAAGAGCATAGTATCAAGGGTCTCTGAGGAATGTGTCAGGTTGTCAAGATGTCTACTTACATTTTTATCGAAATCTTAATATAATTTAGATGGAGAGGATTTACAATTACCCTAAATAATGATTCGAGTCAGTGCCTATGGCTATCACAATCACAAGCTCTAACACCTGAGCTATGGTCCTAGTCACAAACCAGATCAATTTTACAACAATATCATGCACTTAAGGGCTCTGTTCTTTACCAAGGTCACTCAAGTGGAAGATACTGCTGCAAAATGCAAGAAAGAGGGGATACTGTATGGGAGAGTGGCATGCTAAAATGTTTCCACTGTGGGACTTCTATACATGTAAGCGACACACTTGATATTCCGAGTAAATTGTTTATCGTCAATTGGTGTATTGTGTGCAAATAGATAGAAAATAGGAATGTAATGTAATGCATATCAATTGTAACGAAATGTATCCTTAACTAATAATTTCTGTAAGACTTAACCGTGTGACTGATTTTTCTGGGACGATTTGTCCGAATTACGAGCTGGTTCTGTTCGAGAAATTCTTGATTGAAGGAGATCTTTTTGCATAGTGCTTGAGATTTGCTTAAATTCGTCTTTTAGTAGAAGTATTTGCATTACTTTGATTTAAGGTTTTTAACAGAGCCAGCTACTAGGAAACAAGTATTAAATTTCTTCTAAAAATTATCAGGTAATTCATTTTTTATTGCAAACAAATTAATAAATCTGCTTCACCACTGTGATAGTTCAACACACTGGACTTTTATTTGATTCCATTGTTTGGCTTCTTTTGGTTCCTTTTTCTTGATTTTTCTTATTTATCTCATGACAATAAACGTCTTGTTTTTAAGCTCGATTTTGTTTTCTCTGGATTTGTTTTAGTTATTATTTTCTTGAGCAAGAATCTTTTGCTTGTGAGCTTCATTTAGCTCGCTTTTCGCTTTGCTCTGTTTTATTGTTTCCAGGGAACTGTTTGCTTACGCAATTAACTACCAAAAACATGCATCTGAGGTCGGCACAGAAAAGTACTTTGTGTGTATCGTACCGCACAGATACACAAAACCGTCATCCCTTTTTCGTTGTGTTGGAAATTTCATCCTAAAATATTCAGCTAATATCAAGATAACAGTGTTCAGACATACTGACTCTCTCTCTCTCTCTCTCTCTCTCTCTCTCTCTCTCTCTCTCTCCTACACACAAATACACATTTATAATAGTCAATACCAAAATCTTTGCCATAAGACCAACAATTTTTTCCTTATTTGATATCATTAGCCTTTGCCATTAAATTAAAAATATTCATTCTTATAGGGAGAAGTGTACTCAAAATAAATACTGGAAAAGCATTCTGAAAGTGCAAACCTCCGCCAAGCAGTTTCTTTCCTCCTGTATTGGGATGTTTACCAAATATTTTAGATAGAAAAAACAAGAAAAAACAAAATAAACCCCACAACACTGCCGAAGTACGAGATCGAATTGTGAACCTTCAGACTTTTAGACTACCGCTCTCCGAACTCAGCTATCTCGATTTGTACTCTTTGTAGCAATATTTGTAGCAGTATTTACTTTGCTGTAGACATACGTGAATGTACCAATACTTTGATTGCATGCTAACATCGCATATTTGTTCATAAAGGGTGCATTCAACATTGCAAAGGACTACCATAGTTATCCATTGGAGCTAACATAATCAGAATACTGACAAAAGTTGTAAATGAATCATACAAGAAGAACATCAGTCATACACAATTCGACGTCAGATCAAATCGTTCAGCAACTGATGCAATATTTGCATTAAAACTGTCATTGACAAATACAATGACATATTGATTGCTGTGCATATTGACCTTAATGCTTTCTATGATAATATTTCTTGTAATGTCTTGCTTATACTGCTAGTTCTAAAAAGGAATGCGTCACATTTGACCAGTCTTATTCAAAGTGTATCAAAGGACGATTGCTAAAATTCTAGGGATGAAAAAAAAGCCTTTGAGGTAATGGAGAAGAGATAATTAGATGGCTGTTGTATGCAAATAATCTGGTACTATTTTTAAGAAATGTGGTTGAAAGCGAGAAGATAATGAAGATTCTACATATTATATTCACTTGCTTTGGACTTGACATCTTATCCTCATAAACAAAGGCTCAAGCATTTTACAATCAAGAACTCTTCTACTCTGCCTAATATTGTTCAACTAGAGATATCGTGAAAGAGAATATGTCAAAATTTACCTACCTTGGACTAACATTCAACAAAAGAGAACAACGTTATTTTACTGACTGGATGGTACCAAAAGTAATCCGGACGTTCAGTGAAATAAGACAAGTCCTTACAGATGTAAAGGTGAACAAAACAACAAGAATGGAGCTCATAGAGGTACCTGTCCAATCTTGTCTCCTAAGTGGAACCCAGGCGTAGTACATAAGGAAGTGCAAGAAAATTAGAATTTTGTTGAATGGAGCTGCTGAAGCAACTAGTGAAGGGTGGGTGGAGAAAACATTCTACTTGAGAGGATCCAGAAGAGACTGAATCCAGGCGTTGATAAACAAACACAGACGTTCTAAGAATAACCTTAGCCAAACCACTGCAAAGTTTTATTCAGAAGTCAATTTTTGAAATGCATTGATCATGTTTGCCTCTGCTCTAACAGTATGACGTCAAACAAAATGTTGTTTCAAAAACCGAAACTTGCTTAAAAACTGGATTCGAACTAAATTCCATTCTACTCCTTGGCGCAGCCAAAGCCAAAGTCCAAAGCCCGACAAGACCGATAAGTGGACAAGGTTTGCTAAAAACATGCAAACTGAAGGAAATACATAACTATACCAAAAAACGTGCAATTAAATTCAAAAGTGCAATGTGAATTCTGTTTCTGAACGTCAAACGACTGCCCATGAGCAAATCCGATTATCTGTCTAGAACTCTGCACTGCCAGATTTTTACTTGGTAACAAGAAATTAGCAGTAAAACTGCTCAACTACCCCTGCACATCCTTTAAAGGCTGGTATACACTAATAAAGAATATAAGAAACTATAAGAAACTATCACGACAATGGATGGGCTATCTTTAAGCGCCTTTTTGTTTATTCAATAGAAGTTGTTGACCGTTTATTATTTTTAAAAGTCTTTATTTGCCTACACTATCGACAATAAATGAAAAAGCAAGTAGTCTGTGAACGTAGAGAAAGCTGGTAACAATTTGTTTTATTACACAATCTTTAAATTCCCTGAATTTTAGAAGGGATTCTTTCCAGAGATGGGATTTCACCTTACTCTACTACAACGGTTAATCTATCATAAATGGGTGACAACGAAGAATACTGGTGTAGCAACGTGAATGATGCTTGCTGTACTTTTAACCTGGGAACCTCGTTCTGGGCCTTTTTCTAGCTCCATGGAAAAACATATGGTACTTCAAGAAAAGAAAACAAGACAGTTGTTTACTCTGAACAAGAAATAGCTCTGATCCTAAAGAAATGGTTTCCAAGATCATTTTAATCTGTTTACCCAAAATTTAGTCCCTCATACGTTGACATCATCGTTGTTTTTGGCTCTATCGCTAAACTCGATGAAGGCGACATAGCTGGATAACATGCAAATTTCGGTGAAGAACAATGATAGAATATATCGGGTGAGTTGAATGTAGTCATTAGTGAATTTTTGAGTAAAAGTGCATTAACATATGGGGACCCTTTAGTCTAAAGAGAAGAATGACGGAGTTAAAAGTTTTATCGAACAGTGCAAGGGAAAGACTCAAGCCAAAAAACGATATCAGTCAGCAGTTGCAAAAGTCAAGACATACTCTTGGGGAGATGTATAGAGCGATCATGATCTGATTGTCGTTAGTATCAACCTACAGATCAAATGCTCAAGAATCCTAAGCGCAAACCTTAGTTTATGCTCAACATTGTCACAAAAACCGAAGTGCTGGAGAAATTCCGAAAGGCTGTGATAGAAATTCAGGATGAGTTCAAATAGCAAGTAAGCACATTCCAGAACAAGAGAAGAGCACGTCCACCCATTGAATGAATAAAGAAATCAAGAATCTCATGAAAGAAAGAACTGGCAAAGGAAGGCATGAAGAAGTATATTAGGTTAAGAGACAAGCTGTACGAAAGCGTACAGAAGACAAGGAACAACGGCTTGAGCAAACGTGTAAGGGAATTCACAGACTGAGGGACCAATATTTCAATGGGATATTCAAGTGAATCCAAAGGCTTAATAATAGATGTTACCTCGTCCTTTGACATGGATAATTCTCCACCTCTGAAGTCCTTTAGAAACTGGAGCGGTGTGCTAAGCAGTGGTAAGTAACTTGGGTAGTTGTTTAACAATGTCACAGGAGATGCTGAAGGTGTCTTTCCAGACCAATTTCAGTAGCCACAAAAAAGAAAAAAATGAGTGCAGGTATATATATCTCAATGCATATAGCTGAGCAATATACATAAGGTAAAACTCGAAAAATAAGAACTATGATTGCAACTAATAGCTTCACGACATTTCGATCATCAGGCATCGCGGCTTTTGCCTTTTATAGGGTGATGTAAGTGTCTGATTTTACCATATTTGGCATCCAGCTTCTTGAGAGCATCACAGTTAACAGTGTCAAAAGCTTTGGTTAAGTCTACAAATAATTGACACAGAAGGAGACATTGCTCTTTACATTTCTCGATGAGTTGCCTGGTGGAGAAAACCATGTCAACAGTTCCACGCCTACCACGAAAACCAGACTGGTACTCAGGAATAAACTCCTTGCAAACACATATCTCTAACCGATTCAAGCACAGTCTGGCAAAGACCTTTTCAACTACTTTAAGCAATGAAATTCCACAGTGGCTATCACAAATTGACTTCTTGATTTTCTTTTGTATACAATGAGTAAAATGACATCAATCCAGTCCTAAGCAACTGGATTTTTAATCCAAACAGAAGAGAGTGCAATTCTCTGTGAACGTTTACATGAATCAGCATTTCAACTGAAATGTCATCAAGGTTTGATGCTTTGCCTGTGTTAAACTGTTTAATGCTTCCAATAAGCTCTGTGAGAGATGCCTCAATATCTAACTCGGGGCGCAAATCTTGCGGAGAAACACTATACACAGCAGTATCATCTGGACAGCCATTTATTTTAAATTTGGTGCAACCTCCTCTAAACACTCCTTTTCACAGTAAGAAAATTAGCAGCCTAATGTAACCTGTTTAAAGATGAAGAACTGAGAAACTTTTCGTGGGCTCTTCTCTTTTCATTAAGGAGGGCATTCACTTCATCCTGATGCTTGGTCACTCTCATTCCCAGAGTGTCAGCCCCTTTCTCAAAGATATTGTCCTTGAATCTTTCCCAATCACAAACTGAGAAATCTGTTCGTCAAAAGTTGATCTCAAAGCATCCGTACAAGTGGCATCCTTGGAAACATCAATACGCTTTGGTGTCTTGACCACATAGAAGAAAATCTGAAGGCAATTAGGAATTTTGACTTGAGCCCGTATCATTACATAACCTGTGTCACACTCTGCTCCACACATTGGCTCGACCTTGCAAAAATTCTTCAGATCAATGCGTCTACAGACTATAAAGTCAAGTAGATGGCCAAGCTTAGACTGAGGATGGAACCAAGTCGCCTTGTGCTTCTCCTGTCGGTTAAAGAAGGTGTTGACTATAACCAGATTGAGTTCAGTGCAGAGATGGAGCTGCAATAAACCATTTGAGTTGATGTTACTCATCCCATGAGGTCCCAAAGGCTTCCATGCTTCACTGACAGAGCCAACAAGAGCATTGAAGTCAGCAACCTTTCTGAGTACTAGTAACAAGTGTTCTTATGGCATGATGGAAAGAAGTAATATCTTCCTCAGGAGACACAAGTGTTGGTGCATAAACCGAGATAAGAGTCATGTATCTGTTAGCATGGAGAGGAATCCTCAGCTTCATTGACCCTTACTGGCTGTTCAATTTTGTTTACTAATGTATTCTTCACTGCAAAACCTACACCAGTTTCACGTCTCTCTTTCTCTGATTTGCCAGACCCGAATATGGTGTAATTTGACTCATACCCTATAACTTGATCTTCTCCAGCAAAGCGGGTTTCAGATAGAGCAGCAATGTCCACATTACATCTTGCCAATTCATTAGCTAAGATAGAAGTTTTACCCTCAGATCTTTTCCATTGTCTACTAGTGTTCTCACATTCCACCAGCAGAGCTGAATTGGGAATCTTTTGATATAAAATTTACCTGTCTTTCTGTTCCTGCAAATAAGGACAGCCGTCAGTCGCAGGAAGCTGACCAGAAGATTAAGGCATCTTTGTTTAGGACACATTTTCTAGTCCCCTTCCAGTTTTGAGTGCGCATTGCTATCCTGGAAAGGCTGCGCAGTCAAACGAGGCTCTACCAAAATACATGCTTTCCTTGGATGGTGCGAAAAACGATGTTAGGATAAGCCCCATGCCGCCTATGTACAGATTTGTGATTACATGTTTTCAGAATGTCAAGCCTGCATTCATGGACACTCCTCCATCGCCGCAGGACTTTCAAACAGATTGACGTTAAGATCTGAAGGAATATCGTACAAAATTTTTATAGTGACAAAAATTTGTACAACAGCAGAGCCACCCTCTAGGTATCAATTTTCTGGTTCCAACTACAAACAAGGATAGATAGCTAAAGACATTTCAACTGCAGGTTTTTAATCAAAGTTTAGCTTTTCCAAGGTGAAATACTAACGAAGGCTAAAGAGCTTCACCAATCCAGAGAAAACTGGTTTTAAGACGCCAGTAGCTCGCCTTTTTCCCCCTCTCTGGTTAGTTTGAAACATTTCCACCATGAGAAGGAGCTGGATTTGGTTGTCAGAGGCTATTTGAGACGCTGCCATTGGGTCATTTTGTAGACTACAGATCGCCCACATCTAAAGTCACCCCGGCGATAACAACCTTGGAAAAAACAACAACATACATATATGTATATATAAATATAATAGAACTTCATGCTGCTGCTGATGGTCATGCATTGCCAAACTGCTTCTCTTTGACAAAAGAGGGGCACCCCCCTCTTTTGTCTTGTAGATAGTTCTATGTAGCAAATAACCGGGTAAACTCTGGGGTCATTAGTTCAAATGACTAATGAAAAGAAAGGAAAGCGATAAAGCTTCTCAAAATAATCAATCAGTTAAGATATCACAGTGGGCAAACCAAAATGCTATATTCAGAGAGAGATTTACTCAAGATGACAAATTTTAACCACCTGTAAAAGCGATTTATTGGACTTCCTTTTCCAGATAATTATTTTTACCGTTTTCACCATCGTTGCATTATTACAGTGCCGATATATATAACAAAGAACATTTAAAGATGCCCTATTTTCGTTCTTTTAAATCATTGTCCATCATTTTGCCGACTTTAATTGGAAAATTATACTTTTGCGGAGAATAGCAGCTGACAGATAAAAGGGCAGCATAAAATTATAGTTCTTAAAAATGAAAGGTTAGGTTTGAAACATGGACTCCTAAATAATAACATCAATAATAATAGCATAATAATATGTTATTATTTAGGAGTCCATGGTTTGAAATTTGAGAGGGCATAATTGTCTGTGTTGCATTCAGTAGCGTCTTTTTGCTTAGAATTGCAGCAGAAAATCATACCTGGTGGAAAGCAATGCATCCGATAGTTTTTCCAATGGTCAGGCCCCAAAGTTAAGTTTAGAAATTACAGAAAGGATAATCAAGTTGTTCGTGATGCACACTTTTTATCGTAAGTACCACTGATTAAATATAAAAAGAACACTTATTCTTTTGTTTTATAATTTATTTTTTATCTTCATCAATTGAAGAACCAGCTACACGGTTGCTAACTAGAAGCTAGATCTTTGTCACCTAAAGCGGCTTAAATATAACAAGGACTAATGATACATTTTAGGACTGTGGAGAGACAGACATACCACTGTTACATATGCTATTGTAAGGTTTAATTGCTTTGAGTGTAATCAGCTAGGTTCAATATTCCCTTGAGATTATATAGTTTATCGTATATTTTAGCTTTTAAAATCATTGTTGATAGATAAAGTCTTATTTTACACAACCAATTGTAAAATTGTGTTTTTCTGCGTGATTTATTAACCTGTGATACTTTAAAAGTTGAAACAAATCCATGCTTCTCTCTCTCTTGTTTACAGCGTGCTTCTGAATATGAAATAGATCTTCTTTGAAAATTCAAAGACTATGAATGGGAGGTTAAAACGAATTTATGATAAACAGGTTACAGTTCAGGCGAGGTGTATTGTTTATCAATTCCTAAACAATATCCACCACACATAAGTTAGTAACTCTCCCAATTTATATCTAATGGGCCATTTAACGGAATGTAAACTAACCATTGTTAGCACATTTCCCTGATTTTATTTCATTGGATTATTGATACTACTGGAATTAAAAAGTAATTTCTTTTGAGCACGACAGACACTTTTTAAGCTAAATAGAGGTAAAAGGTCTCATTTGCTGAGTAACTTATTTGAGAAAAGACAATAAACGTTCGAGTTTAATAATAAAGCCTTAAGTTTTCACAATTACCCCATAAATTTGAGTGACGACAATCCATAAATTGATTTTGGCCACTGGTCTGTTGCGGTGTGAAGGTTTATTCAAGCCATTCAATGAATATCTATTTAAGAAAAACTCCAAAATCCTAAAAAAACCGCTTTAAAATTAATTTTAAACAACCTTCTAATTGCATTCAGTTGTCATCATAAGTCGATACAAGAAAGATACTTCTTTTGTGCTTACTTCAGAAATGTTATCAATGAGTTGTCAAATTTTAATCCGTCGATAAAATCTTTCTTTTCGTCAACCACAATTGAGTTCTCTCCATTAAAACAACCCAATCGTAACCTGAAAGTGTTTAGTATTTATTAGGAATAGCTGTGATATTGAAACCACTTTTCAATGTGTGTCAAGCTGTGTCAAACGCCTATTGTCTTGTTTGGATTAAAACAACCATAACAAAACCTGATAGTTTTCAGTTATTATTTCAAATACTTCGTACTACATACAGTCAATTAAAATTTTTTAATTGACTGTTTGACGTGTTTGTAATGGATCATATGCTTTTTATGGAAGTCCGATTTAGGGAATTTCGATATTTTTTCGCTTAGGTATGGATACAAATATCGTTTGCATCACAAGCACAGTCTGAATTTAAAGATTGGTAGACCAAAACCAGATATGAAAGTCAACAAGAATTCCCCATATGGTTAGTTCAGATGGGGTCCTTTTTCAGTAGATTTTCATCTATATTAAATTTACGTTATTGCTAGACAAATTTTACCAATCAATAAACATTTTGACTGGATATCTCGTAAGCCAGACGTCGTGATATTTAGGCTGCATTCTCAACACTCTTGGGTTTTAAAAGAGGCAACTAAAGCCTTTTATTTTCAAGTTTTTAACTTATTCAAAACTTCATTTTAGCAGGACCTAGTTGGTTTGACGCCTGTGTAATGGGAGTGATCACAACAATTTTTTGTGGATGCACGAAACTAAAAGTTGCATATCTTGTATTTTTCTCTTACCCACCCCGGGTACCAGTAGTTTTAAAAGAACAAACATTTGTTCACTTCTGATAATATTACAATTTTTGCGTTTTCAACCCCCCCTTAAAAGCATTTTCCATTTTGCGTTTTGACCCCCATAAAAAGGCAGTTACTCTTCGATTCTAGGAGATTTTAATATGGCATGAATATCCATTCGTTATCATTTCATTTTACATATGATATTAGAAGCTTTGCGTTTTCAACCCCCCCCCCCTTAAAAGCATTTTTAATATGGCATGAAATATCCATTCGTTATCATTTCATTTTACATATGATATTAGAAACTTTGTGGTTTCAACCCCCCCACTTAAAAAGCATTTTCCATTTTGCGTTTTGACCCCCATAAAAAGGGAGTTACTCTTCGATTCTAGGAGATTTTAATATGGCATGAAATATCCTTTCGTTATCATTTCATTTTACACATGATATCAGAAGCTTTGCGTTTTCAGCCCCATACAAAGCATTTTCCATTTTGTATTTTGATCTCATAAAAAGGCATTTAGATGTTGACATGAGATAACATTTCACACACACACACACACACACCCTTTAAAAGCAGTTGAGTACCATCCATTCAAAACCTAAAGAAATACATGTTTAGTAAAAAATACTATTTACTCGAAATTCTTTGTAAGGTCTCTTTGTTGTTGCATGGGGGATTAGTCATTAGTTTTATCTTTGACTTCTCGTCTTTGTGCTTGTATGCTTCACTTTTTCTGTTTGATAAATGCAATCTTAGTTTTGTTGCCTGTTCTTTACATGTCGACCCTACATAAACCATTTTGTTGTCAAATGTCACTTTGTACATCTTTCCATTCTTATATAGACTATTGAATTGACTATTTTTTAATATCACTACTGGTTCTTGGTTGAAATATTTACTGCTTCATTCTTTGTTGTTTACATGTATGAAATAAAAATTTGGTACTTCTGCTCGAGGCTGTTTACAGTTGTTTTTTATCCAGTCTGTTAATGTCCTGAATATAATAATACTTATTAATGTCAGCTACTTGGTATATGCAACACAAAAGCTTGGGATTTGGAAAACTCATCTAACTGAAAGCATTCATTGTTAACCACAAATTTGTTTCCTCTTATTTTTTCTTTTACAAATTCCATGGTTTTGAGTATATTATATGCTATCGCGTGTGAAGCTCTGGTTTTTCCTTGGTCGGGTCTTCGGCTATAGGGCTCAATCATGCAGGACAGGGGTCTCGAAATGCTTGAGCCTTAATTGATGACCAGCCCAAGGGGAAGGGTCTTCCCACGGAGGGTCCTGGAGGGGCGATCCGTATGTGTTGCACTTCATGGTGTCTTGTGTGCTTTCTGACCCACTTTTTCTTGATATGTTGCTTCCTTTCGAGTCTCTCATATATGGATATCTGTGGCAGACAAAAAGGGGCCCACTGTTTACCAGGGGTTTCATCAGTGAAAGACCCAATTATATGCTATGTTATCCTTGAGATTTTGAGCTGCTAGTACTGACATAGTTTTAATACTTTTTAAGTTTCTTTTTTATTATCGTTTTTTAAATCAACCGTGGTATATTTTTTACTATTTGTAAATTGGTTACAACAATCGGTATCAACGCTTATTTTCGACAAATTTAACACATACTTTTATTAATTTTCTTATCAAGGACGTATGGTGTCACTTTCCGTGTTTTGAAAGCTTTCTTAACATCTCATGTGTTTGTTTGTCCTACCTGCATACACTTTTAATGAATTGAAGAGATTCTACTTAAAATGCACGTCTGTTGTATTGTGTCAGATTTTAGATTGCGGTAATTTATTTCACTTCCCCTTTCCACTGGCTCACACTGGTTGGGGATCACCAAACATGTCTAATTTGTTGTTGAACATAGTATATGCTTGTTATACTTTAGTCATCTATTTGTTTGAAATCATACTGAACCCTTTGAAAATGTCTTGTCCTTGAGACTGTTGATATTACGTCCTTTCCATTCCAAAAAGTAACAGTCGAATGTGAAGCATATTTTATTGGTATCTTCTTTATCCATTCCCATTTTAATCAGTCTACTTTTGGCTTTCAGTTTGATAGGCGGATAAATATATGTTCTCTCTGTAATGTTTTTCAAATTATACTCATTTACTGTCTGTTACATATGTTTTTAAGTTTTTTTTATTACTGAACTTAACATCCTTTTTATTCCTAAATATTTTTTTCGGAGTACTGTTATATATTGCGTCTGTGTTGTAACCATAAAACTTGAGAATTGCCTCTGAAACAATGAATCTGTTAATATTTGCACGGTCTGAGAAAATACGATCAACTTTCTGTTCTCTTATTAGATGTAATCTGTTGTGGTAATCAATTGTAACATTCCTCTTTTCAGGTATAGCACTCATCTAACAGCACATAACAGTCTCATAATTATAAACAGAGCAAGTGAAACTATGATTTGTTTTATTGTATTTCCGTCCAAGCTCAACGATAAAACAATTTGCTAATTTTTTTAGCCTTACTTTCTTTTAGTTTGTCGAAAATCTATCAAATGAACTCACTTAATGTACCTGGTTTGAGAGCTCTTTTTGTAAGGATCTTATATTTTATCTGTCTCAGCAGTATGTTTAAAGTTTCAACTAGGTATGATGTCAGATTTGAAGGATAAAAACCTGTATCCATTCTTAGGGTGTTTTATAGATGTAGAGAATGGTCTCATCAATATAGAATTCTCCACACAGCCTCAGATCATTTTTCCAGTTGAAAGTTTCGATAGTTGCGTGGATTGTACACAGTGTTATTGGTTGTGCATTATTCAAAAGGATATTTAGATGTGATTTGGATATGTCGATATTTAAAACATAATCTTGTATATTGTTTGTTGTGCATATTTGTAATGCTCTCGGGTAGAAATCATCAACATCTGTTTTGCCTGGATATTGCAACTTAAACAAACTCATTGATATGTTTGTATGTGACTTTGTTCGTCCATTTAAAATCCTGTGTCTTTAAGGTATTAAATACCCTATTGCAAATTTTAGTCCTAATATCACATTCATCATGTAAGAGGCATACATTCTTTTTGTGATCCATCAATAACACCATTATTATTCCAATGTAAAAATTCAATGTAAAGTGTTTTCCTTTGGCTATAGATATTGACAGTTCCTTCATACCCATTTCGGAAGGAAGAATGACGATGTGGTTTTCTTTATCCAAACTTATTATTTCCTCAATTGACTTGATTTTTGTAACTTTTTCATGCCGTCTGGTGCATTTTAGATCGGATACATGCTTTAGTAGACCATCACGTCCTCTCCCATTTGCTTTATAGGCTAAAATCTTGAGTTTTTCAACAGTTATAGGGAAACAATCGTTGTCTTTTACAATGTATACTAGATTAATAGTTATGTGGTTATTATCATATGTAATAAATTTTCTAAAGTGAAGATTGATTCTAGACTATCGAAAGCGTAGATTGATACATTATCATGACATGCTTTTACCTAATAAATCAGCTCTTCGGTACTGATCGTATCACCTTCACCTATGTAATCGTATATATCATTGCTCAACTTTTCATAACTTTACGTTATTAAACCTCTTTTACATCTAACCTGACCCCATACATAGTCAATCACATATGTGTTCATACAATTGCTTTTAATAGGTCGTTGCTTGTTTAACAGGCATGAATCTAGTCTGACTTTACCCATTTTATGTTTTATTAAATGCTTATTGTCAAGTCTCATTATTTTGCAACCAATACCTATAATGTGGTCACCTGATACGAATGAGGAATTTGATTTTAGGAAAATGTAAAATGCAAATTTTCATGTATCACTTTTACTTAAATTCACTGGCTCTTCTACTGTGAATGGTCCTTAATGTCTGAAATCAGATTTTTTATTCCGCATAAAACCAATGATATTTCCACATCTAAATGGATAGGAACTGTCTCCCAATCATCTTTTATGTTATTGAGTCTGGTTTTAAATAGTTCATAGAGTGATTTTTTTATGCCTCCGTTTATCAATACTCAGCTTTTTCTCATCGTTGCAGTACTGACTCAATGTTGCTTTAATCATTGAATAATTGTATACTTTCTTCTGTTTTGTCATAAGCTTGTTATATTTCTCTTTGGTCAATGATATCTGTTTGTCAAGATCCTTTCCTTTCTTTTGGGTTTTTCCCACTGATCTTTTAAATGGGTTCCTAGCATCAAACAGATTATCATTGTTATAAATCACAGGTTCGTTCTGGTTTTCCTCAAGCCTCTCACTTTGTTTATGATAAGGTATTGTATCATATACCATAGGTTTTATTTGCTTGTTTTGCTTCAAAAGCAATTTGAAGCATTTATTCTTACTAAACTTCTTAAGATACTTTAGATATTTCTGACTTCATACATATAAAAAAATATAAAAAAATACTACAATAATTATATCTTTAAGCTGAATGTTTTATAATTTGTTTTAAAGGTATATATATATGTGTATATATGTAAATATATATGTATATATATGAGAAAATTTTCGGTAGACAAGTGCGCTTATTCTGTTCATCCAATTTATGACACATGCATCGAACGAAAACGGGACCATTAATATTATTAAAAAATTACCTATAACTGGAAATAAAAACAAAAGTGGTTACATGTCAGGTCATGTAAGAAAATATGGATGATTTAAGTAATGAAAAGCTTACATATGCATCGTTTTGTTTGGGAATGTTATAACAAAGGGAAACGTGATCGACCATATCAGTAATATTAGAAGAATTAATCACCTGTATAACCTCCAGCTATCAACACAACGACAGAATTGTATAAAATCTGAAAAAGGTCGTGATCATACATTTGTTTCTAAAAAATCATGAAAACAAAAAATGTGTTAAAGCAATTAATCTTGATATTTGAAAAGTTTCATATTATAACAGTTTGTATAGCGTACAACAATATCTTGGTATCGACGCAAGTATGGTAAAAATGATAAGCGAAGGTACTAATTTTTGTAAAACTGGAAAATTAACCAAAAGTATATATTTGAAAAAATCAAACCAGATGACTTTACCTGAGAATTAAATAAAATCTGCTAACAATAATCAAAGATTATCAGATGAAAGTAAAAGGAAACACCGAATAGAAACTGTGAAAAAGTGACAAAACAGTGAATATAATTGTCCAAATTATGACAAAACTTTTAAAAATAGTTATAAATAAGTTCATAACACAAAATGTAATAAATAGCCATAAGCGATTATATTTTGGCTATAAAAATATATCAAGATTTTAGTTATTCAAACTGGATCCTTTAAATATTAATAATCAATATAGAGGGTCTTCAACATTTTTACCATCAAGTGTAGGTCCAAGTAATACAATACTATAATAAGAGATAGCTTTTGTGATGTATCCTGATTTATTTTTTGGAATTACAACACCATCATTAGATTTATAAATAAATACACCAATTGTTTTTTTTATCAAGCTTGTCCAACAGTTGATTATTACATTTTAATATATTGATTTTTTCCATGTATGCAAAGTATAAAATAACACTAAAACCTGCAATCTTATTACATAAAGTCACCATCGCTAGTTTTCTAACTAAATATTTTTCATTAAAATTACCTAATTCAGTGGGCAGCTTAATGTCATTTTTTAACAGATCAATTACTTGATTTCTCCTAATTTTTTTTTCTAATGATCTGTTAACTGTACCCTAAAGTCGTTTGCGTTTTATCGGTCCATTTGAACAACAAAGATGTATGCCTTTTCAATTCAATCGCTCTTTTAACAATAATTGAAATAAATAATCTTTTTCAACTTTCTTAAATCTATTTTTATACTCATCCATAACATAGTATAACTATATTTTTTATTTATAAACCTGAATATGTTATTTTAATCCCTAAATGTTATCCAACTGTTAAAATCATCGCTATATATATATATTTATATATATATATATAGTAATATTAGTAAAGTATACCAATGTTCACTAAGAGTGCTCAATGTTTCCAGAGCGTTAATAAATCCAGTATAGTCTACAAAATAACTAGACAAATTTAGCAGTTACTACTAGTTTCATGTTTTCTTAACAATCTTCAAACTGCAGTTTGAAGATTGTATATATATATATGTCCTTTCCACTACACCAAAGCTTGTGTCTTCTTGTAATCTCTCCGAATGATTTTATCAATAGGGAAAAAGTCCTGCTTGGCTTTTAATAATTCAGGCTCATAAAAACTACCTCTAATTTCTTCGTTGTTTGGAGGTCAAAATCGACAGGTTATTAGATTTGTATGTTGGGTCTTGTCATTTGTATGTTGGGTCTTGCCAATAATAAATTTGTTATTTTATATATATACTTATACTGACCTTATCACCTATTTCAAATTTTGATTTCTGTTTTAATGTTTCCATATTTCAAAAAAACTCCAAGTCTTTCATTCTTTTTCATGGATGCTACAACGGGTGTCACTGTTATCCAATTGGACCTAGTGTTATTGTACTCTTTTACTAATTTAGGTAGCTTATCAAGATGCGGTGTATTTGACACTCAACTTCTTCAACGTTCTGTTCTATCGTTTAGCCACTAAGGATTTCTCCTCGTCTTCGGTTGAGTACTCAACGCTGATTTTTTGAAAGCTAATGACCATCGTGACATAAAGGATATCTTTACAAAGAAAGGCTACAAACAATTACTGAAAACGCCAACACGAGTAGCACCTACAACAGCAACCTTAATTGATGTTATTCAGATAAATAACCCAAAAAACATCAGTTATCATACAGTAATCCCATGCGGACTCAGCGACCACGATCTTACAGTCTGTGTAAGAAAAATGAACAACATTAAATACGGATATAAAACAATTCTTTGTCTCGATCTCAAAGACTATGATATAAATGAAATCAACAAGACCTTCTTGATGCAAATTGGGAGTCCGTATACAACACCAACTCTCCTGACAAAGCATGGTTTGCAATGTATTCTATCTTAAAAGGAACTAAAGANAGTAGCACCTACAACAGCAACCTTAATTGATGTTATTCAGATAAATAACCCAAAAAACATCAGTTATCATACAGTAATCCCATGCGGACTCAGCGACCACGATCTTACAGTCTGTGTAAGAAAAATGAACAACATTAAATACGGATATAAAACAATTCTTTGTCTCGATCTCAAAGACTATGATATAAATGAAATCAACAAGACCTTCTTGATGCAAATTGGGAGTCCGTATACAACACCAACTCTCCTGACAAAGCATGGTTTGCAATGTATTCTATCTTAAAAGGAACTAAAGATCGGCATGCCCCTTTCATCTCAAAACGCATAAAGGGGAAACCCTCTCCCTGGATCACAGATAAGCTAAAGACAGAAATGAACGCACGCGATAAGCTCATGCATAAAGCTCGCAAAACCAAAAGTGATCTTGACTGGGACTCCTCTAGACGCAAAAAAAACTTTGTAAATAATGAAATAATACGATCAAAATGAGCTTACTATAAGATCAAAATACAAGAGAACGCAAATAACCCAGCAAAAGTTTGGAAATTAATTAACCTCTTGAAAAAAATGCGATGTCATCTGGACTCAAAATCTGCATCTTTGATTTACAACACGATGATTGTACCAATACTAACCAACTCCGCCTTTGCCACGTATGGCACAATATCAGCTTCTCTTGAAAGTAAAATCGATGCCCTCGAACGTCGAGCCCAGAACGTGGTTGGTATGCTCCCATCAATACCATCATCAAAACAAATAAATATGAATCGAGTTGTTACCTACGTAAATCGATGCGTAAATAGAAAAACGATTAAAAACTTTGAAAACTATTTCGAAACTCTCGAATCAAAAACAAACACACGAAACAATGGGAAAATGCACGAATTCCAAAAGTAAAGCTTGAGGCTGCTCGTTCATCCTACTATTTTCAAGGAGGACTGGCTTTCAATAATTTACCAAGAGAACTTCGAATTGAAAGAATTCCTTCAAAATTTATAATTTTGCTAAATAAACTTTAATTGAGAAGATCCTATTAGCCAGCTATCTGATCGATGCAGCTCATGTGATATCTTCAACTTATATTTATTTATATTTGTTTTGTAAATTTATAATTACAACACTAATTCTTACTTTTCAACTATTTAACTTAAAACTTTCTTATTGATCTTTTTGTTTTACAGGGATACTCTTGAAAACAGTGTAAATATTTTGATATATTGTACAACTGACTATATTATCCTGTATAGATATTTGATAATAATAATAATACATCTGTAATCTATGTTTCTCTAATAGATCTTTCAAATATTTGTTATAGAACTCTTTACCCTTGTCTGTCCAGAGGTACCTAGGAATTCTACCTTCTTTGAAGATGGCTTTGAATGCTTCAGTTACAGTTTCACCATTCTTATGTTTCAGCGGAATAATCCATCCATATTTCTTAAGAGAAGATGTTTATAGCCTCTATTTCATTTACTAAACTGTTGCATATAAACTAGATCAGAACAAATATTATCTAATACGTAAACAATTATAAGCCGTCGACTACATTTGTTTTATAGGTGTATGTAATTCATCAGCTAGTTATTCTTGCCAGTTTTCTTCACTCGACAACTTTTTACGTTTTTGACTTCATTCCCAATCCAAGCTTTTGTTTTGTGTTAGTCAAAAATCGTGCTGTCTGGGCCCCATTTTAGTATTGACCATTTTCTTATCCAATATGAAATTTAACTTTATTTTTCCCATATCATCACGAACATCATGATTATTTCTTGTACTTCGTTATATGGCTTTACATACATTTTAATAATCTCTCCAGAATCTTTTTCATACTTAAACAATTGATTAAGGATATTTTATAACCAATATATTTATACTTACTAGGTGTCCAACCAGCTTTTGGGTTAGGTATTTTTCCTATCATTTTATGAATATCAACCGCACCAGTTGTACTTGCCCCTTTTACAATCGTACTTTTCTTGGACTAACATGTTGATGAAAATCTAAAAATGACTAATAAAATTCTTAGAAGACTCGCAGACTATCTAGATGTGATAATAAAGCAAAAATTAAGAAATATATACAAGAATTAGAAATGAGAATTACATTGTTTAAAAATGTACGGACATTGTATAAGGATTATCAAAAAAGGAAATATAACTATCGGTAAAATTTTTACGAGAAACAAACAACCTTGAAGAAATGCCTATAAAATCGACAGTAATGAACTGTATGGTAATCTGATCATTAAAGTTCCCAAATTTGATGAATGATTTTGTTGTTGAAGTTCAGAAAAACATCTAAATATATATATGGTTTTTTAAAATCATTTAAGAATGAGGTTGCTCCAAATGGTAAAGTGAATATAGATGTATTTCTTGAATCTGACAATATAAACTTTGGCACTGCTGTAGGTGCTGGACACTATGTTGTCACAAAACCTATTCTTTGGCTGCCTAAAATGACATTCAATGCAAAAGGTAGTGTGACATACCTTTCAAGATATCTAAAATTTAATGTATGGAGTTATTTGAAGGATAAAATTGAAATATCACTAAGATACTTTCAAAATAAAAACAACTATTCGTAAACCTCATCACGTATTCATCAGGATCCCCAAACAGAACATATCCTTGTTTAATACTCACAATAATGTAAACAGTCAAAGTTTTTTAAAATACTTTGCTTGCACGTCCTAATGGTGTTCTTTACCCTATGGTTAGACTATAACCAACTGCTGAACTTAGTAAAATGTACCGTAATAAATGGAAAATGATGAAGTAAAATTTTTATCAGACAAGTCCAACTATTGATTTGAAATCATTTAAGGATCTCTATCTCTTTGCTTTATTTTGATCTGACTAATCAGAATAAGGAGCTTAGAAGCAGTAGTACAAAGATTGAAATTCGTTACTTGCTCACGGGAACCACAAGTTCCAGTTATACTTCATATACCCTTGTCCTTCATGAAGAAGAAATTTCTATTGATGCTGGTAATGATAAGGCATTCCTTTGAGCTTGACCTAGTCGGCTTTTATGAATCAGACATATATTTGGGGCTTTTTTTAAATAAAATAGTGTATTTGTATATATTATATGACTGAATATCATATATACAGTGTCACTCTAAGTGAAAATCTAAAGCCAAAGCTAGCTAAAGCAATACGTAATAAATCCTCGATCATCATTCGAAGGTCTAATCATGATCATAAGATCATAAGTTCCGACAAACTTTTACGCACAAAAACACAGACTAAACGGATGTAGAAAGCAAGCAACGCAAGGAATTGTATTGATCTGAGAATTTCTAAGACCCAGGTCAAACATGTTAAAATAGGTGGTTGTTTGGGGGTGGGTGGTTGTTTATTTCTCTAGTTTCTCTTGTAGTTTCTCAAAAATCCTTCCTTTTGATTGCACAAGATAAGATTGATAAACTGGTTCAATGTCAAGACTTATTAACTGGGAGACAGAAGGAACAGGTTATGGCTGCTCTTCAATCTAGTGATCAACTAGTGATCAAGCCACTACCAAAGCAACGAGGTTGTTTTTTGGGAACAGGTCTAGCATCAATTGGTATTCTTATGTTCATGGAAGCTTTGGCTGGTGAAGGCCTCCAAAATAGATCTAATAAAGGCTATATTGTTTCCAAAATCGTCCTTATTCTCAGGTAATAGTACATGAAACTCCGATTGTAGTTAGTGAAACTCAGGAAAAAAGAACTCAAAGAAAAAAGAGAGGATGGGTCTTCTTCTACGCAAAAACTCACCTTTCAACAGTATTCTCCTACTCGGAACAATTTTTAAAATATTAAAATCAAAATTCATTGATATTTCACTATCAAACGTTGATTTAAATAGATGGATAAAAACCCTTCAGATTAAGAACTTTAATGGTATATCCTCTAGAAATATGATTATTAATCAATATAAAATTTTACATAATAAATATTGATAATGCGCAAGGACCTGGTGCACATTAGAGCGTAATGAATATTAAACCACGTACGATTATATATTTCGATAGCATTGGGATGGTACCGCCCGAGGAGGTTGTTCATTTGAGTTAGGAATGAACTATGTTTATAACAGTACACATTACCAAAGCCTAACTAGTGCGTTATGTGTTTATTTTTGTCCTTTTTTCAAATAAACCAGAGGGCTATTGGTATTTTGTATTGTAATGTAATTAAAGTATTTTCACACACATTTTCACAAAAACCAATAAAAAACTATTTTTACATCACCTAAAATATTAGAAGCACAATGGGAGGATTTGATGGGAATCATGTAAAAAATGCTATACAGTCGAATTATCTTGAAAGGAAGCTTACTGGTTGGGATGTTGAAAATGAATGTCTATTAAATTTGCAAGATCCAGTCAAGAAATCTAGATAAAAGGGGCAACATCGTTTACAATCTAATAATTCTGAACTTTATGGACCTATAGGATGACATAGATCTAATAGCTTTATAATGACATGAGTCGTAAGCTTTTTCTGAGATACGCTTCGAGAGATACTTCGTCAGGCTATTGAAATGACTGGGTACGGCTGTTGTACTACCTGGTAGTGCGGACCTACGTGTGAACAGCTACCGATTTATTTCGAAGAGTGGCGCTATACCAATGGTCTGTTTGGGATTTTTTTTGTTACGTTTCTTTCTTCAGTCCTGGAAGCTATATTTCTATAAGGGGGTAGGATATTCAGTTGATGTGATTTCTGTGCTGTAGGAAATGGATTATTTCTTTTATTTTTCTTGTAGTTGTGTTAATTTCACTGCCCATAATCCTTTTATTTTTCCAGTCAAAAGTGTGATCTTGTGTCCAGCAGTGTCCTGTTATTTCATAGTTATTGGAGTCACCTTTTTGGAGAGCTCTCTTGTGTTCATTTTCCCTTTGATCCAAGGAAAGTTTTGGTCTGCCAATGTAGGAGGCAGGACAGTCCTCACATTGTAATCTGTAAAATACGTTGTTCCTCTCATCAAATGGATTCTTTGGTTATGAGAGAATCTTCCTTAAGGCGGATGTAATGAAGAAGGAGCATTGAATTTGCGTTGTCGGAGAGTTCGTCTTAGGTGCCCACTTGTGTTCTTCACGTAAGGCAGACTTATACGTTTCAGAGGTTCCTTATCCTCGTGCTTAGGTCCAGTGGCTCTGTGTAAGGCTCTCTGGTGGACATCCTGCATCTATTGTTTACGGTCATAAAAGTCCTCCAACATATGATAGTTCAGCAATTAGTAACGGGTATTTTTAAAATTTTATTTATAACCAATTGTGTGAAACACTACTGTGGGAATCTTATAGAAGATATGGTGCCGCACTATTTAAACGTGGACCGTGGTAGTTCTTCAGGAATTACCTATGAATGTCCAACAAGAGAAGTGTCGAAGTTATAAGATCAGACGTTGTATGAAAATAATTCTGAGCAAACAACTACAGCTAACCAACCAATCATGTGTACTAAAGCAAATAAAATTAATAATCGTTATTATATTAATTTTAACGGTAGTCAACGAATCATAAGTGATATCAATCTTAGTATTTCCAACGGCAGTGATGATATTGTTAATATATTTACTGTTTATAAATTGGACCAAATAGTTATAGCAATAAAACACCGAGTGGATATTATCAAAGTAAAGGAAATGCTGGTGAATTAAATAAATGGTGTTGCTTATCTATTCACTGGAATGTACCAGCAGAAGTAAACAAATCTAGTGTTTGGTGTAAGAGAAGAAACTATGATCTTCACATGACTTTTGGTATAATACACTTTTTTTTAGTGTATAATATATATTTATATGATTCTCAATTATGTTCAAAATACATAAAAGACAATTTTACAGAAACGAAAAGTTTACATGCAACAATTGATAATTATCAATTGTTGGATATAAAAACTTTTTAGTATTTGATTAAAATTATATTTCAATATTTCTGATAAAAAAGTACACAACTCTGAGTTTCTTGCTCACGCATTCATTAGATGTACACATAAGAAACTGCTAAAAATCTATGCACTTATAAAAAGTTGAGAAAGTAGTTAAAAAGTGATTAAAATTTTCAATTGTCTGGTAGGAGGGATTTGTAGTTCTTTAAAAGGTGAAATATGTCTGTAAATTACAAAACACTAACAAAGCAACAATTTTGAATTGGAAAGTAATCCACCATGTCCAATCGTATGTTAATGGCAACAAAACGTGCTACCTCTGTCTGACGGAGAAATTTCACATAATTGTAAACAAAAATTTTAAACAAAATATCTGAACTAACCTCTACATGTCGACACGTCAACAAACACCTTTTAAAGAAAGAATCATTATACAGCATCCAACTCCTTTTTAAGTATGGTTGATGGGGTGTGAAAATGCAAATGGTTTTCACATCATGTGTAAATGAAATTACAAATACTGGTTATTTCATTTAAAGCTTAACTGCCTTCTTATAGGGGTCAAAATGGAAAATGTTTTCAAAATTGGGGGAAGGGACACAAAAATTGAATTTAAAAAATGGATTTTTCACTTCGGAAAAAATGAGTGTGAGTTTTTGCCATGACAGCCGAAGTTATTATTTTTGAAGAAATGACAGGGGAAAAAAACCAACAAAAAAATAAGAAGGTTAAGCCAAGAGATGGGAGTTGACCTTACACTTCAATTATTCAAGTCCTGTGATGTAAGAAAGCTCTCTGAATCCAAAGAGTTGCAGAGTCTTGCAGTCCGAGTAAAAGTACTGCAATCATAGAAAAATTTATTACAACCAGGGTCAACAACTGCATGCTGATGAAGTACGTTTCAAAGTCTAATTGCTGTTTTTGGTGATCGACAGACGAACCTTGTGCCTGCCTTTAACGCCTGCCTTTAACACTTTGTTAGTGAGGATATTGTCACACCTCTAAAAAAGATGTTTTGTCTTCAAATTCTGGTAAATGTTTTAAGCGTTTTACAAAATTGTTATTCTTTATTAAAATCAAATTAATTCTGTGATTTTTCGTAGATGCAAATAAGTCCTCAGCGACGGCAGCAAAAAGCGACATTGGCTTTGTTTTGTGAGAAGCATTTTTTTCTTTTGAATGGCAAAAAAAGGGAGCTTGACTGGGGATGCATTTACTTGAAGAGTTAGCATCAGCCCACAAGGTAGTCATTTTGAAGTCATTTTGAGCAATATAGCGATCAATTACAAAAGGAAGAAAAAATTATCAATAAGGGTGCTCCCTGCTTCTTCTGTCAACATTTTGTGCCATTGCAATCTTTCAACTGATAACTTCGATGCTTGTTTTCTGATGAGTTCTCTCCCTAAATTTTCATGATTAAAGTTATCTTTTTCAACATTACCTTATCAGTATTCTTTCCTTGTTTTGATGATAATTTTGATGCATAATTATGTTCCAAATTTATTTGCTTTGGACTAACTGGTGATAGATTGCTAAAAGATGGGGTACATTCCTTGCAAACGAAAGAGTGTACCTTGGGGTACATTCTTTCGTTTGCAAATGTTTCGGAAAATTTAAACTGGACGAAACAGCAACTTTTTAAATAGTTTTAATGGTTAAAGAAAGAAAGGCCCACCAGGGGGAAGGAAATGGTATTTACAAATCCTTGCTAATTTAGAAGCCTCCAGTCATAATTTGGAACAAATCTTTTTTGCCATTGTCTTAGAAGAAATCAAGTTGAATCTAATTTTTGATCGATTGTTACACCCTGGTTTTTCTTCTGAACTTAAACAGAATTTATTATTGCTACATGGTTCCGACCTAAATTTATAACGGAAACAGGTCAGAAGTTGCAGTACATTTCACATGTTTATATCCAGCCAAAGCTACAAAACAAGCTGGTTGGATGTAGATAATATCTCTAAAATAATAGGTGCTTTGCCATAAAAGCAATTATTTACAAAAATAGCAAGGAATTAGGGGAAGATCAACAAGACAAACTTGAATACTATAAGAAAGAAGAAAAAGAAATTAAGACTACATGAATGCAAAGCGAGATATTTTTGTAGTATCTCCCAGTTTGGCCAACGTTGAATGTGGCTTACTCAAAATAGTTTTATTTTTGCAAAATATACAAAGTGACAATATATTTTCAAAATTGAGCCTACTTTGCTTCTAAGTACAGAGTTTAGCAATAATTCCCTTCCCAAACAAATCACCAGACTACAAAACCACTAACATCGCTCAGCAAGGAACAACAACCATTGCTATCAGCCTATTAGCATCGAAATATTTAAATTCCTTCTGAAATATAATGAATACTTAAATATCATTTTTGGATGTTTCAAGTCCAAATGAAAATGTTATTACTTTCCTGATTTAGAAAAAGACATTTTTTGTTCCAACATTTTCTATCATTTTCTAGATATTTTACTTCTCATTGTAGACAAGTGTAAACGATTTATGGTAAGGTATAAATATTTTTATTTTAAACATTCTAACTTCGGTTTTCATTAGTAAGAAACTCTTGTGAAGCTTTTAGAACTCAAAAATCTGCTTAAAAAGTTACAGTAATGGAGCTTTGTCTTAAATTCCTACTCACAAGAAAAGTGTATTGATACTGAACAGTGGTGACCCATATGCCCAAGCGTGATAATGACGTGATATTTGATGCAGTTTTTCCAGTTTCTGTCATGCTTCCTTAAGCACTTTCTTTACATTATGTAGTACTTTATCAACATCGGGAAACGTGCTCCTTATAGCGCCACACTTGAACTATTTATGTTTTGAGATACACAGCAGACGTAAGTCTTGAGAATTCTTGATTTTATGGACTCAGTCAAAGCCAAAGATATACGAGCTTCGTGATGTCATGAGTGGTAAACTTTTTTCAAACTTCGTTTCAACAGCCACTTCTTCCATCGTCATATTTAATTTACTCCTATGATTCGGTAACAACTTACTTACCAGTTCATAAAATCAATTCGTGTTGTATTCATATTCTTCCTAGCTGAAATTTCTGTCCCCAAAGAGAGCTTTGCTTTTGCCCGTTTCAAAGCAGTGTAGGAAAAGAACAAGGGCTTAAAAAGGACTAGTATCCATACCACCTTTTCTTCTCTTCCTTTCTGTGAAACACAGTTGCTTAGAGCAATTGGACCAATAATCTTATGGTAGAAAAAGTTCTAATCACGGGAGGACGCCGTGTAGTGTAAGAAACAGCAAAGGAAAAAAAAGGCTGGACCCAGGCTTTAAAGAAAGCAAAGTCTCAAAACTTGGCCCAGCTTAGACAGCTGATAAGATAAGATTAAAAGAAAGAAGTACATGAATGAGAATATGGCTGAGAACAGCAGAAATGAAAAAACACCCTGGATGTAGCACTCGGAAATACTTTGGGATTTTCCAGACAAAGAGAGCGAAGACAGTATAAATTATTGTCAAGTCATGCAACATTCTACGAGTAAGCAGAAAAGGAGTAAATGTGTAAAAAGTATAAGGAAAAGTTGCAACTGTGATGTATGTGTGATTTGTGCAACTGGATGTGTATGTGATTTATACAATAACCATATTACATTTAGATGTGGAAAGGAGAATATGCTCTTGATGCTATAGTTGTCTCTTTATTCTTAAACAGTTGAGAACAATGAGAATGACTTTATAACTGACTTCTCTATCCTGGCATGCCTGCCCTATTTCACTTCATGCTAATAAAGGTTTCTTCTTACTCGGATGAAGATGTCGAGAAAACTACAACTGCATGCCACTTAGTAACAATGTAAAGAAGCACAATTCTACAGACTCTAGAAATAAGAACACTTTCAGAGAATAAACTAAGATATTAAGGACCATTGAAATCCACCTATCCCAATTCATTTAACCTAATGTGTCCAGGTCTTGTTGTCTATTCTTTTTGATAGTTATTATCATTGGAAGTATTCTAATGAGCTTTCCTTCTGGTCTTTCATGGAAGGACAGATGCCAGATTTATAGACATACAAAATGGCATTGGAGATTGTTTGTAGCTTAAGAACAAAGTCACAAAGAACAACACTCTCAGGTAGCTGTCCTCACTTGTTACTAGTTAACACTAGCAACAAGTGAGGACATTTTTAACAAATCAATACGGAGGCCAGAAGGGTTTTCATCTGTAAAAGAAAATAATTTCGATATAGCCTTTATTTGTTTTAGACAGCTAGTTACAGTTCCATACACTTAATGTCATTATCCTTTGTATGGTTCTTAACAACCCCCCAAAACCAAAAAACCACCCGAACCTGGCCATTTCATCCGCAATAGATTTCGCTATAGTGCCTTATCATTTGTATTTATGTTGGTAAAGAAAGGGTATAAAACGTATTAGATGCGAGGAGTGTAGAATCTCTGTTTGATATTTTATAAAAACTTAAAAGCTTAAATATTTTTCTTAGTAACAATAATCTTTCTACACTAACTACAGCAGGGTACTTCTAGTGATACCAGCTCTTATTCTTCTAATGCATTCATTATTTGGAGGTAGGAGAAAAATGATTTTTTGCACAAGAATATGAATTGGGGAAAAGATAGTAAATGGTAACGTTGATAATGAACACCTCAGTGACATCCCTGAAAGAACACCACCAAATTTATTAACCGCTTATAAGTAAATGACTACTGAGTTTATATATGTATTCAGAGATATGATTGAGAGCTTTATGACAACATAAAGAAAAAAGATTTCCAGACTACAAAAAAGTACCTCTTTGCACTGAAATGACATTCGTCCTTGCTCAGGATGAAAAAAGAAAGGAAAAAGGCAGTATGTAAGGTCTGAAGAAAGTACCCACTAAGTTAAAGATTCTTCTCTACCAGACATCGATCAGACCAAAGCTCCTTTGTGGAAGCAAAGCTTGGACAATCTCGCCTAGACAAGAGGAGAGGATGGATGCTACATAATTGCGGATGCTTTGGTATGTCTATGGATGCAAGTAAAAGGATCTTGTGAGGAAAGAGTACATCCATAAAAGAGCTAGTTCTTGGTCAAGACTGCCTCTTGTGCACTAAATACACACATACACAACTCGTTGTCGTCTTTGCTTCGCACATGATCAATCACTACCCCTTGCCCTTTTCCTTCTTGCTTTGCAGAGGTGATTACTGATTCAGAAAAAACCTGAAACAATAAACCTTGTTGCGACCCATTACACACTATTTTTAAAGATTACCATCTGAAACAAGATAATACAAACAGATTTTTTTCTTACAATTAAAATGTTTTAACCTAAGTGGACTGAAAGCCAGTACAATGTTACACTACAAATGTAAGTGATGTCAAGCATGTATTGTTTAACAGGGAACCACTTCTAGTTTTTAGAAATAAGCTCATTGGAAAAAACCTTCGAGAAATATTGACTCTGAAAAAGCCCCGTCTCCTAAAAAATCCCCGAACTTGAATCAAAGTATCCTCTAATTTGCACTCGGGCACATTTTTCAGTTAACAGAAGTCTAGACAGTCAATATCATAGCTTTTTTTAAAGACTTGTTGTAAATTATATTGGAATTCAAATTGTTCAAGTTTCCCCCTTTAAGATTAAGTAAATTTATATTGATGACTTAGTCGTATCAATAGATTTTAAAGGAGAACTCATGAAAAGTCTTAATACACTTTGTTCTGATTACCGATTGCTGCAAAAACATAAGGTGAGATTGGGCTTTTAGTGAATAAATAAGTTGAAGCTGCAAATTAAACATCAGCTTGTTAAGGACTTGCAACCAAAGGGGAATTCTCTAAAGGTACCTTGAAAGTGCTTTTAGAATAAGTGTTAAAGATATGTTATTTACCTAAATGACTTTTTAGAAAGACATTATCCACTAGTGGTGAAATAGAAACAAAAATTCTACAGGTGTTAAGTACCTGCATTTTAAGAGAAAATGTAAAACAGTGTAAAATGTTTGTCTGTTTATTTTGTTTACTGTTATCACGGATGAGATGTCAACGAAAATGAGTTGGAGTTTTTTTGTGTTACTGATGGCCTTCCTATTTGAAAGGTTTTTTGTTTTCCTTTGCTTTTCTGATCATTGATCTCCGGAGAAACATAAGTTAAGACTGGGTTTAAGTGAATGGATAAAATAAAACTTGACAAATTAAACTCCTAGACCACCGGATTTCGAGGCAACAATAAACTCGTATCATATAGAACTTGACATCATGAGTTTGTCAACTCATAGGAGATAAACAAAAATATTTGATAATAGATGTATTTCAGTCTTCCAAGAACTTGAAAAATTGCATCCTTTGAAACTAACTCTGAAGATGAGGTGATTGTAAAGAAAAAGTTAAGTTGATCAAGACATTTACATTGCTTGTGAGAATAATGAGTATATTTACCTTGCCTCCGCTACAAAACTAAAAGTGACCAAAATCATAAGGGGTATCAAAAATCAGGCGGAGAATTCAAATCTACCAACACAAAACATTCTTGACTCCCGATTAGTAAATGCATCTTCTACAGCATGACAGACCAGCATGACAAGGCTTGAAAATTTGAAACGAGAAATCAGAATTAGTGACAAAATTAGCAGTCCATAAATTCTGTTAAGGGAGAACCGACAGCTGATGTTATTTATACGTATGCAATTTTAGCAGACAGAAAATCGGAACACCTTTTGGTCTCTACATGGGTACTGAAGATGGTGTTAACCGAATATTGATTTTTAGAGAGATTTGTAACGAGATATTTAGATTGTGCCTTAAACTTTCTTTTCAATTATACTCCCCAGATGCAAGATCAAATTGTCAAGTAATAGCTAACGTGTTTCTTTTTATTCCAAATAAAACAGGTGTAACAGACACAACATTTCTCAATGCAATATCACATCACATAAATCACCCCGTACGTCTTCCAACGTTGCTTAGTTTCCAACTAACATCCATTAATAAACGTTTTTCTGGGACCGAAATAAGTGAATACTTTCACCTTTAATTTTGTTATGTGTAGGAAAAGTGGCTACGTAGGTTCAAATAAGGTAGAGCTCGTTTCATGTCAAGAAACAGGAAAATGAGAGAATAAAACAGAAAAACCAGCATTTTAGGCGTGTGATTATGTTAATGATAAATGTATGGAGACCATTTTTTCTATCTTAACCATAAGACTAGCAGTAATAACAAGTAACAAGGAATGGTTTGTTAATAGTTTGTTCAGTTTTTATAAAAAGGATTGACTCTGTCTTTCATCCTTAAGGACACCAAGAGATTTAAAGAAATTGTGACAGTTGAGCCAAATAAAGGCTCTATAATTTTTTTATCTTTGCGAATAGTTAAGACGACGCAGTAATCTGTAAGTTACACATCAAACAGATGGATGACCTATACTTCGAAAATCAATATCATAACTAGTTAAAGTTTTCAGGGAAACCTTTCAGGAGATATTGAGGCTACAGAGAAAGATCTGTTGGGATAGGTCTTTTCCATGTGTCAACCGCTTTCTTATTTACCATGTGTTGATTTTACGTCTATTTAGACTTTCGCTACGCAAATTATATGAAATCTAGAGCCAGATTTGAGGCTTTTTTCTCAAGTCGGCTTTTTTCTCAGGGGATTTTTTGTAGACATCCCAATTGAGTGGTCAATGTAACATTCTATTTTTGCTCTAAGATTGATACGTAAAATCAAAATCAAAATCTGACTTGAAAATTTTCACTTGCTAGAGCCAACTAAGCAACTTTAGGTAAATTTATTTTTGAATTGTAGGCTTCTATCTCTTAGAGACAACATACATTTTAGCCATGGTACCGCCCAAGTGATTATATAAAGCAAACCTACCCTATGTTTAGCGCAGTGTTTAATGTACACTAAAGCCAAATTTGAGCTTTTTATGTTGCTGGTTTCAATTTGCTTGCTTAAATTTACCTTTCGATTGTGGTTCTTAATTTTTAAAAAAACAACATGCTTAACCAGTTTTTGTCCCCTTGATGTTGATATATGAAAGAACATAGCATACACACTAACCCACTTTTTTGAACCTGATATAATCTAAGAGTTGTATCAAAAAGTAAGAGGAGTCATATCGAAAAATAATGCGACATGTGTTCAGTGCAAAGTTTCAGAGTATCCAGACATCAAATGCAAGCTTTCGGTGTTGCTTTTGTTAAATATATCTTTTGATTTCAAGGCTCTATTTTGGAAGGCCAAATTGACCTCCTTTCAGGCCCTGTTTGCCATTGCAGAAGTTAGATGAAAAAAGTAGGGCTAATCTTCAGCCCTGGGTTTTAAAGTACACAGACACAAAACATGAGTTTCCCATATTGTTTTATGTGACATTCCTTAGGGGTCACCCATACACTTCCAAAGCACAGAGAGGCGCTTGCACTTGTGTTTGTTTTTAAAAATATTTCTTGTGACTTGCTATGTAAAATGTCATTAGCCAATAAGATTAGCCTATATATATTGCTGGTACAAATGCAAAAAGTAAAACATGAAATGTAAGAGATGTGAAGGTCTTACTTTTCAAGCAATGAAACTTCCCCCTTTTCGCTACCTTACATTTTCTTTTGCACTTTGTCCAGTTTTCTTACTCAGGAAAGTACTTTATTATTATTATTTTTTGAGTTGAGATTTGGCATAGCTTGGGCTGAACTATAAAAAACTTTGACCAGTTTATCCAACTGCCACTAGTTGGTTACTTTAATTTTTTCTTTTGCACTTTGTCTAACCGGTTTAATTCTTCTATTATCTGTCTCACCCAAACCACTGTAAAAAGGAATATTCATACAGCTCAAGCAATTTCTACTTGAGAAGCACAATTTAAAAAATGGTTGCATTCAATAAACCTGAAATGTTATTTGCATCATGGTTATACGTTGCCATGGAATGTCTGGCATTACTTTCTGTGTTCATAGTCTTGTGCTGCTTTGACTTCACTGCTTCAATGGGAGAACCAGAAAATAGTAATTTGTCTACCTGCCTGTTTATGTTTACCAGGAGCAAGTCTTTTATATTTATTTGCTCTGATACCAATTGAAATTATGCCACTCTATTTTGTAATAAATAGAGCTGCAATAGAGCGTTTAAACAGATCGACTGACCAACAACAGAGCTATTGTATAGATTGGAAATATTATTTATACAATTAGATGTTTAATATTTATTATTAATCATATAATTAATTATTTATTATAGTTATTATTTATACAATTATACAGTTTTTAACTCTCCAACTCTTAAGAAGAATTCTGATGTTATATTTTCTATTTATTTCATCCAATTGAATGTTTTAGTACTTTGGGGTATTGATTTTTGTCTCTACACTTTTTCAAAACCTTTTTACCTATTCGTTTCTTCCCTCCCTCGACTTTATTTCTGAAAACATGGAAAAGCTGAGTGGTGTACTACTTATATCGCAGAGGTGGCAGAGCCTCAAAACATAAACTTTTCTCATGGTAAGACTTTTAGTTTGCCAATTGCCCACTTCATTTAAACTCAGTGAAATGAAACACAACCCACCTCTGGCAGGAGCTTGCTTGTGCGAAGAGGTGTCGGTGTTGAAAAAAACAGGCGCATAACGCATAGCAAATCTCGAAAATCGGGTTTCGATTGGTCTTGGCGAAAGACCCCCCCCCCACACACACACACACACATACCCCTCTGTCTTTCTGTCTAATTATACCCAAAGTTATGAAGCCATTCTGGAAAAAGTTGAGTTGAGACAGACAGACAGACAGGTACATACACACATGATGTAAATTGTAAAGAACTAGAACACTGACCAGTCATGACACATGTCATCGCGAATTTTCTTGAGACTTCCAAATTGTTGAGTATGTAAATTTGGCAAACATTTATCAAGTAAATCCCAGATAGTTTAGTTGGTAAAACATGTGGTTGTGACCGCCATAGGCACTGATTCCAACTGAGTTTAGTGGAAGCATTTAAAAATTTGTTTTCAGGTCGAAATCTTCTCCTTCTATATATACAAATAGAGAAAAATATATGTTATATCATTTTCACAACATTATACAAGTAAATTTTGTTAATAAATGAGCCTCGTAAAGAAGGAACACCCACTTTTTTTCTTACCCTTGTTTAAGGTTTATCTTATTTCTCTGTTTTAAAGCTGCTTATATAATTATTTATATTATTTATTTTTACAACAATTATAAAGTCAACTGTAATAGCAATACAGATACAGATAAGGTTCATTGGGTAGGCTGGAAAGTAAAATCAGCAAGAAGAAATTTTTCAAAAGCAGTTAGGAGGTCAATGAGAATATTTTCCAATAAAAACGGTTAGGAAACTAATCATAACATCAGCAATTAGCTAAAAGTCATAGGAGTAAACACTTGCTATAAAGTTAGTAAAGCAAGACCTTCTTGTTACCAATACTGGCGTTGAGGGTGCAGAAAATTCATGTATAAGTTAACGCTTATTTTATAAGACGATACATGTACCTCTTTCCTTTGGTCTATATTGCAATATAATCTCATTATATATTATGTCCTGTTTCCTGTTTGTGACCTGCAAGTGTGGAGTAACTTTTGCTTAACACATCAAAATGTTTTGTCATAAACATTCCTCGTTTCCAGGAATTATGTTTGTATATCACACTTTAGTTTGTATAATTTGGACCCTGTATTTGCCACAACCAAGCATATTGGGACTTACCCATGTGAGGGGTCGAATGGAGTCTCCAGGAAAGGACATGACCAGTTTGGTGTTTATAAATGAGACGCGTTAATTCTTATTAAAGTCAAAAAGAAATATATTTTTAAATGACAGGTAGAACTTTGGTAGACATTTGATCAGACAACAAGCTTGATAGATATCTGCCTTTTGCAGAATATGCAGGGAATAGGATTTATGGGTCGCTCGTCCCTAATTTGCAAACTCGTCCCTGAACTGGATTTTTTGGTAGTATGGGATGGGGGTGGTACTTTAGGAGCACTATAAACCTGATCTCTATTTCTAGAGAGGAATATCTCTTAGATATTTTACCAGCATAGGAATTCTGATAATGGAAATGGGAGTGCTAAGGAAATCACCTCGCTGTTTTTGTTTTGCCACATAATTCACTTTCCACCAGTTTGGAGAGCTGTCATTTTCTATTCTTTCTGTTTCTTCGTTAGTAGATTTTCATGTTTAACCAATTTATCGATCTTATCTTGTGGAACAAAAAAGCTCCTTTTTGAGTGGAACCTATACCTACCATACCCATTTCAAAATTCCCTAAAGTTTGAATAGGCCTTGTTGTGAGCCTAGGTTGTACCTTGGAAGCCAGTTTTGTTGCCACAGATAACAATTTAGTATCTAAACTCATGAGAGAAGTAAACAACGGCAAGAAGTGGTTTTTTTTGTTAAAACCAAGATGAGTATTGGTTGCCGTATTATCTATATCTTTATAATAAAGCAACAAAGACCAACACTACTTGCAGATCCCTTTAAAAATTCAATCAGATTCTCAATATTTCTACTATGATTGACTACTGGATTGTCAAATGTAGTCACACCATTTACATCAACTCGAAACCCTGGTATAAGCCCATGGCCACTATTTATAGCCGCAATATTATCAGCAACATCAAAATCAGCATCATATGCTGTTTTGTTGACTCGCAGATCGATTTTCGAAAAACGATATGAATCAATCGTAAGAGGTGCTTTCACGAACATCTTAACCAACCTTTGAAAACAGGACAAATTAATTGTTCAATTAATTTGCCTTTTTTATCAAGAGTTTCCTTAACCTCTTTTTGAGTGGTTATAATTGATTTGAACAATTCTTTTTTGTCATACTGCATATCTCTTACTCCATCACGATAACTCTTAATCTCGTTTTTTATTTTTCGCTTCAAAACCATCGATTTGTATGGATTTCTTATTTTTCTTCTTGACTAAAGTTTTATATAATACATTAGATAAAAATGCAGTTAGTATCACAAATTTGTGTACATGACATATATGAAGATGCCAAATTTCAATTGTAATGAAAAAGAAGACACAAAAAGGAGCCTAAATGACGTCTTAAATGAAGAATATCAAAAGCCGGTTTGTGGAGCATCAAGAAGTAGAAAGACATATACAGTGATTCATATGTTGAGTGCCTCTTGGTTTTTGTGACAAAATATATATGTGCATACTCCAAATCAACACAAAGAAATAGTAAAAGACCTGAACCTTAAATGGATAGTATATCTTTAAAAGGCAGATATCTTGTTATGGAGGTTAAAAAACATGATATGGATACTACTGAGAACTTTGATGAAATTGTACAAGCATATATTTATGCATGAGTCACTGCGTGAAATGGAAAAAGCAAACTACCAATCTGAATGAAAGATGCGAAATCTCCAGAAATAGAAAATTAATGTTTAAATCAATATGTGCAGTTTGTGGTTCAAGGAAGAGTCGGTTTATAAAGTAAAAAGGAGGATTTTTAGATGTTTAAAAACCTTAATCAAAATTAGGTGAATTACACATGCCGACACCTAGCCTTGAAAAATAACATTATTGCGGTCCCGAAACAAACCTCAAAAAAAGACTATCGTCAAATAATGCATCTTATCGTGAATCTATAATAAATTTGATGCGATTTGCCGTCGTCATGGTATTAATTACAGTAATTCAAACAATTTGCAAGAGAAACATGAAGCAGACGACAGAATGTTAAAAAGGATATGTGAAGTTCCATCTAATGAAAGGCCATGGGGGACAACATCTGTACAGGGAATAACGAAAGTAAAACGAATATTAGGATTGGGTGGCAAAAAAATGAAGAAAGCCGTTGAGTGAAGAAAACTGACAAAAAAACCTAGCTGATGAAATATGTACGCCGATTATATTTGGACAACTGATCTAGTTGGTATGCAACAGTTTAGTAAATGGAAAAAATGCTATAAATATGTAATATGTATGTCATGGTAATTGATCAATTGATTCAGCAAATATGGTTGGATTGTCCCATTAACGAATAAGAAAGGCGAAACTTTAATGATGATTTTTTAAACAATATTCATGGAAGGTAGAAAAGACACAATTTTTATGGATTGATAAAGGTAAAGAGTTATATAACAAACATTGAAAAGATCTATTAGAGAAATATAGTGTACAAATGCACTCAACCGAGAATGAGAAGAAACCATCTATTGTTGAACGATGGAACAGAAGGATAAAGAACAAAACGTGGAAGCAGTTCATTGTCCAAGGTAATATACAGTATCATGATTTGCTAAAATAATACAATAAAACTAACCACAGTTCAATCAAAATGACACCTGTAGAAGCATCCTTGAAAAAGAATGAAGGAGTAATTTACTTTAACCCTTGTATTGATGGAATCTTTGTAGTGATGGAAGCAATCAACAGGAATAAAAAAATAGGTGATAAGGTCAGAAAATCAAGGTATAAAAAGAAGGTATTTGACAAGGGTCATACACTAAATTGGACAGAAGAATTATTTATAATCGATAAGATCTAACCCAGTAACGGCTTTTTCTTATAGAATAAAGGATTTTAATGTCAAAGAGGTAAAAGGGAGTTTCTATGAACCTTAATTGCTGATGACAAAACAAAAGGTATTTAGAATCGATAAAGTCATTTTGAGTGATTATAAGAAGAAACAAGCTTTGGTGAAGTAAAAAGAATATAGCGACGATTAAAATTTTCAGTTGGATATCATTTTTGGACTTAAGAGGTATACAATAGTGTTTTAACAACAATTTCATATAATTATAATATAATATAATATAATATAATATAATATAATATAATATAATATAATATAATATAATATAATATAATATAATATNCGGGAACTTTCTTTTGTTTTCATTTTCACGAAATACTTTTGACATAATAAATAGTTAGTATTGACTACTTTGAGAAGTTACAGTAACAATATTCAGACTATTAAGAATGTTATTAAAATTGAAAGGCCTGCACTTGCAGCTTTAAATATAAGAATGTAATATAATAGTATAATAATAATAAGTGTAATATATAATATAATATAATATAATATAATATAATATAATATAATATAATATAATATAATATAATATAATATAATATAATATAATATAATATAATATAATATAATATAATATAATAATAATATAATATAATATAATATAATATAATATAATATAATATAATATAATATAATATAATATAATATAATATGATATTTTATAATATAATACACCAGTTAAGCACTTCAACGAAGAAGATAGAAAAGGAATCGCGCAAAGAAAAACGAAGTACATGATGAATAAGGAATGGATTTACGTTGTTTGTGATAGCTACAGCCATAAACTACCAGGAAAAACTGCTCACTTGTGCACTAAGATACGAATAACGTAACGAAGATAATCATGAAAAAAAGAAATGATAACACACACACGCACACACACACACACACACACACACACACACAAACAGCCTCTTCCAATAGAGTTAGTTTCAAGGATATATACATAAAACATATATATAATCATTTAAAAATAAAAATATATAGTATAGTATATTATGTATGTGGATTGAACTCTTAAAATGTTATCAAATTGTATTTAGCAATCAGAATTACTCAGTTACTCTTTCAATCCACACAAACAAGTCTCTAAACCAATACTTAGAAGCAGTTATATTACATTTGATTACAAAAACATGAATTATGAAAACTTTATTACTCCAGCATCTAGGACTTTCAAACCAACCCCAGCACCTACAAGTATTATAAGAGAAACAAATCAAGCATTGGAAGTTTGTACAAAATCTTAGGAAATCAACCTAAAAGACAATATAGATCCGTTAGTTCAACTATAAAACACCAGAAAGGCTATTGAATACCACATCAAAACCAGGTTTAAATTAATGAAAGGTATTAACTTCAGTGAAACTCTAAATGTAACCTTTAATAAATGCATTGAGGAAAGATTTGTATATAAGACAGCAAATTTTTATTGTTACTCAAACAAATAAACTAAACAGAAAAATCAACAACACTTCAAAATATCAAAGCAATAGATATTTTTAAAAATAGCTATAGGGATATCTTAAGGTTCTGGATTGGCTATTGAATCAAGAAATAATCATTATATTAATGTAGTGAAATACAAACTATTAAAAGGAAATTCATACTATAAACTACAACAAAAACTGCGAAATAGTGCAAAAAGATTGACCAATATAAAAAATGAAGAAAATGAATACTCTACGTGATGTCACATCAGATATTTAAACCTGCAAGATAGATATTCACAGAGGATTAAAAAAATCTGATAAACAATACATCCAAAACCATGATTATAATGGTATTGATTTTCCAGTTACTACCAAACAGTACAAGAAAATAGAAAAGCACATTGAGATTAAAATTTATGTTTTTGGATATGAAGACCAACGACCATATCTCATTTATGTACCAAAAGAAAAAGATACAAATCAAATAAATTTATTCTTGATTACAAATGATCAAAATCAATATTATGTTCTCATTAAAGATTTCAACAAATTCATGTACAACAAAACAAAGCATAAAGAAAGAAAGCATTTCTACATGAATTGTCTTCAATGTTTTAGTTCAGAAAAATTATTAGCAGGTTATAAAGAAAACTGTGTTCAAATAAGTGGAACACAAGCTAATAAGATGCCCATAAATGAAGAAAATACACTAAGATTCAACAACGTTTTAAAGTTACCAGTACCATTTGTTGTCTACACTGAATTTGAAGCAATTACAGAAAAAGTAAAAAGATGTCAACTAAATAATGACCAATTATATACAGAATCATATCAAAAGCACAGAGACTGTAGTTATGGCTACAAAGTAGACTGCTGTAATAAGAAATATAGCAAACCAGTAAAAATCTAGAGGGATGAAAAAGCAGTAAAAAAAATTATGGAAGCTGCATGAAGTCAAATAATGTAGGAAGGTTATGAAAAAAGAATTCAAAAAACATAAAAACTGAAAGAAAACCTAAGAAGAGGAATTTCAAAAGTTGATGAATGTCAAATTTGTGGTAAAAATACACTAGTAAGAAAATTAGAGTTAGAAATCCTTGCTATATCACTGGAAAATGTAGAGGATCAGCATATCAAAAATCTAATTCAACACTAAAAATTGAACCAGATAGAATAAAAAGTCCCACTAATATTTCATAATCTGAGAGGGTATGATTCCCATTTTATCATGCAAGAGATTGGTGAAATATTTAAGAAGCATACATAAATAAATAGGAATGCTGAAGTCAAACAAATGATCATCAATTCAATACTACATAATATGGAAAATTTTATGGCTTTCATGTCAGGTGATCATATCAATAGTTACCGATTCATAATTTCAAGTCTGGATTTTCAAGTCTGGCTTTTAAGTGTACTTGTAAAGAATTCAAAAATGAGAAACTGGAACTGATGATGAGATTTATCCATATGATTACATGGACAATTTTGAGAGATTTAATGGCGAAAAGCTATAATCAAAAAAGTATTTATTCTACTCTTAATGATGAACATATTTCAGACAAAAGAGTATAACCATGTTTAAAAAGTTTGGAATACTTTTAGTTTAAAATCACTTGGTGAATACCATGGTCTCTATCTCAAATCAGACATCCTTTTGCTTGCTGATTTGTTTGAAAATTTCAGAAAAACACTACAAAGTAGATTCAAGATATCACTTCACTAGTCCTGGTTTAAGTTGGGACGCTATGTTAAAAATGACTAACATCAAATTAGAGCTTGTGACTGATATTGACATGTTTCAGTTTATTGAAAAGGGAATGAGAGGCGGAAATAACTGTATCGCTCGTCGCTTTGGTAAGGCAAACAATAAATACATGAAAGAGTATGATAAAAAGGCTCTCACAGTTTATTATGTATTTGGATGCCAACAAATTTATACTGTTTGGTTATCAGTCAGTAATTATCCACTGGAGCTATCAGATGGATGACATAAAAACAGATAGGTAATATTGACTTGACTAAGTATAAAGAAGATAGCAAAAAAGGCTTAATATCAGTAAATGATTTAGAACTATATAACCTACATAATGATTATCCTCTTGGATCTGAAAAAGTGAAAGTAACAGAAAATATATTGTCTGAATATTGTTAAAAAATCTCGAATAAATAACAAGTACTAACTGCTTTAATACATAAATTAATTTAAACTTTGAATATGCGCTTCATTATAGAAGTCTTCAATTATAAACAAATCTTGGCTTGAAAATAACTTATGTACATCGAGTATTAGAGTTCAATCAGTACTCCCTGGCTTAAGCAATATATTGATTTTATTACTCAAAGAAGAACTCAGGAAAGAGTATTTTTGAGAAAGACTGCTTCAAACTTATGAATGACACTGTCTTTCGAAAAACGATGGAAAACTAAAGAAAGCAATATGATACTTCTCCTTTCGTGAGCCTGACGATGGGAGAAATACCTCTCGAAACGTAGCTCAGAAAAAGCTTACGACTCAAGACATGATAAAGCTCTTACATCTACGGAAATATATAGTTATATGAAAAACAATACAGAAGGAGGAAAAACAGCTAAAGGAACCAAGAAGAACATCATCAAGAACAATATTAAACATGAAAAGTACAGTTACGTATTAATGAACAGCAAACAAATAAATCATATGATGGTTTGGTGACAAAGGTTATATTCAAAATGATGGAATAACAAATTACGCATACGGACCTAATGCTTTGAATAATTAGCTGATTGACTTGAAATAAATATATTATAATAAAAAACCCCATATAGAATCCTGTAAATGATTTGACTTCCATTAAATGATTTGACTTCCATAAAATAACTATCGTTATATGGTAAGTGCAATACCTACTGATTTTGTTGGGAAAAGCGATACTAAACAGAACATGTAAGGAGTACCAAAGAGATTTACAACTTTGGCTACTGTGAAGCGTCACAAAAAAACTTTTGATTGGCCTTGTTGCATGCACTTATAGAGTAAAAATGACTGACAACAACCAAAAAAGCAACCACTCTCCTTAAAGACCTAGCTGATGTGACAGAATAAATGTTTACAAAAAACCCATCGCTGACGTTCTCTGAAACAATCCATGTTCGAGGCCGGGCATTTATATGCCGGGTGATAACAACAATAAACGATTTCTTTGATACAAAAGGTATTAAATAATAATAATAATAGCAATAACAATAATAAGAATAAAATAATAATAAAAATAATAATACCAATAACAATAAAAGGATAAGATAATAATAATAATAATAATAATAATAATAATAATAATAATAATATTAAATGCCCTTTGCAATACATTACAACATGACTTTTGTGGCTATTTATTGTTGTTTTTGTCACCAAACAGGGGAATGGCAAATATCCAGTCTGAACTCAATGCTGGAATACCAGATTTAGTATTAGTACTAAGGTATCTTTCTTTGTTTTGTCAGCTATCAGGCTAGAAGTGGGGAGTGCTGCAGTCATAAATTGTTGTCATACAACAACAACCGCTTGAGCAGTGCGCCTTAGCTCACTGATTGTGGGGCGGCACTTGCAAGGTTAAGATGATGTTGCCAATTTATTTTGGTTATCAATTTATCTCTTTTTCGTGGCTGCAGTATATGTGGCTATAATCAACTCATCTGGCTTGTTGCTTGGCCCAGAATATGGGTTTGTACCCATCCATCACTAGATGGTGTATAAACACTCGATAATGAAAATAACAATAATAATCCTCTGGAGAATATTTTGTCTTTACGAAAAGGTTATGTTGAAGTATATGCAAGGCTGTCACAACAGGGAGTGGCACTTATTAGAAAAAGAATTAGGTGGCAAATGAAGCTCAGAATAGCATGTATCTGAAAATTTGTAAAAAGTGAGTTATAACTGCGCAGTATATTGCTGGAAGCCCAAATTTGATAGTGTACAGTAATGAAATGTGTCTTGAAAAGAATTAGTTCTTTTTTCTTTGCATATTAGCCAAGTGAAAAAGACTGTTTCCAGTTTGCATTAAGTTCATTAGCTATTTTCTGAGCCAAATATCATTTTCAGATTGCTGACTATACATACCAAGGAGAGCATGGCATTAAATTTGATTTGAGTAAGAGAACCAATCAATGAGAACAAATCAAGAGAAACACAATTTTCATACATGACTAATGTTAGTGACCACGCCTAGTGTCTGCTTTTTCTCTGCAGATCAATGATATTACACCCTCTTCAAAGTTTCTTTTCTGAGGGCTCTAACTAAACATCTAAAATATTGAGTATTAGACATCACCTTTAGCTACTTAACATCGCTTTTAATTGATAACCATATTTTTAAACGTTTTCCTAACTCTTTCAGAACTGCAAGCAAAAGGAGAAGGTTTACCAAATTTCCTATCACAATTAACAATAGGGTTTTAAAAAGGAATAAATCCGTTAAGGGTTGATTAACACATCCCTTTATCCCTTCTCACTTTGTTGGGCTTGTGAAGACCACAGGCGTGTTTTAAGCACAGAAGTATAGAAGCTTGCATTATTCGGGGGTTTATCATTATCTATTTTTTCAATCAAGATTTGATGCTTTGTTGGTTAAGCAATACGCTTGGTAGAGGATACAAACTCGACTCTTTTTTTTCTTATTTTTCGATAGGTTTTGCTTAAATCTATGATAAGTGCTTCAAAAACCAAACAGGAGTAGACCTCTGAGAGGGTTTTCTGGTTAAGAGTTGTAAAATACCGGGGTACTTACAGTGACATATGTAAGAATGATTATGTGTCCCTGTAGCTATTATGGGTGGGTGAATTTCATAGCTTTCTTGATGAAGCAACAATACGCTTGAAAGAGACTTGGCTCCACCAACTACCGCTAAATAAAAAAAAGGAACTGAGAAGATACAACTCACTTTTTGGTCTTTTCTCAATACGAACAATTTCTCTTATATTAGAAGTCGCTAAAACAAATTTTTCAGGACAATGTACAATGTAGTTATTTGGCTCTTTTTCAGCACTGTTAAATACCATTGTTTTAACCTTCCTTGCGTCTAATTTTTTCATTAATAAACTTGCTTATTTGCTTGCACTCTGGGAAACTCATCTTTAGTTCACCGTAAGCAACATTGATCTCAAGGTCGATGGGAATTATCTTTTTTCCTTCGTGCATCAAATTCTCGTCTTCATGAACATCTTGTCACAAAAATTCTTTAATGGTTAATCAGAATGAATCTGTGAATGGTCCTTTTCGTAATTTTGTGTATCTCTCTCCTTCAAGAAAGTTGCTACCTATTCTTTTTGTATACATCATTTTTCAGTGACTGTTTTTTGAGTAAATTAACCACAGACTCGAATACTAAAGAAGATTGGTAAATTGCTCGAGTCTTTTTCCCCACTTCCATTAATTACTTAAGTTTGATTTCATTTCTGTCTTTAATTGCTTTCCAGTCAATTTTCTTATTGTTCTGTGCACTTCATTTTAGACAGAGTAATGTTAATGTAAACTTTCATATTTAAAAAAACTCAGAATTTTAAAGAATTTTTAGACTTTACTCATAATTTTCCCAAGTAAAATTCAAAGTTAAACTTACGTTCATTAACTTCGATTCTAATTCTGATGGTTGCTTGTGTATAGTATATTTTTGCTTTTTAAATTTCTCATGTAGTCGTCATCTTAGTAAACTCTACCTAGTTTTCTCTTGTGTTATTTATCTTTTATGTTCTTATAGTACATTTTCATTTTTAATGTTACTTTATCACAGGATATGCATTGACAAGAATACATTTGTATAGTATTTTATTTATGTACATTTATTAAAGCGATTTATCCTGTATAAATATTCTTAAACAAACAGACAAATTAGTCATTCGTGACAATAAACGTACGCTACTGAAGGCTTTCTTGTTCTTACCGACGTTATTTGTTAATATTAATGAAGGTACAATGGTATTTTCCAAATCTTTTTATCAAGTATTTGTGTTATTTTTCACATAACAGTACATCAAGTTTACAGAATTTCTGTTAATGCCATAACTTTCTACTATGCCAAATACCATAGATGTGCTTTTTGTTATATTTTTAATATTTGATCTTTAATATTAATTCGCTTTCTTGACAGCAGTTTAATATCTTCTCCAGGCCACAGTTCAAAGATTTTTCGATTAAATTTAGATCCTTCTAAGTGTAAAAATACACTGATATCTCCAAATGTGATTACTCTTTGTTCTTTGAAGTCTTCTCAATCATTGAAGTTTATAATAAGCAACAAGCCGTTCAATAATTAATTTCGTCATACATCTGGCTTAATAGGCAATACCGCTCATTTAGTTCCTTTAAAAGCAAACGCCTGATTTCTCTGAAACAATAAATCATTAAAGCTCTGCAATACGTATGTCTTGATTCCTTATGCTAGTACTTCAGTGATAAAGCTACTTTGACTAATTGCTTCAAAAGCTCCTCTTATATCCAAGAAAGAATACTTCTACCAATTTTCTCTGATCAAATTTTCCCCTTATTTTGTTAAAGAAGAGCGTTGTAGTGAGGCCAGTTAATCGCTTTTTTAGATTTCTAATTTTTTTTATCAAAAGTATATGTTGGTCAAAACTCCGTTATGAACAGATTAACATAAAACTTTCGATAGTGTTGCTAAAACTGAGATGACAAATACTTTTTTGTTTGATCTTAGCAAAAAACTCTCCTTGTTTCCAAACCTTTGTTCAGATTCCTTCTTCTCTTTTCTTCTTCTTCTTCTTCTTCTTCTTCTTCTTCTTCTTCTTCTTTTTCTCTTCTTTTTGTATAAAGGACAAAGAAATAATACAACAACGGCTGTGCCATACAGTCCTTTAATGTTTGGAAACACACATCGTTACGATTCGCACGTAGTTTTGGCAAGTGTGTGAATCTTAGGAAGGTAGCAAGCTTGCTCCTGTATTTATTGTTACTGCAGTCAGTGTCTTCTATTTCATTGTTTGTAATATTAGTTTCACATAAGAACTTCTATCTGAATATACGGTTTTCGCTAGAACAACTTTCTAAAGGACTTTTTATGATTGTTAGAATTACAGATCAAAGTTTCATACAGAGCAATTGTTTGAAGCATTTTTCTTTAAGATTCTTGATATTTATGTGTGTGAATATTGATTGATTAGTTAGCTTCCTTCTTCGTCGAATAGTTATTTGTACTAATAGATTGTTAAGTATTGTGAAAGTTTAAAATTTTGTTTTCTTTGGGTGAATTTACAATATATAAGCTATTTTCGAACTAGCTCGCTGGAGTAAAATATGAGAATTATCTTCATCATTTGAAGATGAAAATATTAGGTTTTCATTTGTAGGGAACGTCTGTTCCCTGAAAAGTTTTTACTTCAAATAACTTAAAACACTTATTGAAGCTTGAAAAGAGCATTTGGTTAAAATTCGTTTTGTGGCCTCGCGTACACGATATCAATGAACTTTCTCTCATTGTTTTGACGACAGCGACGAAGTTCTACAACAATAAACCCCTTCATGTCGCTCTGCCTACCGAGGTGCGCGCGCATCGCTACACCATTTCGAGACAAACAAACATGGCTACTTGCCTATCCTGGCATAGTCATCGTTTTGATTGGATTAGCTGACCAACTTAATTTTCAATTTTAAACAACATCTTTACAAAGATTATGGAGGAATAAATGTTCTTTCGTTTGTTATGTAATTTGTTGGGGCAAAAAAAATTTTTAAAGGGCAAAAGTCTTCTTAATCTTTGGGGGGGGGGGGAATGGACAACAAGTACCAAAAATAATTAAGAAAGTGTGGACTGTAATGACAAAAATAAACTGTGCCCACATCTAGTACAGTAACCCTTACTTTTGGAAACCAAATACTGAATGCCTTGGGTGGAATTAACTTGGACGATAAACGGATTGTTGCTGTTGACTGATTTGTTATGATCGGACTGCGAGTCTCGAAAAATGGCAGCTGGGTAGACCGGAGGGAAGTGTGTCTGAATAACGTGAGCTGATTGGCTGTGCTGCCAGGGGTTAATTACTTAAGAAATCATTGCATTTAATGGGATTTCGTACGAGATTTTTATCACACGCTTTATCATGTTGTGGTGACGTAACAATTTGACTTATTTGCATACTGCTTTTATCCCGTATACATTGTTAGCTGCAACAATATCGGCGTGTTCAAGTTCATTTTTCACTGTGTGTTTGGTTGTTTCACAAATTTTTTCAAACAGTAAGCCTCTAGACTCAACAGACAATGATCAACTTTCTCTAGAAAAGTTTATGAGCTAGTCCCCTTTACGTCTGGTAAACTTTAGAGAGCTCTTCAAAGTATTTTGTCAAAATCTTAGATTAACAATGTGTCTTGTGGTCTGTAAGAAGATCAAATGAGAAAACTGTACAGTAGAACTCATGTAATTCTAACTCTTGTTATTCGAAAAATTATCCATATGTATTACGTTTGTTGGTCCCGTCAGAATTTACTATCAAACCCTCATATAAAAACTTTTATAATTTGAACTCATTTATTTCGAAAACTAATTTAAATCGAACCGTTTGTTCAGTCCCTTGACCTATTTTGATCATATATTTCGAATTTTGGTGAAATTTGTTTCATAGCAATCTTATTTGAAATAATTTTGTTGAATGTGTTGTGAAAAAACCGTAGGCTATATTGTATTTTTGTTGATACCCAATGTTCGATTTCTTTTACATTTCGTTACAACCATACATTGGCTTTTGATTTTGTTGATACATTTAAAGTTATTTTATCTTAAAACTATTTGCTGCGATAGTACAAAGAAAAAGAAAATCGAGATTACTCTAAAAAGAAATAGGAAGTTTCGCAGGAACTTGAAAAGGGAGTCCGCCAAAGATGTTTGCCCCAAATGTAATGTACGAGGAAGTACCCTTTCTACATGGAAGAAAAACAAAGAAAAAAATTGACACATTTGAAACTTCGTCATTAAGTGGGCAAAGAGTTTAAATTGGTAAATACGGAAAAGTTCATCAAGCTCTGCTGAAATGGTTTACTTCAATCCATAGAAACAACATTCCTACCAATGGACCAATGCTTCTTAAGAAAGCTAGCGAAATTGCTAACGCATTTGATTGTAAAGAGCGTCAAGCACCAAATATGAAAATATGGAAATGTGGAAATATCGAAGTTTAAGGTTACTTATAATACCAGTTTTCCCGAAGCTCCAAATCTGGAAATTCAGAAAAAAATACTGATATTTGCAAAATATCAGGGAATTTCATGCCGAAAATTTGTGTGGGAACCTTGCATACGTTCTTGTACTCTGTTTTTGTATTTGTCCTGTACTCCTTTCTTTGTATTATTGTTGGACGTTGTTCTTTATTTGATAATCCCTACTTGGACACATGCTATAGAATGGAAAATATAATGTCAATGACAGCAAAGTTTCACAGACAAACATCATGTTTTAAATAGAATCACTTTTATCTTTCCGACATGGCATTTTATTCAAGAGAAGATCTGAAGAATCAAGCAAAGTAACACCTGAAATGACTGCATCTTGGAAAGAGACGGTAATGCTTACATTTTTAAAGGTGCACAGTGACATGTATACGGCAGAAGAATTTGGTCTTTTTCAGGAATGCCGTCCATCAAAACTGCTTTACTTTAAAGGGCAACGTTGTGCAGAAGGCAACCACAGTAAGATACGCTTAACTGTCATGTCCGCTTCCAATGGTATTGGTAAAAAACTACCGATATTTGTGGTAGGCGAATCTACAAAACCAAGATGGTTCACAGAGGTTTCTAACCTATCTTTCACTACAGGGATCAGAAAATCTGAATGGATGGTGCACTTTTCGCAGAGTGGTCTAAGTTTGAAAGAGAAGGTAGAAAGGGTTGTCGTAATAGTAAGCAAATACCCAGGACAACTTGACGTCTCATCAATTGACCTGCAGTTCTTTCCATCATTCAGTATATCTTGTACACAGCTGATAGATTAGGGAGCCATAACATTTGTTTGCTTCTGTTCCTTTATTTTTCTCGCCAATAGAAATCGTTCCATTTTTTGACGTGTAAACGTTTTATTTCGAAACGATAAATTCTTTTCAAATAAACAAATTGTTCCTAAATGCAGGTGGCAGTTCCAAAGGTGAGAAAAAAGACAGAAGGACCTTGTTTTAATCAATGATTTACAAATTTTAATCGTTAAGGAGATTCGTATCATGATTTTAAAAGAGGGAAATCATGCATATGTGAATAAATGGAAGCCTTTGTTGGAGAAGTTTTCAAAACATGTTCAGAGCCTGAAAATGCATTTGATAACTATACAGTAGCGGTATTTAAAGTCACTTGCGTTGTGGTCCATTTGAAGAAAGAAAAGAACGCTCGATTTTCAAAATGTATGTTTTAATTTCTAAGAGTAAATAAGTTGAACATTGCCGACGTAATAGTTGCAGGAAAGAGACAGCACTAAGGAAACGAAGAAGGATTGCAAATTCCATAAAAGACTTGAATTAAGGGAGAACCAAATCACATCGAGATTTAAAAAAACCAAACAGACTTGTACCCTTAAAATTATTTCTGAAAATATATTTGACAGTATCGATGACAGTGTATTGTGAATTGCTGTCTTTATTGTAAATTGAAATCATAAATTTTATCAAGCACTATTTTGTTCGTCTTTGTTGTATTCTATATAAGGGTTTCAGTTAGTTGGTAAAACCCTAAGAGAGCAGGGGGAATGGTCGTGAAAATAATTTTTCGGTTGGAATTTGTTATAGAATTTTTCTAAAATTTTCTTGTGACTGTCAAATATAATAGTCACAGTTTTTGATACACTGTTGTTGCAAGGTTCTGGAGCTGTCATCTCACCATTTGAATTCCCAATTCTAAAGAATAACTTAAGGACATAAATGTTGGTGCCATAAAAAGGTTTAAGGAGTACAAAGGCTATATTAAAGGTGGCTTTTTTTTTGTTTAAAATTTCGAGTATTTGAAGATTAAGTTTCAATCATTAATATCAAGCGTTAGTTAATGTCTGGCGCTAAAATGTCCCCCATTGAATTCATCCAACCTTAATTCTTAAAAATATTCTTTAAACGCTTTCAAAACACTTCGTGGATATATAATTTTGATTAATAGAAATAGAAAGAGATCAAACATGTTGAAATTTTTAAACTTTTCAATCTTCTCCTCAGAATGAAAAATCACATAATATTACAAAAATTTTCTATGTCTTATCTTCATTGACAGTGTCCATTTAAAAAGCAATATAGTCAACACCGCAATTAATGTCAACTCCATCGCCTCTACTTTCTTCATCAATTTCTACCCCAAGTTCATGTAAAATCTCTTTTGAATTATCAATATATTCACCAATCATAGGATACTCTACTTCTTCCACTTTTGCCACTAAATTAGATAATTTACCAAGACAGTCCCATGTAACGAAAACTTTGATCGGGATGTCTAAACCACCTTGTAATAAAGTAGATGCCATGGGTTTCTCTTTATGAACCTCCAAATCTTATTTTGCCCTTTCTTGAATCGAATACTAGATGAAACGATTAAGCTCTCTTGGCACGTGCCCGACAACAATAAGGCCCATCTTTCCCCTCATCGAAACCTTTCCAGCAACCGCAAATTTATCATGGATGTTGTTGTGCTCTCTCTTCAATACTATTTTCTCTTGAACGTAAGGTTTCCAACCAACAGTATTAGAATAAACATGGTAGCCATAGGTATACAGCTGCCATAAGAAAATTCAGTCAGAAGTTCCCACATTTAACTGAAAGTACTGTACGTCCATAGGTAAAAAGCTACAGCAAGTCTCTGCAAGAGAAAAAAAAGGTGGATACATCAGACTTTGTACCAAAATTTCGAAAACCTAGAAGTCGACCATTACTTTCAGAGGAAGAACGTGATATCAAATTACGCTCGATGCTAACACGTCTGTGCTTAGCCGGTGCTAATATCAATATTCACGTCGTTCGTGGTGTGCTGAATGACTTGATTTGAGCAAACCCAGGCAAATGTGGAACGTACTTTGAATTTAAGGTAACAAGATCATGGACTCGATCATTGTATCAGCGGATGGAATTTTCACGCCGTGTGGTCACCACATCAAGACAAGTAATTACTAGATCACTTTGGGTTGAAGTGAGATCGCAATTCCTTTTTGACATTATCGACAATGCTCTCAAACACAATATCCAATATGAGCTCATCATTAATGCAGATCAAACACCATCAAAGTTTGTTGCTACTGATAATCTTACAATGGCTGTTAAAGGAAAAAACATATTTCTCGTGCTGGGACAACAGATAAAAGAGCCACAACTGTTACACTCTGCGAGTCCCTAAATGGTCACATTCTACCTTTCCAGCTGATTTATACCGGGAAAACACCAAGATCCTTACCAAATGTCAAATTTCTTCCTAGATTTTGCCTTGCTTACAACGAGAAACATTGGAGTAATGAAGCCGAAACCATGCGCTTGATAGAAAATGTTTTGATCCCATACATAACCAAAATAAAAGAAGAAAATCTTTACCACAGTCACAAAAACGCCTTTTACTGTGGAAATCTTTCAAGGCACAGTCGACCCAAAAAGTAATGGATGCTCTTTCAAGCTGCAACATAGAATCTGTTATGGTCCCCCAAAACATGACACACTTGGTGCAACCTTTGGATTTGACAACAAACGCATGCTACAAAAAATTCAAAAAACGAGCATTTAGTGATTATTTCACTACTTGTATCAAGGGAGTGCTTCAAATCGACCCTGATTGAGATGTCACTTCCATAGAGGTAGACCTTCTCTTGTCAACTTTGAAACCTCGGCACGCCAAGGTGATAACCAAATCGTACCGTCATTTTCAATCTCAAACAGGAAAGGAGATAATCAAAGCTACATGGAAAGCAGCAGACATCACCGATAACTTGACAACTGCCCGTAAAAACAATAAAACCACTATCATAGAGAACCCATTTCAGTAATTTTTTTAAGCACTTTAGATAGAAAGATAAAATACGTGTGATATTTCATTATTTCTTTTTCCTTCTCTTAGTTCGTTGTAAAGAAGTGTCTACCTTTTTGAGAATTCGCCTTAATTAAATACCATCTGAAAAATTGAAATTCGTTGATTCTCGTTAATTGTTTCTTATTTTTACAATTTGTAGTTTTGGCCCTGATGAATGTGAGCGAAAGGAGTTTTATTCAAAATATAAGCATTTTCACCAGGATTTTTATCTTATACACTGTTTACAATGGTTGAAAATTTCTTAGTAAATGCCGATTTAGTTGAAAATTCTTGACGATATAGATTCGGCGGAAGCCAGAATTATAGTAACTTTAAAAGGTCCTGAGTCGCAAGCTTTTTCTAAGCTACAGCTGGAGGGATATTGCTCGAATAGCCAGAGTATTAGAAGTGATCACGTACAGTTGTTTTATATTTTCACATCCAGAACTTTCGTGGTGACAGAAATTGAGTTATTTTAAGGAGTTGCACCGTATCTGTATTGTGGTTGCTGTGTTTCTTTTTCTAGTACTTTTACCCACATTTCTGAAAGTGTATAAGTTGCACTGTTAAATAAAAATAGTTTTAAAATCTTTTAAATATCTTAAAAACATATAGAAAAAATCATTATGGTGTTAAAGAATAAATATTGTTTTATTTGTTTTTAATATCAATTCATTTCTGGACTTTTCTGCTTTTTGTGATTGGGTTTACTGCATATGATAATATTTTTTGATGGGAGTTTTCCAGAATTAATGAAATTGTCAAATTGCATAATTTTTAAAAAAATTGCCATAGCTCATAGGATTGATTTTTGCGCTATTCTTAAAGTTGGTATTTTAAGAAGGTTCTAAAGTGCATCTTTTGCGCATAACTTTAAAGAAGAATTTCCTGTAAAAGGATAGCAAGGACATTACCTAGGGCCATAACATTAACTTTACATTACTATTTTATAAAAGAAAGACTTCTTTTCTTTATCAAATTTTAATTGATATTTGCTAATCAGGAATATGCATTTTATTTGATATGCTCTTGTTAAAATCTCAAAATTGAATACATAGTGGAAGACTATATTTTTGTAATTTTTATTTTTTATCATTTAATCGAATCATTAAATATTTATTTCATAAGGCCCTGCTGTTAAAACAAATGAAAAACTTTGGCGCCCTTTTTATTAAAAACCAGCGGATAAAGTACAACTATCCGAAAAGGTATTTTTAAGTAGACTTAAGAAAGGCTTTCAACCTTAGTGGTACTTACAAGTCCCATGGCTTTATTACGTAAGATGTTGCTGTTATATAAGACCTGCAGATCACAAGAAAAACTCTTGGTATCTAAAACATGCTACAAAAAGCATTCCTAGCAATTGGGTTTATCCATTCGGAAAAAGCAATAGACCTTCTCATAAAAAAACATGAAATCGAGGCTATGGTTGATAGATTAAAAATTAGAAAACAAACATGGCGACTAAAAAATCGTTAGGTAAACAATGTGCTGCTTATAACTGCTCAAATTGCAGTTACTTCTATGAAAACGGAGAAAGAAAAACCACTACATATAGCTTTTATAAATTTCCGAAAGATAAAAAGGCAATATCCACATGGTGCAATTTAATTAAACGACAAAATGGCAAAGACGGATTTAAAGTCACAGACTCTACATACATTTGCTCACAGCATTTTGATTCTACTGATATTCATAGAGCCCCAGGAGGAACAAGGCATTACTTAAAAAAAGGTGCTACACCTAAACGACATGAATGGAATAACTTTCTGGCAGATAGGCCCAGTAGAAAATCGCCATCGTGGAGACCTTCCCCTAGGAAGAAATGTAGGACAGGGGAAGGGGCAGTTCAACAGGTTAACTTTGACTTTGTCTGTGAACCCAGTNAGCACATAATTTGTAGCATCTAAAACTAACCCACATGTTTCAATAACAGTATTAAGTCCTGAAATTTTAATAAAATTTTCATAATGTTTAATAGCTATTGGTTCATGATATTTCCCATATGATAATTTGTACTGAATTGTTTTGTTTTTTTTAATACTCCCATCTCCACTGATGATATTGGCAGCTAATGTTTTACTTTTACTTACCTACTTCTCTGAGTAAAACAACAGGAATTTCTTTATTATTCAAAACTTGACCCATAATTGAGTTATCCATTATATTGTATTACGATGTAAAGGGAAATTTAATAAGAATGTCGTATAAAAACTAAAAACGTCCTTGACATGAACTGGCGAACTTCACCACGTTTTATTTTGAACACAACCATAGCCTCGCTTTCACGCAACTTTTTTTTTTATGAGAAGGTCTATTGAAAAACCCATTTCATTTCTAAACGTTTCAAGCCCACGAATATTCATAACAGAATATAGTTATTAAACAAACGTCTGATTGGACCGGAAAACTTTGACTAAGAATTCCGTTAGGAACTTCACGTTGTAAATCATAGCACATTTTAATGTTGTGGAATGGCTTTAAAATTTGAACAAGGCTTGAGTTCTTCAATGTTTACATATGCAAGCTTTCTTTCCTTGTGTTCTTGTCTTTTAAAAAATCATCTTTTTTGACTTGAACATTGGAAACTCCTTGTGTTTTTTCCCCTTCTCTCTAGTCACTGGCTGCTAAATTCAACTGAGCAGGGTATTGTTTTATCTTCTCTCTTTGACGGAAAGCACTTTTTAATATTTTGACTGACTAATGAAAATAACCACAAAAATAAGCGATTTTATTTTTAATGTATCAAATAATTTAAAACATCAGTTCTGGAAAACTTTGGCAATATTGTATTAATATGAAATGTACTACCTATAAAAGGTTCACAAATTTCGTTAATGATTTTGAAGTTTGCCATCAAACTAATATTAGAAGAGACATCCGTGAACATCACGTATATGAGAATATTTTGACTCCAGTACTGAAAAAACCAATCCTAGTTCAATCAAGATGAATGGGAAAAGGCACTAGAGATCATCAGACAAGCACTTGCAGTTTATTGCAGTGAAGAGTTACTGGTTAGTCATGTCGTTATAGAACTTGCTTCTTCGTCATACATAAGCTTATTTGAGACTTTGAGACCTGGCACGTATTAGAGGAAATACGGTGTGTGAACATACACATATATATATATGGATATAAATATCCAGCATAAAATAATTGTTAAGTAAGTCTGAACCAAGTGAAATTATTTACTTTTTGAAATTCGAAATCCACAAAATATTTCAATGAGTTGTCTTATAGTATTTTTCAATCTCAACTCTGTTCTTTGGGGATAACTGCATTTAAGACTGAGTACAATGTACTGAAGCGATTGTAAAAAATACCAAATATTTTCCACTTGTGATATTGCACATTGGAAAGCACGTCAATTTGAGTATTACTGTATAGCGTTACACCTTGGGTGATTTTATGCCTCCAACGTCCTTGATATTATACAGGATTTAAAATTTTAAAAAAAGTAATAAATAGAACAATATTTTTACCATAAAGATTGAAATAATACTATTCATTACGTGAGTAAAAACAATCTTCACTTCAATTGGGTAGCTGAAAGTAAAGTTTCTAGTTTAAATGATTTTCCAAATTAGAGATGTTGAAATATTATTTTCTAGTGTAACGATCTAGAATCCAGACTACTTTTTGGGTTCATTAGCATTTCATCGTTGTGTGAATCAGGTTATTAAAAAATTCTGCAAATGTAAGTTCTACACAGAACAAAGATTCAATAAGGGTTTAAAAGAGTTAAAGACTACAGCAAATTAACAGTTAAACTCTTCATCCCATATATCTCTAATTTAATTTCATTAAAGGTTTTACATTTTCAATTAATGTCACGGTTTCTATTTATGAAGATGTAACAGATTCTGTTGTTGTTATATCAGAATTATTTTGTTTACCTACAATCTACTCGAATTTTGGCATGATCAGTGCAACAAAATAGCTATCCTTTACAAGATGGATTATTATTGCGATAACAACGTCAATAATTTCAAATTGAAATCATAAAAGCTACTTTAATATTTGTAAATATTGTCTAAATGGTTTATAATAACGTTTGACACCTTCTGTCAGCCATTTGCAAAATGAAAAATCGATTTCATTCCCGTTTACATGATTGCAGTAAATATAAGCACACGAAGGTCCGCCGTTTAAACCAAGTCTGGAAAGCACTCGAAATTTGATTCTCATCCGTGGCATCTTTGTCTGCTCACCTGCAACAGAAAATCTAACCCGTAAACTTTTTGACAGCCTTTGTGTAAAAGCATTGAATGTGAGATGTCAAATTTCTGAATGGTACCTAAACAGCAGTCTAAATTTTGATCATGAGATAGACAGCAGCTGTCTAATCTAGACCATTTGACATATTGTTATGAAACAGTCTTTGAAGCATGAAATCCTCCAAGAGCGATCAAGACAAATAGTATCAAGTACCCTACAAAAAATATATAATACTTTAAATCCTCTAAGATCAGATCACAAAAAGCTTAACTAGAATCTAAGAGTCAAGCAGGTAAGGTTGTTAATTGAGTAACTAAGCTTGTGGAGCCAATAGCCATCGAAATCTTTTTGAATATAGGAAGGCACAATACATTGACTACACTAGTCCTTACCATAGTTGGGCTCGAGGAAACCTGGGTGGTATGGAACCACTAGATTGACCAGAGCGATATTTCATGAGCTTACAAAGGCCAAAATTGCCATTAAACAAACGCAAAACCAGTACTTAAGTATTCATATTTAAAAACTAACTGAATGCAGTTGAAAACTTAGCTGACTGTATTCTACAGATTTCGTAGCGTTCCACTAAATTTGCATAATTGAACTCAATTTTGTAATTAAGTTAGTACAGAATATAAAAGTCAGTTAACTAAATAGAATATTTCCTCTTAACACATTATTCGGCAAATCTTCAAAAGTAACTGCATGTTTTGTGAATTTTTGGGAGTTGGTTCCTGAATTTTCATTTGGATAGTTTTCAACTTAGATATTGATCTTATTTGCAGTGGCTTCTTTAATTTTTTAAAATTGATAAATAAAATATATTTCAAGGATACATATATACTTAACTTTTATTTTTTAAGCTAAATCGTATCTAGATTGTGAACAAAAAAGGGAGGATTTGATAGACCACACAGCATCAATTTCTTTTACACTGAGCCACCTTTATTTCTACTTGAAAATTAAGTTAACTTTTAGCTTTTTAAAATCAGGAATTCAGTCCCCGATTTATTTAATTATTATCTATTTTTTCAAGCCCTTTTCTATGCTTTTGAAGCTAAGGCCAAGGTTGAAGAATTAGTATTATTGAACTTCAGTAGTCTGCCAGATAAGATGTCTTCAACGGGGAATTGATTTGCAAAATAATATGTGCCCATTAGAGTGAGGTCAATAGGATATGTGAGTGCAGTATGACATTTCTTTGCCATATAATGTATTCATAAAGACAACAATAGAATTTTAGATGATTTCAGGCCAACAGATAAAAAAACATCAATCAGGCCTTTATTTACATGCATAGAAGACAGGCCCAAATCACTTTATTGGAATTTTGCAATATCGTCTCTTTCAATATCAGAGTCCTGAATGACCAAACGAAACAAGAACAACTAAGATTCAACCTTAAAAAGTGCCTCTTGAAAAGTCTGTCGCTTACAGAAAATTAAACTTGAAAATGGATGCGACATGTATGTACACGGCTCTCGACCATTATGTTTACCCTCAAGGAACGAACACGGCGGCCAAACATTCATGATACATAAAGATATATGGTGGACGACAAAAAAATCAACACAATTTAGTTTAGAACTGTCAGTTTCATGTTTTCACAATCGTCAGCTAAAGGATGTTTAGCTGACGAATGTTAAAACATGAAACTGACAGTTCTAAACTAAATTGATAGCTGTAATATTCTTATATTATTGAGCATTGTCGATAGCTGATAATTATTTCGATACTGGCACATAAAGATATAGAAGATTTAATCTACTAAACTCTGCAGCGTAAAGGTTCGGATTAGTGTGACACAGATTCAACTGAAATTCAGGTAAGCCATCTGTTGAGGCGCAGCAGAAAAGAGTGTTGAGGGATGGGAAAGTTTGCAACATCAAGAAACCCATCAACTTTTTCCTTATTGAGAGAACCTTAAAACACCTATTACAAAATTATCAAGTGTGCAGAGAAACACTCACTGACAGCAATCATAGCCTACTTGTTACAAGATAGATATCTCCAGACGTTTTAGTAAAATCAACAGAAAAGTTAACAAAATATCTTGAAAACAACTTGCATGTAAAGAAGATCTACGTAAACAATGTCAGATGCATTTTTTAAAGATGCCCTATATCATGAGAAAACATGGGCAAAGATCACCACTGGTCTTAAGACCTCAGCTGACAAAATTGTTGAATTTGTAAGACCTAAGACTAGACAACACCAGTTATGTAGTCCCATTNCGTAAATAAAGGTTGAGAAAAGTTAGTCTACTAAACTGTACAGCATGACGGTGCGGAGTAGTGTGAAACAGACTCAACTGAAATTCAGGTAAGCCATCTGTTGAGGCGCAGCAGAAAAGAGTGTTGAGGGATGGGAAAGTTTGCAACATCAAGAAACCCATCAACTTTTTCCTTATTGAGAGAACCTTAAAACACCTATTACAAAATTATCAAGTGTGCAGAGAAACACTCACTGACAGCAATCATAGCCTACTTGTTACAAGATAGATATCTCCAGACGTTTTAGTAAAATCAACAGAAAAGTTAACAAAATATCTTGAAAACAACTTGCATGTAAAGAAGATCTACGTAAACAATGTCAGATGCATTTTTTAAAGATGCCCTATATCATGAGAAAACATGGGCAAAGATCACCACTGGTCTTAAGACCTCAGCTGACAAAATTGTTGAATTTGTAAGACCTAAGACTAGACAACACCAGTTATGTAGTCCCATTATATATAATTTGTCAACATACATTGGCCATTTGGTCATGAACCGAGATACCTTCTGAATTGACACCTACACAAACTTGAACGACAAGCTACTTTAACGTTTTGAGAAGTGCAAATAAATATAATGAAATGACAATAAACACTTTTCCTGAAAGCATCAATCAAGAGTTGAAAAGAATTGCTGAATTAAGGCATTTCTATCCTGTATTTCAATTTGACACACCAGAAGACACACGAAATCCCGTACTTTTATTGCTTTCGTCTACTATCAGTTATCTAATTGGAATGAATAAATGAAAAATGAGTCAGACCTGGCTTACATACCATATAAAGTTATTTTTTTATACTTATAGGCGATAAGCAATTTTATGCCTCTTTGAAAAAAAAGAAAAGGTCGTCTTTCATTTAGTCCTTGGATATTACATTTATCTCTGTATAATTCCCTTTTCACCCTAAGGCAATTACTGAATGGGTTTGAACAAACTGATTCAATCATTTTGGGTTTATTTCAATCTCTGTAGTACTACGTTTTAGTTTTTAGGGTGTGTTTTGCTTTTACATACATATCTTAGCTGTAGCTAAAAAGGTAACAGTAGTATGCATTTGAAAGTTCTTGACTTTATGGACTCTGTGGAAGCAATAACCATATCATTTGTGGTAAGCCTTTTAAAAACTACGTTCTCTCAAAATGTAACTCAAGAAAAGTAATATCCATCCTTTACCAATGTATTACAAAGCAAGAATGTAAAAGGTCTCTTTAATAATGGCAATTGAACATTATCTAGAGGTCTAGCTTTTTTGACTATTTGTTGTTATCAGGAAAAAATAGGCTGGAAATAATTACCCAAGAAAATCAAGTTCTACCACAAAGTCATGTTATCTCATTTAATGAGTTGGTTATCCTCCATTCGTTTCTTTTGTATTTCTGTGACTGCCAACATGGAGTCTTGCAGTAGAAAAGTATCAACATATGGAGTATAGCCTCTAGCAGGTAAGAAGTAAGCTTATTTACCTTTTGGAAGAATTCGAAAGCATAACTAACTCACGGAAAGAACTGGAATAAATTTTGGTGGATTAGCATAAAAAATTATTGCCAAAGTATGACTGTTAGAAAGCTTTATTCCGTATTGATAATGAACTCCAAAATATACACTATATCAAGAAAAATCACCAAGAGCTGTAGTTACAGTAGACTAACATAATCTCAAAGCTTGAGATAACCAAAAGAATTCCTTTGAGTGAAAAATTGCTTGATGTACCGTAAAATGTCAAGCCTTTCACTTTGTGTAATTAAGGAACTTAATTGTGGCTCGTCTATCTATAAAAATGTCTGCGTCTATTTGCGGACATTTTTTAGCGTTACGTTCCTTTTAGAACAAAAGCAAAGTCCACCTTCACCTGGAAAATCTTACTGCAAGCACGTAATTTGTTTGTTTTTTTGTTTAGGTCGAGCTAGCTCGGCATTCGTTGACACGAGCTCTCCATTGTACCCTCTCGTCCATCGCATTATGTAGTTCGTCTAATGTGCAGCCTGTATCTTCCATCAGTTGGTCAATGTAGGTTTTCTTAGGTCTACCAACTGGTTTGTGTCCATGCATTGGATTCCAGAGCAGGACATCTGCTATAAGCTCTTCTTTCGATTGCCAGCAATGTCCAGCGAAGCGTAATCTCTGTTGTTTGATGGTTTTGCTTATTTTTGGTACGTTGCCATACAACTCATTATTTGTGATACGGTCTTTCCAGGAAACATTTAGGGCCGCTCGTAACATTCGTGTGTATGCTCCATCAATCTTTTTCTCGAGCTTTGAGGTTAGTGTCCATGAGACAGATCCGTAAACAAGTACAGACTCAACCGTTGCTCTGAAAAAGTGTCTTTTCAGGTTATCGGAGAGATTTGATTTCCAGATCTTTTCAAGTTGGTTTAGAGCACCCCAGGCTTTGCCTAATCGGATATCAATATCTCGCTCTGTAGAGGTAATATGGCTACCCAAGTATTTAAAGTCTTGGACTTGCTTGATGTTATTACCATTGGTGCTCTTCATGCCTACAGATGAGTCTTGATTCAAACGTATTAATTCAAACGTAATAAACACCACTTATTGTGCAAACAAGTCTACAGCTTTATTCTGGTTCTTTTTTGTTTATATTTTTATGTCAATGACACCATTTAGCTTTCAGTTGCTGTATAACTTTCAATCCCAAAATGTCTGAATTTCAGATTTAATGTCATTTAACCTTTGGAAAAAATGACTACTTCTATTTCACAGTCTTTATTTCCAGTAAACCCTTGGATTTATCGCCCAAAGATCTCTGATACTTTAGTCATCAGTTAGGTCAGACTCTGCTATGATAAAATATTTACCTTCAACTACAAAATTATCTATTGATTTACCAGAGATTACATCAGGCGCACTTTCAGCCAGGATAATTAATTGTTTGTGGAAATAGTCGTATTCTTCTTCTACTGCAATAATTTCTTTATATTCTGATTTTCCAGCTTTAGCAAGCAAATTTTTATGTTTTTAAGGTGATAATCTTGCGTGTCATGTCAGTCATTTTCTTCACAATCAAGATCAAGAATTCAGAAAGGGCTTTTATCTTATTTTCTCTTCTTTTTTATTATTGGGTTGGACGTATTTGCACGGGCCTTTCTTTGTATTTTATTTTCATTTAATGGATAAGTTCCTCAACCATTGGATGAATATTTAAAGTAGTTTTATTGGGAAAAAGCGCTAGGGTTGTAGAGCAAAGCCAGTCAATCTTAGAATGACTTGACAGCTATGCATTAGGAGTACGACATTTCTTTTCTGACAAAAAGGCTCCATCTACTTCAAAAAACCTTTTTTGAAAAAATAGACCATACATTCAGGCCCTTTTTTATGTAAATATTGCCATGCTAAGTGCTGGATATACTCGAAATAGCTTGACGAGTTCGACTTTATGGTAACAGACATGGGCAAATTTTCGGCAAGGGCATTTGTGGATGATAAGCTAGTTAGCTGAGGTTTACTCCGCTTCCAATCCAATCCAATCTTTATTTTTAATATCCAGGAACTTTTCTTGGTTATCCTGTTAGAACAAATCAAAGTGTTTTTGCATTAAAAACTAATTTGAGATTGTAGCTGGAAAGAAGGTTAATACATTGGCTTCTGAAGGGTTTTATTGAATCCTCTCTTCCATAGTTCAAGGCTGTATCCAAGAGTCATTGAATTCTTTGGTTTCTTGACAAAGTACTACAATCTATCTGTGAGAATATTTCTTAACAGTGATACCTTGGCACTCTGCACATTTAAATGTCTTTTCAAGACGACAGGAACATGAGTCACCGATGTCTTTTCATCCAATCTTAGCCATCAAAATTTGTTTCTCTCAGCAAATCCCATGGCAAATTCTCTTCTTATTTTTGATCTATGACATCGTATTTTTCAACACTCCATACTGTCATCCAGCGTATGATTGTCAACTAGCGCCCTCAGTTTCTAGCAGTACATTATATTTCTATTTTTAATTTTTTCTATGCAGTTTATGTTTGCTGTTAATCCTGACAACCTTTTTCTATGAAAGATCTTTATGCCTGTTGCGTTAGTGTTTGACTTTAAACATTGGATATAGTCACATGACTTCACACATAGAAATTCTTTTGTAACATTTGAATACAATTTTGGATTCATAATTAGGACATAGATTTGATTTGATTTTTTTTTTCGTTAGGTAATAGGAGAAGGAACCTTCAACAGTCTTAATAAAAATATCCAGAGGTATCCAAATTTTCTTTTCCATTTTAGTATTTCAAATTGAATCCATCGCTATTGCCAATTTATGAATATATATGCTGGTTTTTATAAAATTACATTGTTTTATTTCTTTGAATCACAACAACATTCTTTTAAATCCAACTGCTTGCATTTCATTGCTGGCTAGACATTTACAGTTGGAAAAAAGTAAAGCTTATTAATTGTCCTTGTAAATTATTTTGTAAATGAATTATTTAATATAATTTTTGAGTGTATTCTAAATACAACTGCCATCAAAATTTCTGGCCAGGCTTGACATAATTGAGGAAGTTGTCCAAAGTATAAGGAAATATGGCTAAAAAACCCAGCCGTTTAAATTATTTGAAGTTTGACTTACTGAGCAAGTTTTATTGGACATATTAAACAAACTTTACAGGGAATAGCTCTCATGCTGCAGCCTTAAGCAGTGTAGTCAAATAAAGTAAAACAATAAATTGATAGATAAGATATGGAGTGCCACTTTGTGGTCCGTTAGACCTCCAGCTCATTGTATTTATACAGTGCAGTACGTATAAGTGTCCACGTCATTATCTTCTTGGCACCGGTTTTCTATTTTATTTTAGGAGCAAACTGGTCATACGTAACTGACTTAATTTACCTACAGAGTATTCAATGATTGCTATAAAACGAATTGAACATTTTTATCTATTCCTTTAGAGTGAATTTTTGCTTACAATGTAATTTTTGACCGATGTGTCTGTTTCATTTTATTTTTTATTCACTGGGTAAATTTCATTTCAGCCAAAGGCAACGGATTTTATAAGCATGACTGAAAATTTCTTGAGATAATGTAAGTTAAGAAAGCCATACTGGTTAAGTCTCATTTTCATGTCTTATTTTGCCGCTGAAGGCTATTCTGGATGACCTTTTGATATTCAGTGGTACGCTATAAATAAAAGTGCATAGGTGATTATGGATGTATGCATGTACACATGTGTGTATGTATGTATGAATGTACGTGTGAATATATATATATGTATATAAGAATGTATGTATATGTGAATGTATGTATGTATGTATGTTTCTTGGGTCGGTCACACAGAATACTTAAATTTTTATGTGATCTCACTTGGGATCTCTTTGTACAGTAATATCAAGTCAAATAAGGGGAGTGGATCCCTCTCAGCTTACATCCATAGCATCCATTTTTTTCTATTATTAATAGATATCTAAACATCTGGAAAAAGAATTTGTAAATTTGCATGAGAGTAAGAATGGATATCAGGTAGGATTTAGGCTTGGTCACAACAGTAAAAGTTGATTCAGGAGGAGTGGAAATGGTGAATCCCAAACTGAAATTCTGTTGTTACTTTTAGGCACTTAATCTCTGAATGAAAAACTCTGGTAACTAAAAAAGAATTCTCTTTCAATAGACCTATCAAAATGACAAGGTGATAATTTTGTTCAATAAATCAGAGTTGAACGACTTAGTGTAAGATTCTTTTTCTTGATTTTTCTGTGGGAAGAATATTTGCTATGATGACCTGTGGGAATACAATTTTTGCATTCCTTTCCTTTTTTGTATACTGTACTATTGGTATAGTCTATTGAGCTATACATCTCGCAAAATTGTTCTGCTTATTTTTCGGAATTAGCTGTTACCTAAGTCAATTGATGAGTATCGTGATGCTCTTATTTTACGCTGTGTCACACTGTCACACAGTGACTCAGAATTTGTAACTGCTTTTGTCTACTATTTGCCTTTCTTATAAAATTAAACAGCTTGCATAGAGCAAAAAATGCTCAAAGGCACAAAAATCATATTGTCACTTAATTAAATAGCTGACAGTCTTATAGACAACGTCTCCAGCTATTCCTTTGCTGGAAAACCGAGTGAATAAAAGCCACTGTCAAACTGTTTAGTTTAAAGTATGTATCTTTCTATTCATCCTTCTGTTTATCTATCTATTCATCTATCGATCTATTTATCAATCAATCTATCCATCTATCTATTTACCTAGCTAGGTATTTTTTTATCCGTCCATCTATTTATCTGTCTATCTATTTATTTATCCATCTATTTCTTATCCATCTGCCTATCCATCTACCCATCCGTTAATGTGCTTAAGATAGTTTACTAGCAATCAGTCATAGTCCATGCGAAAGGAGAAGGAGGAGGAGGAGGAAAGGGAAGAGGAAGAGGAGAAAAAGAAAGAGACAGAAGAGAGAGAGCAAGGAGAAAGCGAGAGAGCAGGGAGAAAGAGAGAGAGCAGGGAGAAAGAGAGAGAGCAGGGAGAAAGAGAGAGAGAGCAAGGAGAAAGAGAGAGAGCAAGGAGAGAGAGAGAGAGAGAGAGAGAGAGAGAGAGAGAGAGAGAGAGAGAGAGAGAGAGAGAGAAAGAGAGAGAGCAATTATGAATTGGTCAACAGAAAGATAGACAGCATTTCTTTACTTCCTGTTAAACTGGAAATGATGAAACCAAAGCGAGACCGTATGAAGAAAAAGTTTTGCTTCAACACCGGTAAGAAACCTCAGTTAAGCCGAAGACTGTGGCAAGAGCAATAAATGAAAAAATATGATAAAAGTTAAAGCAGAGAGAGAAGAGACCTAGTGGTGAAACAATTAAATTCAAGCCAATATTTGAAAAGAAAATGAATTCTGTGGGGAAGGAAACCTCAGAGAGAGATGAAGTGAGTGAAAAAACATTGAGATCCAACCAAGAAGGTAAAAACCGTCACTAAACCAAAAGAATCATTAAGTATATAATTATGAGGAAACACAGGAGACTGAAACAATTTCTTTATCGGATGTTAAAGCGGCTAACACAAGCTAGGCAAGATATCCAACATAAAAAATAATCACGGGTGGGAGTTAATTTCTTCATTTTTTTCAGACCTCCTTTGAGTTTCAGGCCTGGGTTATACCACCTAACCGATATTACAACGAATTTACATATATATATATATATATATATATATATATATATATATATATATATATAAAAGTTTGCTTAGGTTTTAAATTTTAACTATTAAAATCGTAATCTTTGATATGTTGTACTTTTTTGTTACCTTTCCATACTTATCCTTGCACAATTTGGCACAAGTTGTAACTAGGCAGCACTTGAGAACATTCTCGTGTTTTATACCTTTCACAAACATTTGAAATGAATTAATAAAAAGAAAGAAAGAAAGAAAGGAAGAAAGGAAGAAAAAAAAGGAAGAAAGAAAGAAAGAATGAAAGGAAGGAAGAAAAAAAAGAAAGAAGCTTGGTTTAAAATAAAACCTGATTACTGTTGGTCACCCTTCCCTTAGGTTTTTGGTATGTAGACTGCTTTGTAATTTCGTTTCCATTTTCAGTCAGAGGATTCCCTCTAGTTTCTTTAAGTTCTGCATTGCTTAATAAAGACCTATTGTAAATTCTACAGAGCTTTTTATTCAGAGACCTCTTCTCTCATGAAAAAATTAAACCTTTTCTTAATTGCCACCGACGTGACTCAAAGGTTATCCAATTTATCATCACAATGTAGTAAGTTCGTTATTCAGATGTGGTTTTGGTATTTCTATGCAGGTTTTAGAGCTTACAACCTGTATAGTAACACTTTTGGATTTAAACAATTAATTAGTATAATGATTTCCTAACAAGCTCACTTGGTATTATTAACACCTTTGCTTTTATTACATTTTTCCCCTGTGAAGTATGAACATATTTTTTAACTCTCTTTGTTCACTTCAATTTAAATTGTCGTTATCCTTTTTAATCTTATCATGAATTTGCGCTTAGTGTATATCAGTGGGATAAACAGGTAAAATATTTTCTGATACAGGTGGACTGCTGGTGGAAAATTGGAATGGGGATCCTATGTCCTGTATCCAAGCTTACCAAGTCAAGAATTCAGACCAAGGGTAATAATTATCAAACATTGATTTTATTTGCTTGAAAAAAGCTGAAATATTATTCATATTCTGCGGTGAATATAGATAGAAAAATAAGCTTAATGAGTTGAGTAGAAATTTGGGAAGATATATTCACACAACAGTGATTAAGTTTAAGACCATGGCAAATTTAAACATTTATGTGGTCATATCTACTTTAAGCAGCCATGTATAACAAATAGAGATTGTCAAATGCTGTTTATTGTAAGATATATTGAAAATAAAACTGGATTAAGGCTGGAAGAAAGACGATATATGTGTGATGGGTAAAATAATAGACCAGATAACAGTCTGCAGCCCAAAATTCAATCCTGCTCTGTTGTTTGTAGTAGTGCAATTAAAGCATGGAAAACTAAAGTCAAAAACGATATTTGAATTAAGATGCTCCTTTTTTGGCAAATTTGGTTTCTGTTTTTCTTGATGTTGCTTTTATTCAAGTTGTAAAGTTTGCTTTCTAGGCGAAACTGGCAGAACCCAAAGTAATTTCCATGGGGTTCCTTTGGGTTGCTTTATTAGTAGTCATTCATTAGTTCCAACGTTGCGATTATTTTGTACTAGACTGAATTGTTTGTCATCCCTTCTATTCTTGTTACTAGATAAAAAATACAATTCTGCAAACAGATGAAGTGTGTAGATTGTTAGCGCAGATTTGCTTCTTCCCTTACGATTGCATAATTGCAACAAACTGAACACGCTAGGAAAATCAGTTGGTATCGTTCATTTCTTCTGCACGAAACACGTGCATGAAAATCTTGTCATCTGTACTAAAATGTCATTTTAATTCAGTCAGCCCTAAGATTAACAAAGCCAGTTGCTTTACTTACCTTACCTTATACCCTAGGTTCTCCCGTCCTAGTGACATTAGGCATAACTGCGGAGCCAACTGGTTGGGTTAGGAGCCAAGAGGCATTTTCCTCGACTTCAAGTCCTCTTTATATGTAGACTGCCAGGCTGTCTCTGGCTTGTGTAAGCTTTTATGCCTTGTTCGTTCAAGGATTTCCCCATATTTCATGTGCTCTCTCCATGTTATTCCCAATATACGCTGCATATACGTTGGTGAAACACATCTAATTTCATGGCATTCATCTCGTGAACTTCCATGTCTAGCAGGCAGTTATGGCAGTGGTCACGAGAGTGACCACTGCCATACTCTTCCCTCTCTGAAGCCAGCTTGCTATTCTCTTAGGATGTCATTGACCGCTGATTTAAGTCTTTTTCAGTATCACTCGGCTGAAGATCTTCCCTGGGACTGTTAGAAGGGTAATGCTTCTCCAGTTGTTGCACTCGTTCACGTCACCTTTCTTCGGTAGTTTGACAATAAGACCTTGTCCCCATTTTGCCAAGACCTGTTCCCCCTCAAATTTTTTATTGAAGAGGGTAATTAATTCTGTAAGGAGTGCGTTGTCGCCATGTTTCAGCAGTTCGCCACTAATATTGTCCACTCCTGGGGCCTTGTTGTTCTTGATGGATTTTACTGGCACGTCTACCTCCCTTCTAGTTATGGATGGCCTGTCGACTGGTAAAGCGTGCGGTTCGGTTAGGCTGTCCCAGTTGTATTCGGTTTCTGGTTCTGGTTGACTAAATACTTCCTAGAAGTGTTTACCCATCTGTAATTTTGCTCTTCTTCTGTTGCCAGGATGCATCCATGTTTATCCTTGATATGAACACTCATTGAACTCTGTTTTCCAGTCAGGTCCTTGTCAGTTTTGTACAGTGTTCGACTATCTTTTCTCTCTGTTGCTTCCTGTGCCTCTATACTTTCCTGTGCTTTACTAATGGGTTCTGATCTTACTAAAAACATTGAGGTAGAAGAGACAAGGTCTTAACAAGGGACCCCAACTTGATAGCCAACCTTTGGTTTTGTTTCTGAAAATTATGCCCCACATCTATGTTGTTTCACACATCTCCCAGCACAAGTAGTTTCACATAGTAGTTTTTCATATAAAGCAATTTCTACAAAATAGTAGACAGTCACACAGGGACTAATGGTTGTGCTTTGGTGATCTACCTTGTGGAAGGAAAAGGTCGAGTTTTTTTGCTGATTGTTTACTGGTTAAGAAGTTGGAGCTACAGGAATGAGTCAGTGTCATACGCTGTTCATCAAATATAGAAACTGTAGCTGTAGTATGAGAGATTTAGATAGACATTGTTATTGGCGGCAAGCCTGTTTGATAATAAACATTGATTTTTCTACTAATCTCGTATTAATGATGGAAAGGGTAAGCAATTCCTCTGGAACACTTTGGCAGAGACTTCTCTTGTATTGTAATCTTAACTAGTATGAAGAGTATTTTTAATTACTGGCTAATCTAATTTTGAGGGTTTTAACACCCAGGTGCTAAGATATATCAAGCAAATCTGGTTTTTAGTGAAATAGCATACAGTTTCTGTAAAACTGCAATTATGTTTTGATAATCACAAAGCCATGGCCCTCACAAGCTTTCACACAGTCTAATACATTGTAGGAAATATAAACCTTTGTGGTTTTAAACATATCTGTAGTAGTAAACGGCATCTTTGATGAGAATGGTGAAGATTCAATACTAGTTTATCTATTTCTTGACTTCAGTTAGAGAATAATTATACTGTCAAGACACTCTAAGTTTATGAGCTACTTTATGACTGCTACGTTAAACAAATTTTTGTCTCAGCAGATAAGAATAGAATATGAATTTATTACTTAACGGAGGTTTATTTAACAGAATGGAGCACAATCGACAAAAAAATAACAGATATAGCACACACACACACACACACAAATACAAACACAGACACAGACACAAACACAAACACAAACACAAACACAAACACAAACACAAACACAAACACAAACACAAACACAAACACAAACACAAACACATCTCTTAATGCTGGATGTGTGCAAGCCCACGCACTGTCCCACATTATTGTCTTAACTGCAATTGATGGGGTCTTTGTAGGGGATAAAAACGTTTAAATATCACAAGTAACACTAATGAGCTGTTGAATATATATAATTGGTATGTGTATCAACAACAATAGTGTAGAGTGCCCTATTTATTTCAAGATAGTACGGAGCGTGATAATAAGTATACAAGCACGAGTTTTTCTTTGCCAGTTTAAGTTTCTTGTATTTCATTCTTCTGACGACTAAAACTATTTTGTTCTTTAGACAGACTGTTCGGTTTTATGCATAACATAATTACCATGAATGTGAGGAATGGCATTATGGGTGAAAGCAATTAAGACAGCAATAGTGCATATCAAATAGTGTAGCAAAAAAAGGCCGGATTATATGGTTCATTTTGGTAAATTTACTTTTTATTTAGTCTTCGAATCAACTGAAGAAAATTTTTGTTTTCTTAGAACATACATAACATAACCATTTTTTATGGTACGAAAGTAAACAAACAGATTTTTACTTACACAACACTCGTTTACAGGTAGTGTTTTTTTATTGATTTTAACACTAAATTTAGTTATTTATTGTTACTATTCTGCTGTTTGTTTTTGTGAAACAACGCATAAGGTGTAGGAGGTTGGGTAGAAATTCAAGGAACAACTTAGGTAGCTAACAAATTTTTTCTTATCTGCAGGATGTGTTACTGACCTAACAATGGCCTCTAGATCTCACAGAAGACAGTGCTTAAGTGATCCAAATATATTTTGCTACATCTGTGGAAGCTTTACTTTGAAGAATCAGAGGCGCAACGTTACTGACTTTGTTAAAAGTGTGTATTTGGCTTACTTCAAAGTACCACTTGGAGACCAAGACAAGCATTGGGCTCCTCACAAAGTGTGCAAAACCTGTGTTAAGACCATGAGATCATGGTCTCAAGGAAAGAATGCAAAACTCAAGTTTGGAGTGCCTATGGTTTGGAGAGAACAAAGCAATCATTTAGATGACTTCTATTTCTGCCTTGTCAGTGTAAAAGGTTTCAATAAGAAAAACAAGCAATATTTGCAGTACCCAAATATCCCTTCAGCTATTCGATCAGTTGCCCATAGTGAAGAAATACCTGTATCAATATTCACTGAGCTTCCAAAAATTGATGACACAGATCTCTGCTCACCTTCTTCTAGTGATGAAGAAGACACTACAGATATTTTTCAGCCCTGTGATGAAGATAGTGATAAGCCAATTCTGTTTACTCAGCAGGCTTTGAATGATTTGGTTAGAGATCTTTATTTTCCAAAAGAGTCTGCTGAACCGTTAGCTTCAAGACTGCAAGAGAATCGAATGTTGAAACCCGGTGTCTTATTTTATCGCAACATGGAAGCAGAATTGCGGAAGTACTTCCATTCAGATGGCCAGCTTGTCTATTGTACTGATGTAGAAGGGTTACTTCGCTTTATGGGACTTCCCGCTTATGATTTAAGGGATGGGAGGTATTTTATTGACAGTTCCAAAAGACGTTTGAAATGTGTTCTGTTACATAATGAAAATAAGTATGGCTCGGTANTGCTCACCTTCTTCTAGTGATGAAGAAGACACTACAGATATTTTTCAGCCCTGTGATGAAGATAGTGACAAGCCAATTCTGTTTACTCAGCAGGCTTTGAATGATTTGGTTAGAGATCTTTATTTTCCAAAAGAGTCTGCTGAACCGTTAGCTTCAAGACTGCAAGAGAATCGAATGTTGAAACCCGGTGTCTTATTTTATCGCAACATGGAAGCAGAATTGCGGAAGTACTTCCATTCAGATGGCCAGCTTGTCTATTGTACTGATGTAGAAGGGTTACTTCGCTTTATGGGACTTCCCGCTTATGATTTAAGGGATGGGAGGTATTTTATTGACAGTTCCAAAAGACGTTTGAAATGTGTTCTGTTACATAATGAAAATAAGTATGGCTCGGTACCAATAGGTCATTCTGTAAGACTTAAGGAAGAATATAACAACATCAACATTGTTCTAAAGAGGTTGAAATATCATGTTCATGGGTGTGTAAGTTGTGTGGATTTGAAAATGGTTAACTTTCTTTTAGGTCAGCAAGGAGGATACACAAAATACCCCTGTTTCCTGTGCTACTGCGACAGTAGAGCTGCAGCGGAGCATTGGGTGAAGAATATATGGCCTAAACGACAGAATTTGGCATCTGGCGATAAGAATGTCATCAATGATCCTCTAGTGGAAAGGAAGAATATTGTCTTTCCTCCCTTTCACATAAAACGTGGATTGATAAAACAGTTCGGCAAAGCTCTTGATCACAGTGATGAATGTTTCAGCTATATATGTTCAACTTCTGCTGGTATTAGCGAAGAGAAAAAAAAGCCTGGTATATTTGATGGACCCCAAATTAGAACACTTATGAGAGATCCAAACTTTATCACATCCGAGAATGAGACAGAAGGAAGAGCCTGGAGCGCATTTTATAATGTGGTGCAGAATGTTCTAGGGAATAAGAAAGCAGACAACTATGAAGAGATTGTGGAAGAACTACTAATGAATCTGTGAGATCTTGGATGTAGAATGAGTATCAAGATCCACTATTTACACTGCCATTTGGACAATTTTCCGGAGAATCTTGGGGATGTGTGTTAGGAACAAGAGGAGCGTTTTCATCAGGACATTAAAACAATGGAAGAACGGTATCAAGGCCGGTGCAACTCACACATAATGGCGGATTACTGCTTGAGCTTGAAGAGAGACAACCCAGAAGCTGTACATCAGAGATCACCCAAGAAAAGAAAGTTCAGATAACCGCTATTTGATACTGATCTGTGTTCCATATATATATATATATATATATATATATATATACATTTATATGTATTTTTATATTTGATATTTTTTTCTGTCATTCTATTTGGATTGCTGTACATCGACTTAGTAATACTTGTTATTCTTTGATCATTAATATACAAAATGTAGTACAAAAAATCACGTTTTTATTATGAAACCTTCGACATAGCTAAAGGTTGATGAGTAATTTTCATCAAAAATTGGAAAATTGAATAGCTCAAAATTCTGATGTGATCGACAAAAACTGAGTTCATATTCGTAATCAGCAGCCCAAATTTAGTTAGAATTCGTTTAAAAACCTTTTGTCAGAAAAATTGTGTTGACCAGTGTAATCATTTGTATATTTGTAGTATTATTCCGTAAGCTTCTATTTCAGTATGCACAAACGGGAACACTGTTTCCTTTTCTTTTATCGTTTTATTGTAATTTGACTGACTAAATAACCTGGTTTCAGGTTTCAGGTTTCATTCTTGTTTCCTTTTTTTGTTTGTGAGGGTATAGCGGTTCTTTGATTGAGAAATATATATACATGCACAGAATTAGATAAGAAACTAATTATTCAATCGACCTAAGGAAACTGCACATGGTAAGACATAAAGAAAATGAAACAATTAAAAGTTTATCTAATTTAAATCTGTACTTCTGAGGACGTCTGGATCCTGGTGAGACAAGAATCACGAAAACGTAGATTACTGACCGGGAGTCAAGATAGAATTCAAGTCACAAAAAGGCTAAATAAAAATACAGGCATGAATTCCATAAGTCTCCCTAAACTAATATTTTGTTGTCATCCTCGAATGCGTAAATCAAAAAAAAGTTATTTAATTTAGAAGCGAAGTAGGATCACATGGCCAGCCTTTGTTGTGTTAAAATGTTGAAAGTGGAACGTAGACTGATCTGAGGTACCATTGAAACAATTTATTTAGACATAAAAACACTACGTTTACTAGGCAAAAATATATAAATATGCATGGAAATTGGTGAGTGAATGCAAGACCGGAAAAAAATGATTTAAAAGGCCGGAAGCAGGTCTTTTATTATCCGAAAGTTTATAGTGGACTGTTGTTGTTTCTTACAGTAGCCTGAACTGCGAGAGATAATAGTTGTAAATTTGATTGCATCCAATGACACTCAACATTTGAATTGAAACTACGGAGCCTGATTCAAGAGTGTCCTGAATTTCAAAATTTTTAGACTTTTCTTCACCTTTTTATTTGGAGTGAATCCAAAGGGTATGTAGAATCCCAATTCAGAATTACGTAATTTAATGGTTTAATTTAATGGTTGAAAAACCTGCACAAAAATTTGCATTGGATTTGCGAAGTAAACGAGATTAATCACAGACAGGGTCAGTTCATCGGAGAGTAATTCAAGAGGTTTTTGAAATCATCAACAGCTACCTCCAAAAGTCAATCCTGCTCCTATTAAAAACCTGTCCTTTGGAAACTTTGTAGACGGAAGGCAGAACGGCAAGATATCTTAATTCTGGAAGTGTGTACTGAAGGTATTTGTAACTTCAATCGATATTTTTTGTTACTTGTGAGGAGTAAAACTACTTGACCAAAATTTCTTTAAATGTTTACTGCATTTGAGACAGACATTTAAAAGTGATTTCTAGTCACATTTTTGAAGTGGAAATTTATGTTTTTCTATGCTAATCTAACAAAAATTGCTCAAAGATCCTTAATTCTGGTGCCTTAATATATTTTCTCCTTGCAGCACCTATGCCTAGGTTGTATGTTAAACGTATGACAATTCCATATCGGTTGGATTCTGTATTAAATCGATTCCCGTTTTTATCTTCCTTTCTTTCGCTGGTGAAATATCTGGATCCTTTTGCTAGCGTGAAAACCTTTTGGGTAAGTACAGTATTCTTAATAATTTCAATGATACATTTTTCAAGAGGGAATGGAAAAGTAAAATCTTAATCTCACTTGTTCTCTTATTGTTATATTCATACATTAGATCAGACACTAACAGATTTTCTCTCTCTCTCTCTCTCTCTCTCTCTCTCTCTCTCTCTCTCTCTCCCCATATATATAAATATTATATTATATATGCCTATATATATTATATTATATATGCTTATATGTGTATAAACAGATAAGGTTTCCTTTGCGTACAATTTGAAACGAAACATTGTAAAGCCTGTCTAGTGTTATTGATCAACTCCTTCCAAATTTCAGACAAAATATTCACCGAATGTTTGCCTCTCCATCTTTTTGAAAATACTCTTAGTTGTGAGATCCAGCGATTGAAGTACATGGGTCATATTCTTTGACACGATTACATGCAAAATCCCAGATTCCTCCAACTTTTACTGCACTTTTTCTGTATCTTGAGCCTTGAAAGCGTTCTAAATCAAGAGAGCTTTTGGGTCCTCTATACTGTTGTTCTCTACCCTTACTCTTTGGATGTAAGTCTTTTCGACTTTTTTAATCAACGGAACTGTCTCCTTCTCATTGCTTCAGTGTTTCTCGTTGATAGACATAATAAAATCATTTGGGAGTACTTTCAGCAGATACCTCTCCATTTGAGAAGGTCATCACTGAGTCTCTCTACCAGTGTCAATGTAATCGCACGCTTGTTGTTATCATCCGCAACTGAAACGTTCTTGAAACCTTTTTTCTTCATAGTTACCTCTCTCGTCAGAGCATATTTNACATTGTAAAGCCTGTCTAGTGTTATTGATCAACTCCTTCCAAATTTCAGACAAAATATTCACCGAATGTTTGCCTCTCCATCTTTTTGAAAATACTATTAGTTGTGAGATCCAGCGATTGAAGTACATGGGTCATATTCTTTGACACGATTACATGCAAAATCCCAGATTCCTCCAACTTTTACTGCACTTTTTCTGTATCTTGAGCCTTGAAAGCGTTCTAAATCAAGAGAGCTTTTGGGTCCTCTATACTGTTGTTCTCTACCCTTACTCTTTGGATGTAAGTCTTTTCGACTTTTTTAATCAACGGAACTGTCTCCTTCTCATTGCTTCAGTGTTTCTCGTTGATAGACATAATAAAATCATTTGGGAGTACTTTCAGCAGATACCTCTCCATTTGAGAAGGTCATCACTGAGTCTCTCTACCAGTGTCAATGTAATCGCACGCTTGTTGTTATCATCCGCAACTGAAACGTTCTTGAAACCTTTTTTCTTCATAGTTACCTCTCTCGTCAGAGCATATTTGGATGAAATTTGATCTACAATCAATACAAGCGCATCAAGAATGGTATGAGCACGGACGTTAGTAGCTATGGCTCACAGAAACTATTTTCTAACCTCTGCCCAAATAAAACCTGTCACAATGGGCCTTGACGTTGTCGCAGCTCTTGTGGGAAAATCTGGTACGGTGACCGTACTCAAACCTTTGTAACCTCAAATTTCAGGTAATGACCAAATTTCTGAAGATCGGACTTTATGATCCCCATCAAAACGCCATGGACTATAAGCACATTTATTTCTGCACCAGCCATTTGAAGATGTACAAGCATGTTTATCAACTTGTTAGCAAGTTCAACACACAGAATTGTTGGTTGACCTCGCTTCTGCCCAATGGCGATTTTGTCATCTTGGGATTGTTGTTTTAATTTGTAAGCAGCCATCCAGCAGTGTAAAGCAGTGTCGTTTAGTGGAGGATACTACTGAAAGATACTCGCAGCACTTTTTATTCCATTTTCTGCGGCAAAATTAGCAACTTGGTACTTTACCTGCTCAGTATACGACACACGTGTTTTCTTCGTACTCACGCTTTGCTCCGTCAAATTAGGAGTTCCCTCTGGTGCTATAGCCAATTAACTAAAATAATTATGTATTTTCTTTCTTTCTACGAAATTTCTACTTTTACATGCTTAAAGAAACTTGACAGTCAGATTATTGAAAATGTAAATCTTCTAACTTTCGTCCTTGTTTGAATTACTTAATCAAATATACATTTTGCTATTTAGAATTTCTTTTTGTATGAAAGATCAAAGTTTATGCATTCGAACTTCGAATTCAGTCCACGAGAAACAATTTAATACACATGGCAGTTCATACAAAGAGTACCTTTATTGCTTTAGGAATTCGAACAGTATAGCTTTCAGATGATTTTTAGCAGCTGGGTACAAGATTTGACTGTACATTTCCCAAATATATCGCTGACTATCAGAATGTCTCCCCCTACAAACTGTTTACAGTTTTATATTGGTATCTGAAGGTATCATTTGTGTGACAATACAATCAATTGGAAAACAAATGTGCATAAGAAACCTGACTTTAAGAGGGAGCTGGATAACTAGCATGATCGATCTACAGTTGTCGGTAAAACTCTGTTACCTGGTACAATTACCTCAACAACCGTTCGTCACATACTATGAGAAGTCTCCCACTACATTTGATATGCTCTTAAGCATGGAGCTTCGATAACTGGTGAGGTGGTGGAAATACGACTAAAGGATCTCCGCTCAACCAAGAAGGGCTCGAAATTCCGATTGTTGTGTCGGTGGCGTGGAATAATGCTGAAAAGCTATCTATTTCAAAAGAAAAGGTAAAAATTTTAGACTATACTACAAACGTAGATGATAGCAAGGACATTTTAAAAGTTCTTGGTCTTGATGAAGAGTGCGAAGACGAGGAATGTGAAGAGCTTTGGACTGGTGAAAAAAAATTCTGAAAGCTTGAAATGAGTTTACTTTACATTAAAAATTCCTCTTTTTCTTGATTATTATTTTTTCTATATCCAGTGTAGAAACGTAAAATAAATAAGAGATTATTTAATTTAAGATTATCATTATTATTATTATTATTATTTAAATATTATCATATTTAAATTTAATTTAAGATTATCAAAATTAAGGCATGGGCAATAGAGAGTAGGCGAAATTTAAAGTGTATCTTTTAAAGGAATTTTTAAAGTGGCATTCCTTAATTAAGTCACACCCGTAATTTTGCGTAATAAGGTAGTTAATTGTTCTTAGTGCGTCTATAATGCTTTAACGTTCTCTTTAAAACGGATTGTTTACAACTGCAACTGTTAATCGAACAATGAAAACATGTTATTTGCTGACTTAATCTTATGTTTTTGGTGATAATTCACGTTTTGCTCTTTATGCGTGGACAGTCGCTACACAAATGTTTGTCCATTAGGGTTTCTCTTTACCAACTTGTTCAGAAATGGAAAAGATAAATCTATTTCTTTTTTATAGTAAACTTATATTGCAGCGGTACAGCGTTAGAATGAATTTTTTTTAGGATAGCTTTTTGATGATAATGAAGATCATCCTCTCAAGTTTACAAAACTTTGAGCGGAGTTGCAGTTGCTAGTATTTCCCTGCTTGTAGATTTCAGCAGTGACAGCGAATGTTGAACCTGTTTTGTCTCAGAGATCTATGAAATCAGGACTAGATTTGATTAAAATGGAATTGCAAAATAAGAATAGAATTGCATGATATCCCTCGAAATTCGGCAGGTATGTTCCAAGTCTTTGATTAGTATCATATTATTTATCGGAACTTTTGTATACAGAGGCGTGATATAAACTGAAACCATTGTTTGAACAGTCTGCTTTCGTACAAACTTAGAAACTGAAAGCTTGGTTTCAAAGGCCTCAAGCTACAGTCGATGATCTCTTGCTTCAACAAACAAATTACTTTGTCATTCCAGTACAATTTTCTGATTTGTATCAGCTCTTCCACGTTTCAAATTATAGGTACCTTCCTACCTACGATTTTTATCAGAAAAACAGTTTAGTCAGAAATTGTGCAAGGTGAACAAGCAATTGAGAGATTAATATATGTACCTGTGATTTAGATAAGATTTCTTATCAACCAACCTGAACCTTCAAACAAAAAATATCGCAACCTAATAGCAGATAAATAGAATATGAAAGGCACTAATGTAAAATAAATAAAAATTGATCGGTTTCTTTAATAGATTATTAAACTCAAGCCATATATTGTTGGGAATAATGGTCTTCAATATAGATAACACGAGGAATAATTACAGGGTGACAAAACAAGCTTTTTAACAAGTCTACTTTAAAGTTTAATTTTTAATTATGGGAGCAAAGTCGAGCAAAATGCCAAAAAGTGAATGTGAAAAAGGCAAAACATTGAAAAATGCTGGTTAACGGGTAGGTGTATTTTACTCTCTTATCCGCTGTTAAGATCACTTTTGGTAAGCTCCCTCACTGTAGCAACTGTTTATGCTTGCACTATTGACAATACAATATTGAAGAGATCAATCAATCCGCAACAGGTTTCCAATCATGTCACCTGCACTTGTGGTGGTTTTGTATCTTTTTTTAGTGTATGGTATTGGAAGACAATTGTCAGTGGAATGCTGCTTGCAAAACTTGAAGCAAATAATTGTAATATGGAATTAAAAATATTTAAACGATTTGCGAGTAGGTTCATTCAATAAAACTATAAGTTACTAAGTATGTTTGGTGTGAAGATTGTGTAAATATTTGACTCATAAATCGTGAAAAGTAGAATTAAAGTGTTAAGGAAGACCTTTTAAACTCAATTAAAACAAACGTTAGTGTATTTGTGTAAGTAATATATATATATAAATACATATACTTATATATATACATATACTTATATATATATACTTAAATATATACATATACATATATATATTCACATATATGTATGAATAAAATTATTTTTAAATATTTTAAAATTTTTACTGTTGGTAAACTTTCGATTTTTCTTTTTACCCTCAAATAAAGTTGTATTATATTTAGAACTTTCTGTGGCTTTCACAATGAGGTAGTTTTCCTATTAGATCCATTTTCAGATTTTCTACATTTCAGTTGTAATTAATACCATGCACATCTATCCATCTAAAAATCTATTCATCTATCCATTTATCAATCAATCCGTCTAGATATCTGTCTATCTAATAATGATTTTATTAATATACGGAATGTATATATATATATATACATATGTTTTGGTTTATCTATTTATCATTGTGTGTCTATTTATGCATACATATACATAGGAGAACAGAACACACACACATATATATATATATTTATATATATGGTTGGAAGAGAGTTATACTAAACATAAGGCTTCGTACATACTACTAAAGTTATGTTATTTATGTTGCCTCCTCAAACAACAACTATTTGAAGCTTCAATTCATGACTTAAGACCACTTTTTGTTTTACTTGAAAGGAATTGTTTGAAAATCCATTAATAATATCAAGGTTTTTTACCTTCAAGAATTCTCTGTCCAGTATTCCATGTTAGTCTACAAAGTCAGAAATTTTAGACAAATGCTAAAGAACAAAAAAAAGTTAAAGAGCAGTTGTTGTTTATCACATTACCAGGTGTCACCTGAACAAAATTCGTTTACAATTTGGTAACTGCTCCTCACTTGTTGATTTAACTGAATTCAAACTTACAACAATTTTTTCTTTTTTCTTTTAGATGGCATCACACTTAATAATGGTAAAATGGCAGCCAAAAACAATTAAATGAGGTATTTGAATAGAGACCTAACACCTTTGTATGGCAGTTGATGAATAAGAGAGAGCTTCTAAGATTTCCTTTCTAAACTCTGCATTTTTATCAATATTAATTTTCTAAAATTTCTTTGATTTAGCATTCAAGATTTAAACATAAATTGGGCTTATGAATTTCTTAATCCTAGTCAAATTCATTATTGAAGAAGACAAAACTTTTAAAATAAAATTAAACGCCTTAAAGCTGTACCATTTCTAGATTCTTTCAGGACAGTACAAATGATGCTTAATTAACTGGAACCGTAATTTACAAGAGAAAAAAATTGCCTCTTCTTTTCAACCAATGTTATTCCTACCCTACTGAAACTTCAAAGCTTAAACTTAAAAGCCCGGAAAGCTCTTTCCCAAATTCAAGTGATGGGTACAGTTTTATCACTTTTATCACTCATCAATAAGTGTTAAAAAACAAGTATATAACCCTAGATCCTGTCCTTCTGTCTCAGATATTGTTTCTACTACCAATTTTAAGATAAATCTTGCAAGGTTCACAAAAATGGTAGAGTAAAAATTGGCACACTAAGAACACTTTATGTTGTTAGATTCTACTTCTTTATTAAATTGTAGGTCCTTGGCAGACATTTTAAACTCCTCTCTCTCTCTCTCTCTCTCTCTCTCTCTCTCTCTCTCTTTTTCTCTCACTGAAGTAACACGATGTCACAGCCTATGAGCATATGTTCTCTACAATTTCAGCATGCATCTATCACAGTACGAATGTTAAGTCCAAAATTATTTTTAAACGTGACTGCCTATGCCTAATAAATGACATATGTAAATAGCATAAACAGCACAGATATATTTGATTGCTCATTGTTAGAGCTCAATTGAAAAGAAAAAGTAGTCTTATTTCCTCCGTATTGCAGTAAAGATAGTTAAAGTAAATTATTGCCATCCAACAATTTTTGCTATGAGTATTAAGTTAGTAATAGTAGTTGCTCGAGTTATCAATTTATTCAAGAATGATGCTGAAAAGAAGAAAAAATACTTATATCTGTTTGACAAACAAGAGTATTCCTCGCTTTAGCACTCCGAAATAAAATTGGAATAAATATAAAATTTCACGACTGGAAATAAAATCAAAGAGGAGGATTTATCTTCCAGGATATAAACAGTGCAACACAATACAATAATGTCACTAAAATGCAAATCAGGATTATACAGACAAGAAATACACAGTAAAAATGCATATTATTGTGATGCCACAAATTTCTAATAAAACACTTTTTACTTTTGGATGTCTTTTAGGGGATATATGGGTGTCTGGGGGATCGACCAGTACAACAAACGCAGTTTTGATCCATATAATGGCATGGTGAAGTATGGCTGGGAGCACTATGGCTGTAAAATGGTTGCCTAAAATCAGTAGAATGATTGTTAATTGGAGGTACAGTTGGTGTATGTTGTACGGTATGATAGCTATTCTGATTAGTCCACGATGTTGTAGATGGTGTGGTGTATTGCCAGTTAGGTGGAGATGGTTGTGGTATGGCTGGTGGGGGTGTAGGATGACTAGTACGAGACTGATGTGATGAATACGTTGAATGGCTGTAAGGTTGACCAGTCATGTGTGTCTGGTGAGTCGGGTGAGATTGATGAGGAGAAGGAATTTGGTGTGTTTGATGATTTTGATGATTATGATGGCTTGAATGATGAGGTAGACTATGTGCTTGATAGGTATTATGTGTTGGATGTGTCATTGGTGGTAAACAGTCTTGCTCTCGAAAATAAGGAATAGGGTATGGAAATCCAGGCTCCAGCCATGGTAGACTTCTAGGTCGCTTTCTTAAGGTTCTCCTTTTTCTGTAATCTCCTCTTGAAAAACTATCAAAATATGTAGGATGTATTGCCCAGTTACAACTGCGTCCATTTTCTGGCCGATGAAGTTTAAGAAAACAATCATTCAAAGATAGAGTATGTCGAACACAGTTTCTCCATCCTGTTCCTCGTCTTTCTAAAGAGGGAAAGGTTTTCTCCATATATTCATATATTTCACTAAGAGTACATTTGTGTCCATTTTTACTTAATATGGCCTGTGCAATCATTGCTGTATACGATGGTAGACTGTTAGGACCCTGTTGTTCCTTTGCAGGGCTAGATACATCATTACTTGTTACCTTGCTATTTTGCTTTGCCGAAGAAGTGACTTTTAAATTAGATTCGGATGACTTTCTATCTTCCGGAGAAGTGTCAGAGTCATTTGACTGAGAATCGAGTAATAATCTAGAGTCCGTCCTCTTCTGTACATCGTTTAAATGTAAAATCGATCCTGGATATCTTGAACTTGGTTGTAGCTGTGTATAGTCTTTATTAAAATTAGTAACACTGGTTGCCAAAAGTAATCCTGGAGGTCTATAATTTTCTGATGCCATGACGTAGAATAAAAATTGTTTATTTCAAGTTTTCAACAATATTTATCACTGGAGACAGCTTTGTCCAATGTTTAATAACATCTGATATTCCTTGAAGATTACTTGGAAATTATTTCAATGTAAAATCCTGAACTACCAGATACGAGCGGTTGAAAAAATGTTATTTTGTTGATAATCAATGTCTTTTCATAGGATGATAATTAATGTTTAGTGAAAGCACTTTGTTTTTTACCAGCTGAGATATTCTCAATTACGCTGAATGAAACCTCCTTGCACTTGTAAACAGCGTTTAATTTTGAAAAACTGATCTAATGTTGGTGCTTTTCCAGTCTTAATTTCCGTTTGGTTTAGTTTTTTTATTTGGCAAGGTCAATTCTCAAGCTTACAGCAATACTTAATATTTGACTAATCCAATGTTCAAGAAGGGTAACGAAACTAGGTAGCTCTGCCTGTCTTATTCTGTCAGTTTTTAAACCAATCGCTGGCTTTGTTTGCGACAAACACATGATCAGTGAACACAGGAAGAAGAAAGGTGGTTATGGTATTCGTCTGTAGCTGTACATGTTTACCGCATGCGAGACTGCTTTTAACTGGTCATTGAGTCAATAAAACCACCGTAACCAGACATAAAAACATTTATGGCAAGAAATCAAAGGATTTGGTTTATAATTTTAGGAGATAAATGTAACTTTTTATCTTGCTTTGCAAGATACCATTTTATGAAGGTGGTTAGTTTGAACAATAAATTTACTTTTTATACAAAATAATCAAGCATTTCATTTGTAATTTTTACAGAAAAGTTTCCTGTACTTGTTTAAAATACACGTTTTGTGTAAAATTGTATAAAGCTAATGCAGCTAAAAGACATGTGTTAAAATTTGGAATGTTTTTAACATTGAACTTTTCAGGATAAATTTCACTCTTCTTCTTATTATACCTTATGTGTACTCGTTCAAAAAATATAAAATAATTTCTTTCTTGGACTTCACAGTGCTGTACAATATGTTTTTTCTTAAAGAAGAACATTTAATGAGCGATTAGTAAACAAACTTTCACGCTGAAAGGAAAATCATTGATTACGCACTTGAACTTCAAAATCAACATATTATTTTCTAAATGATTATATCTCAGTAAACTTGAATTTTTACTAACAGGGTTTACAAATTTACAAATTTACAAATTTTACCATTTGTTGGAAATATATAATAACAAATAGTCTTTCTTCATTACTTGTCATAATTTGACATATTTGTTGATGCCTGATTAAAATAAAATTTGGGAAATAGATTAAACCCAAAGTTTTTTTAAAGACATTTAATATTCATTTGTTTGGCAAAACATATCCTCCGAATTAATCACAATGGAGATCATTATATATAGCTGTTCTGCCAAGCAATTTTCCAATATAAAATGTTGATGCAACGTTCTTTTAGTTTTAAATGCAAAAAAATTCCAGACATATTAGAATTTTGTATATGCAACAGATAAAGGTATTTGTACCAAAATAAGAATACCTGCAATCCTAATGTTTAAGAAACGTTTTTTGGGTTTAAATATTTGGCACACGTGTTTTGACGTAAGAATACTAAAACCTGTGTTGAGACAATATTCTTTAAAATTTTCGTATTTGAAATCAAATACACTCTATTATTGTTCTTTAAAAAGGTATTATTGAAAAATGCCTAAGAAGACATGGTATTGGGGAAGTTTCATTCTAAAAATGCGTATTTAATATCCCTGTGATGCCAATGAACTAAGATAGAGAAAGCATGTTTTGTACCCAGTGAGAAGCAAAAGATAAAAAACACGAATTCTGTGATATCATAAAAAGTCCAGTTGCAGGCTGGACCTTTTTCATAATACATTGTTACATTTTCTCAAAGCTCTGATATTCATATAGGCTACATTCCTGAAAAAAACATTTGTTTTAGTTCTGTATAGGCATTTTCACAACACCTTAGAAATTCCACAACGAAACAATGGTCATCTTTAATCTCTGGTTAGAAAATACCCTCATAAACTGAGCTCTCTAAATATAAAATTATGCTCTATTTTTAATTTTTGTAACTTTTGGAAAACGAAAAGAAAAAAAATACGGAAAAGGCACACACAAGTGTTTATACAGAAACTTTCTGTTTAATATGATAACAGTTGTGTTAAAACGTGTTTTTCGGCATGGAATTTCCCTATTTCTTGTTCTCTTAGCTTACTTTTACGAAATGTTTTTTAGAATAATTTATTTTTAAGTTTAGGAGACAAATTTCAAAATTTGTAAGAATATTGAGCCAAACAAAAATTAAGTACTATTGTTTTCGCTTAAATATATGTCAGCAGACAGCTTTTCTCTGCAAATACAAGGCATGCTTTCCTATATTTTCTCTACAAATCTTATTGCATGGTACTAATGCAGTAAGAGAATTGGATGAACAGAACCGGTAAAAGTACCAAGCACTTAAAAATAATTTTTATTTACCATAAAATCCAAACAAGGCATTTTTGAGTCTTTGTTCTGAAATGTAGGGTATAAGAAATCAAATGATGTATATATATATATATATATATATATATATATATATA